>JAPDNY010000002.1:294123153-294572752 GCA_029375565.1 Gekko gecko
TCCTGTAGCTGTAGAGATGTAGTCGTAGGTCTTTGCTATTTTGTAGCTTTTCCAGTGTACCCTTCCCTTAGAAATAAAGATTTTTACACAGAAAGAAATGCCTCCTCTCCAGTGAAGCAAAGATCCATTGCAAACTTTGAATATCTATTTTTGCCCATTTCCCCAACACCGTGGACTCCCAAGGTGCCCATGGATAGATTTTAGGGGGTCCATGAACTTGGATGAGGGATAAAATAACTTCTTTATTGTCACTCACCTCTAAATTTAGCATTTTCTTCCCTTATGAATGTGAGCAACAAGCCGCAGTGGCAGTACCTGTGACTCTGCCACCAATAGAAATCACAGATATTTCCATATCCCATCACAGTGCTTGCAGATGTCTCGAAATATCATTTATACTCATCCCTCTTTTGGAATTACAGTAATGATTAGACCCGCCCCTAGATTGCATGTGATCGCAGTCTTCCTGTCTGCCTTTCCTTCGTAATCCCATGTACGCATTTAAAAAACATTATTCTGAGAAGGGGTCCCACAGGCTTCACCAGACTGCCAGAAGGGTCCGCAGCACAAAATCCTTGGCCTACAGCAAACTTCACAGGATACGTGCCAGGGTCTTTTTTGTGTATTTGAGAGTTTCCTGCATTCTGCGGGGGCTGGACTAGATGACCCTGGAGGGCCCTTCCAACTCTATGATTGTATTCCGTCTTACTTCCCCAGCAACAGTGCAGAGCTTTCCCATTCCCTCCAGAACATGGAGGGATGCCAGCATCCAGGTGGGACCTGGAGATCCCCTGGAATCACAGCTCACCTCCAGAGTACAGCGATCAGTTCCCCTGGGGAGAAAATGGATGCTTTGGAGAGTGGACTCTTATGACGTTGTACCCCACTGAGGTCCCTGTCCAACCCAGACTCCACCCCCAAATCTCCAGGAGTTTCCCAGCCTGGATCTGGCAACCCAATCCCCCCCCCCATGGCAAGGGGGGCTTGGCAACCGAAGGAACATGCCCCCCCCACAAGTAGTTCACAACCAGAAATGCAGAAACCTACCCAACCCCCCCCTTTCCTTCCTCCATCAAGCACACGCTCTCAGCCTCCATCTGTCTTCTCTTTTTTCACACCTCAGAAAGCGAGCCCAGGTTGCAGCCACCTCTGGGGTGGGACAGGGAAGAAGAGAACGGCAGCCAACGGGCCGGGCTTCAGCAGCGCCCTGGCAGGATGCGTTTTCACAGCTCTGGCAGGGCTGTGAATGGAGATTAGCACCATTTGCTGAATGGGAACAGCTGTGCCCGATTTAGGAGCTGCTATTTCCCAGGGAGAGACAGCAGCAGAAAACTGCTCAGGAAGGCAAAGGCGGACCTGAGCCAAGGCTCGAGGAAGGGGAAAACTTGGCGCATGAGGCAGCGGGAAAGAGCTAGGATGCCTAGGGAGGAGGAGGAGGAGGAGGAGGAGGAGGAGATTGGATTTATACCCTGCCCTTCACTACCTGGATTCTCAGAGGGTCTTACAATCTCCTTTCCCTTCCCCACAACAGTCACCCTGTGAGGTAGGTAGGGCTGAGAGAGCTCTTTCGAGGACTGCCCTTGAGAGAACAGCTCTGAGGGAACTTGTGACTGGCCCAAGGTCACACCAGCAGCTGCATGTGGAGGAGTGCGGAATCAAACCCGGTTCTCCCAGATTAGAGTCTGCGCTCCTAACCACTACACCCGACTGGCTCAGGGAAGAAATGGAAGTTGGGAGCCCCAGAGTGCTGTGCCAGCGCCCACTTGCCAGGGCGGGGGGGGTGCGTGCATGAGAGTGAGTCACATTTGCTCTTTGAGGCTCCCGGTCCTCTTCCCCTCCCTCCCCCCCTAGGATAACGCCTTCTCATCACTGCTCTAAACCCTTTGAGATGCGCAGCTCGGCTCCGGCCACAGGCAGGGTGGCCTTATTGGGAGCAAGGGAACAAAAGGAGGCCGAACAAAGCAGCGGCAACTGGAGAGAGGAAAATGAGAAGAATAAAAAAAAACCAAGATGGGAGGGCGCACATGAGAAGGGAGAGGAGAGGATCGTTAACTCTTCCAGAACTGGGAAAACGCAGAGACCTCTGGAATGCCGGCAAGGATGGGAGTGCCAGAGCATCTGCAAGGGTGCCCGAGAGTGTGGTGATGAAGGCAGGAGAGGGGTTCGGGCAGGGAAGAGAGTTCACCCAGGGCAGTGTGAGACCACATCGGGCCTCTGAGCCCAGCTCCAGAAGGTGCGCGCTCAGTGCGGGAATCAGTCAGCTACAGCACCCCACTCTGCATAAAGAGGGGCACACCTTTAAAAATGTTTTTAAAAAGCATTTACAGAAGAAATTCCTTTTTTGGGGTGTGTATTTTTTCATATGTGCGTGTGCGCATGAGTGTGCAGGCGCCTGGAAGTCAAGGCGACCCCTGGTGACTGACCCCTACTGGGGGCCTGGAGGATATTCAGAGAGGTGGCCGAATAAAGCCTGCCCCCGTCTCCCGCCTCTGGCATTCCAAGGAGGTCTCCCATCCAAGTGCTTGCCAGAGTTGACCCTGCTTAGCTTCTGAGATCTGATGAGATCGGGCTTGCTACAGGACTACAGGAGAAATTCTTGTGGGGCTGTGCCTTTAAGAAAGGGGGCGGAGCTCCCCCCAAGCCCCACCGTAGCTATGGGCCTGGCAGATGCTGGGGTGTGTGTGTGGGGGGTCCTGAAGCTGGCAGAGGAGACCAGAGGAAGCTGGTTAGAATGTTTATATGGAGGCCTCTCATAGGCTTCAGGGAGAACAGGGAGGATGCCCCTCAGCTGTACCTCTGAGAGGTGGAAGGGAGGTCTTGCAAAGAAAGAATCCGGCATGCAACTTGAACTGGGCCACAGAAGACTTTTGGACCCACGCTCTCACAGCTCCAACTTCTTGTTGGTTCTTCTGATTGTCCTGGCCCACAGCTACAGTGGGGCTACTGGGAGGCTCCGCCCCCTTCCTTAAAGGGCCAGCCCCCTTCCTTAAAGGCCCCCCGCTTCTTCCCCAAAAGGCCCCCCACTTCTTCCCAAAAGCATTTAAAGGGACCCTTTAAATGCTTTTAAGAAGAAACAGGAGGTGTGGCGCGTGCCCCTCTCTCTCCCCTCCCCTGTTCCCTCTAAGCTGAGTTAGTGAGAGCTAGCTCACAGCTTTTTAGCCACCGGCTCACACATTTTTGTCTCAGCTCAGGAAGGATGGCTCCAGAGCGAACTAATTTATGCAGTAGCCAAATCGCTTGCTCACAACTTTAATGCCAGTGGCTCACAAAGTAGAATTTTTGCTCACAGGACTCCACAGCTTAGAGGGAACATCGCCGTCCCCTCCTGCAAGATTTAAGGGGCCCCCAGCTGATCGGCAGAAAGCATATGGCCGATCAGCTGGGGGCATTTTAAACCTTGCAGGAGGGGAGGGAGAGGGGCTCACGCCGCCACCCCCTTCATTATGGCAAATAATGGCAGCGCTACCAGAAAATTTTTTGCCCCACAAGCCACAGGATCCTGGCTTCAGGCCTGTGACTGCTGCTTGCATGGGAGCCCCCTGAGATCTGAAGATGCCCCAGCTTGCGACTTGGGGAGAGAAAGAGAGAGGCCCCAACCAAGCCTGTTGACATTACCAAATTGTGGGATATTCAGGGACAGCCACTCCAGGGTCTGTCTGTGTGTGCTCCCCCCATGACGCTCCCCTCCATGTCCCACATCTTCAAATCAGGAGCTGCTGGCAGCACAGTGAAGTTCAACCTTGAAGGAATCCATCTTTGCACGGGCCCAGGGATCGGGGTCCTCCCCCCTTTTGCTCCGTGGAGTCACAGCTGACTTATGGTGACCCCGTAGGGGTTTCCAAGGCAGGGGATGTGCAGAGGCGGTTGGCCATCGCCTGCCTCTGCAGAGCAACCCTGGATTTCCTTTTCGGTCTCCCATCCAAGTACTAACCAGGGCGGACCCCCTTCCCTTCCCGAATACCTGTCCTGTTTGTGTGATCTGTGTAGGGCATTTAGGTTAGCCCGTTTTAAAGTTCTCCCGTCTATGGTGTTACATGGGAGATTCAAGAAAATTCCACAGGTCGTGTCCATGTGGGATGAGTGAGACTGAAGATAACAATCGTGTTATTTTGCACTGTAAGTTTTATGATGACCTTCGTGCTGTATTTTTAAAGCCTTTTCTGCTACCTTCGGAGGGCTGATCCAAGGATCTTGAGGCCTTTATACTTTTACCCTCAAATAAAGAGCGAAATCACTGAGCCTGTAGCAAAATTTCTCTACCGGGCCTCTGGAAGGAGACGTTCTTTCTGACCACAGACTCCAGCGTATTTTATTTGGTTTTGTGCTGTAATGCCAATAAAGGTCTCTCTCTCTCTCTCTGTGTACTTACCAGGGCTGACCCTGCTTAGCTCCCAAGATCTGCTGAGATCGGGCTAGTCTGGCCTATCCAGGTCAGGGTTCGGGACCGCTTAGTGGGCACTGAACAGCCAGTTTGGTGTAGTGGTTAAGAGCGCGGGCTCTGATCTGGGAGAACCAGGTTCGATTCCCCACTCCTCCACAGGCAGCTGCTGGCGTGACCTTGGGTCAGTCACAAGTTCCTTCAGAGCTGTTCTCTCAAGGGCAGTCCTCGAGAGAGCTCTCTCAGCCCCACTTACCTCACAGGGTGTCTGTTGTGGGGAGGGGACGGGAAAGGAGATTGTGAGCCGCTTTGAGACTCTTGAGTGAAGGGCGGGGTATAAATCCAATCTCTCTCTCCTCCTTCTTCTTCGCTTTGCTCCCATGTTAAGAGAAAACGGGTGGCTACGTGGCCCTTTTCCCCTTCAAATCAAGGCACAGGGAAGGCGCTGCTTTTGAAAAAAAATGCCCTGCAACCCATTCTTTTTTACCTAAGGTGACAGCAGTAGTTATTCCTAACCATCTTTTTCTAGGCATGTGTGTGTGGGGGGAGAGGCAGGAATGTGACCACTGCCCCTGCCAGCAGCAGCCGAACACCCAACTGCTGCCGCTCCCGTTCAAAGCCCATTGCCGTAGGGACTCATCCAGAAACGAAGACGGCGGCGACGGCCAAACGGCTGGTGCGAGCGCTGGTTCAGTCTCTGGGAATACGTTGCACCTGTTCTCATAGCCCTGCGGGGCGTGGAACTGAATCCGCTTATCACGCATCATCTCTCCCCCCTGGGGTGCCCGGCCATGTCGAAGCTACAGCAGACAAAGCCCAGAGCCTCCCAAGGCCGCTGTTTCCTCCGTGATTATCACCAGCTTGCAGCTCTCCGAGGAGCGGACGGCTGCGGCTGCGTTGCAAATGGAGAAGGCGGGTAACTTCCTATACAGGAAAAGGTGAGCCCTCCCTCGGGGCATAAAGGCAAAGAAAACGACTGCTGGGAAGAGTGAGTCAGGGCCAAAATCGCACAGGAACTGCAACTCAAACTGTCCTTCCTTCCTTCCTTCCAGCCATGTGTCATCATCACGCTTCCAGAACGAAAGATGAGCTGTGGCTCAGTGGTAGAGTAATAATCGATTATCATAGGGCATCTGTGTATATTATAGCCGGGAGATCCTAAGATTGCCTGGCAGCCAGAAGTTCTAGTTCTTTTAGCATTAGGCCACCACTTGGTGGCGAGACAGACCTGTTTTTAAGGCAAGAGGATGTTTCAGAGGTGCCTTGCCATTGTCTGCCTTGGCGCCATGCCCCTGGTATTCCTTGGAAGTCGCCTGTCCAAAGATTAGCCAAGCTGGCTTAGCTTTCAAGATCTGACAAGATCGGGCTAGCCTGGACTACCCAGGTCAGTGGTAGAGTCTCTGCTTGGCATGCAGAAGAAGAAGAGGAAGAGGAAGAGGAAGAGGAAGAAGAAGAAGAAGAGGAAATTGGATTTATACCCCGCCCTTCACTGCCCAAAGGCGTCTCAGAGCAGCTTACAAACTCCTTTCCCTTCCCCTCCCCACAACAGACACCCTGTGAGGTAGGTGGGGCTGAGAGAACTTCTGACAGAAACTGTCCTTGAGAGAACAGCTGTGCCAGAGCTTGTGACTGACCCAAGGTCACATCAGCAGGTGCAAGTGGAGGAGCGGGGAATCAAACCCAGTTCTTCCAGATTAGAGTCCGCGCACTTAACCACTACACCAAACTGGCTCTCAGAAGGTCCCAGATTCAATCTATGGCCTCTCCAATGCCGATCTATGGCAATGTGAAAGATCTCAACCCGAGACATTGGGGAGACACTGCCAGTCTGACCAGGCAATACTGGCCTTGATGGACCGGCAGCCTGATTCAGTATAAGGCAGTTTCAAGGGTTCCCTCCTGGATCAGTCCTAAGGTTCTTCCGGGAGAGTATTCTGCTTTCAAGAGGGACTCGCCAGTCGCTTCCGGGAGGCCCACATGAAAGATGGTATTTGAATTTAGGCAGATCGTGAGAGGGAGGGCAGGAAGGGATGAGCCGGTGCTCAGCTCTCGTGGCCGGTGTTCCCTCTAGGCTGAGTTAGTGTGAGCTAGCTCGCAGTTTTTTAGCCTCCGGCTCACGCATTTTCATATCAGCTCGGGAAGGATGGCGCTCCAGAGCAAACTAATTTCTGCAGCAGCCCAATCGCTCGCTCACAATTTTAATGCCAGGAGCTCACAAAGTAGAATTTTTGCTCACCGGACTCCGCAGCTTCGATGGAGCATTGCTAGTGGCCCTTTCTTATATGCCCAGGTAATGCTGATCACCACTTTGGGGTCAGGCAGGAATTTTCCTCCAGGCCAGATTGGCCCAGGGATCCGGGAGGTTTTTTGCCTTCCTCTGGGCATAGAGCAGGAGTCATGGGGGGGGGGGAACTATTGATTTCCTGCATTGTGGGGGGTTGGACTAGATGACCCTTGGGGTACCTTCCAGCTCTATGTTTCTATGGTAGCCATTATCTTGTGGGTTTGCTCCTAGCATTTTGGTACTCAGAGGTGGACTGCCTCACCCCTAGACTTGGAGGAACCCATCCTCCGTCCACTTGGTGCTTGGGGGGCAACAGTGGGAGGGCTTCTGGAGCTCTGGCCCTGCTGGGGGAACCTCCCGATGGCCCCTGGGTTTTGGCCACTGGACTGGATGGGCCATTGGCCTGATCCAACAGGGCTTCTCTGATGCTCTTATGCAGCGATGCTCTGTATTCCTGGTGGCTGGGGGGCAACAGTGTGTGTGGGGGCTTCTGGAACTCTGGCCCTGCTTGGGGATCTCCTGATGGCACCTGGGTTTTGGCTGCTGCGAGGCACAGAGTATTGGAATGGATGGGCCATTGGCCTGATCCAACACGGCCTCTGTTCTGCTACGATTTTGTTTTTATTAAAAAAAACACCCCCCAACCTTCTGAACCACCCGTTACAGCTGACCGGCCTGGCCTCGGTGTTCCATACCCCGAGCGAGCCCGGGCCCCTTGGCGGGCAACGGGCCCCAAACCGCAGCCGTCCCTCACCCCATCCCTCTGTGTGCAGCCGGCAGCTCCCCCCCCCATTTAAAACAGAATCTCGGGACGCGTTTCTGTCTATTCTCTGCCCCTTGACATTTCTAGACCGTCCGCTCAGCAGCCTTTTGCGAAAGCCGCTCTCCCCCCTTCCCTCCCTGCAAAAAAGGCAGGGCTCCCGCGCCCCCTAAAAGCCGCGTAACGGAAATTTAAGAAGGAAAGCTCTTGTTCCCCGGCACAAAGGATCAGTGACGGGGGGGGAAACTTCATTTGGTGGATTTCACAAGGCGGCTAAAAGATCCAAGAACCCCGCTTGGAAACAATTCTTCTGGCTCATCGTTTGTCTCTTTTGGCTTCCTGGGGGTGCGTATATAACAATCGCCGCTTTCAGACGCACGGACGTTCGAGGGAAAGAAAGGGGTGTGTGCTTGTCGCGCCCCTCTCCTCTCTGCGTGTGGCACATTTGTGCCTTTATGGAAGCACCCTGGTAAGGACTGAGCTCTGGACCTACTGGTGCCCAGAGCCAACGCCGAAGATGTGACAATGCCAGGCTACGCGGGCAACCAATTTGATGCTCCTTTGCCATGAAAGGGACACGGGATGGGCAGCAACGTGGAGCTAAATATAGCGCTCCGCCGCATAGCACTGGGGCAGTGCCATCTGCTCTGGGCACGATTTGGGCCAGCCCTGTGTGGTGTTGCCAAATACGACCGTATCCAGGTAACATAGAATATTGTGGAAGGCTGGGTACCGAGCCCAATCTTTTCGAGAGCTAAGCAGGGTCGCTACTTGGGTGGGGGACAAACCACAAAAGGAAGGCTCTGCAGAGGAAGGCCATGGCAAACCACCTCCGCCTCCCACTTGCCTCGAGAATGCCTTGCTGGGACTGTCATAAGTCGGAAGCTAAGCTGGGTCAGTACATGGATGGGGGACCACCAAGGAAGACTCTGCAGAGGCAGGCAATGGCAAACCACTTCTGCCTCCCACTTGCCTTGAAAGCCCCTTGCTGGGATTGTCACAAGTTGGAAGCGAAGCAGGGTCAGTACTTGGATGAGAGACCACCAAGGAAGGCTCTGCAGAGGCAGGAAATGGCAAACCACCTCTGCCTCCCACTTGCCTTGAAAAGCCCCTTGCTGGGGTCATCATAAGTCGGAAGCTAAGCCAGATCAGTACTTGGATGGGAGACCACCAAGGAAGACTCTGCAGAGGAAGGCCATGGCAAACCATTTTCTGCTTCCCACTTGCCTCAAAAGCCCCTTGCTGGGATTGTCACAAGTTGGAAGCGAAGCAGGGTCAGTACTTGGATGAGAGACCACCAAGGAAGGCTCTGTAGAGGCAGGAAATGGCAAACCACCTCTGCCTCCCACTTGCCTTGAAAGCCCCTTGCTGGGGTCATCATAAGTCGGAAGCTAAGCCAGATCAGTACTTGGATGGGAGACCACCAAGGAAGACTCTGCAGAGGAAGGCCATGGCAAACCATTTTCTGCTTCCCACTTGCCTCAAAAGCCCCTTGCTGGGATTGTCATAAGTTGGAAGCGAAGCAGGGTCGGTACTTGGATGGGGGACCACCAAGGAAGGCTCTGTAGAGGCAGGCCATGGCAAACCACCTCTGCCTCCCACTTGCCTTGAAAGCCCCTTGCTGGGGTCATCATAAGTCGGAAGCTAAGCCAGGTTAGTACTTGGATGGGAGACCACCAAGGAAGGCTCTGCAGAGGCAGGCCATGGCAAACCACTTTCTGCTTCCCACTTGCCTTGAAAGCCCCTTGCTGGAGGTTACTGGAGGTCAGCTGTGACCTGACAGCACTGATGTATACACAGAATATTGCAGAAATGTAAGCCTCCCAGTTCTCTCCTGGCTGTGGGTGGTGGCTGCGTGTCTCCTGGCGCTGACCCCCATGCTTCCCTTTCGATACTGTGCATGCGCAGTTATTACCTAAATGCAGCCGCAGAGGCACCAGCTGCTACTGTAACAGCAGGTATGTGGGACAGACGATGGCCCAGGGCAAGGGTCCCTAACCTACCTACTTTCATATGTGCATGTCTCTGTGTGTGTGCATATGTGAGTGTGTGTCCACCTGGAAGTCACGGCAACCTCAGGTGACCAGTGTTCCCTCTAAGCTGAGTTAGTGTGAGCTAGCTTGCAGGTTTTCAGCCTCCGGCTCACACATTTTTGTCTCTGCTCAGGAAGGAGGGCTCCAGAGCAAACTGATTTATGCAGTCGCCAAATCGCTCGCTCACAACTTTAACGCCAATAGCTCACAAAGTAGAATTTTTGAAGAAGAGGAAATTGGATTTATACCCGGCCCTTCACTGCCCAAAGGCGTCTCAGAGCAGCTTACAAACTCCTTTCCCTTCCCCTCCCCACAACAGACACCCTGTGAGGTAGGGGGGGCTGAGAGAACTTCTGACAGAAACTGTCCTTGAGAGAACAGCTGTGCCAGAGCTTGTGACTGACCCAAGGTCACATCAGCAGGTGCAAGTGGAGGAGTGGGGAATCAAACCCGGTTCTTCCAGATAAGAGTCCACGCACTTAACCACTGCACCAAACTGGCTCTCTAAAGAGAATCACTTGGGAAAACAAAATCACTCTCAGAACGTTTATATTGGCACTCAACCTTAATTTTGCTCACAGGACTCCTCAGCTTAGAGGGACTGACCCCTACTGGGGGCCCGGAGGACATTCAGAGAGGGGGCTGAGTAAAGCCTGCCCCCGCCTCCCGACTGCTGATATTCCTTGGAGGTCTCCCATCCAAGTACTTCCCAGGGTTGACCCTGCTTAGCTTCCGAGATCTGACGAGATCGGGCTTGCCTGGGCTGCCCAGGTCAGAGCAAGGCTCTCCAACCTTTCTGAGCCTGCAGGCACCTTTGGGATTCTGACACGGCGTGGAGGGCGCAGGGACAAAATGGCCGCCACAAAATGGCCGGCCACGAAACGGTCGCCGCGCCTTAACTTCAGTCAGGCGGTGAAGATAACCTTGTGCTGCGGGGGCCGCTGCTGCCAAAGCAATGGTTTCGTTTTTTAAACAAAGACCTGGCCCTGACCTGGATAGCCCAGGCCAAGACCGATCTCGTCAGATCTCGGAAGCCCGGCAAATAATTGTAAGGAAGGCCTCCAAGGAATACCAGGGCCGGGAGGCAGGCTATCAAGCCACTTCTCTGCACGTCCTCCGTGCCCCGGAAGGAGTCGCCAGAGGTTCACCATGACTTCCAGGCATGGGCATGTGCACACACACACACACGATGCAAAAACACTGCGCCCCCCCCCCCAAAAAAATTGCACATATCTCCAACTGTCAATCAGAATTCTTGCTGGGCACAAGCCTTATTCTCCCACCCCCTATAAAGACTTGGTGGGCGCCAGAAAAGTCTTGGGCAAGTGAGTTGGCACCCATGGGCACCACGTTGCGGACTCCTGGCCTAGAGGGCAGCAATGAGTCCCCCCCCCATGGAATTACATTCCCTCCAGGCAGCCCTGCCGCTTCTTTTCCTCTGCACAACCCGACAGAAAGAAGGGAGGGCAGCAAGGGACAGGTAATCCAGGTGGTTTATTCTCGGCATACGGACGCAAGCGGGCTCATTATTCGTCCTCCGGAGGCAGCACGATCTTGCTGGGATCGTAGTAGTTGGGTTCGAGGAGGGGCAGCCCGTGCGCCTCCCGGTATTTTATCTGCCGTTCGGCTTCCCGCCGAGACCACTCCGCTAGCCTACAGGGGGAGAAGAGACAGAGACAAAGAAAACCGAGTGAGCTGTTGGGAAACGTCAGCACTGCCACCGCCGCCGCCGCCCGGGAGATACAGGGGAGGACAAGGACACAGACTCCGATCGGGCCTGGCTCCTGCCCTAGAGCAGTCAGAAAGGAGAGGCAATGGAGAAGGTTGCAGAAGAAGAAGAGGAGACCGGATATATACCCAGGCCCTTCATTACCCGAAGGAGTCTCAGAGTGGCTTACAATTCCTTTCCCCTCCTCACGACAGGCACCCTGTGAGGTGGGTGGGGGCTGAGAGAGCTCTGAGAGAAATGCCCTTGAGAGAACAGCTCTGAGAGAACTTGTGACTGACCCAAAGTCACACCAGCAGCTGCATGTGGAGGAGTGGGGAATCGAACCCGGTTCTCCCACATTAGAATCCACGCTCCTAACCACTACACCAAACAGAAAGGAAAGATGAGCGAGGAGACAGGCCGGGGCCAGTGTTCCCTCTTAGTTGAGTTAGTGTGAGCCAGCTCGCAGTTTTTTAGCTCCCACATTTTTGTCTCAGCTCAGGAAGGAGGGCTCCAGAGCAAACTAATTTATACAGCAGCCAAATCGCTCGCTCACGACTTTAATGCTGGTAGCTCAGCTCACAAAGTAGAGATTTTGCTCACACGACTCCACAGCTTAGAGGGAGCACTGGCCAGGGCCCACCTAACCATTTTTATCATTATTTTCCGAGCAGCTGCTAGAAATCTAGGCCAGAGCACCAAATGGGAAACCCAAATTTCACCCCAAGGAAAACAACGTTTCAGACAGTGCTATTTGTCAGCCACTTGCTCTAAGGTCGATGCGTGAGCTCGAACTAGATTTTTCTCCTTCTTCTTCTTGGGGAGGGGTTTGTGTCTGCAGAATCCAGATGTCCTTGAGAAAGGAAAGGGGCCGTGGCAACACAACAGGTAATGCACCTGCACTTATTCATTTATATCCTGTTTCTCTCCCCAGTCGGGACTCAAGAGAGGTTTTAGAACGTCCCCATTTCCTCACAACATCCCTGTGAGGTAGGTCAGCCTGAGTTTTTGATGGGCTCAAGGTCAACCAACGAGCTTCACGTTAAAACATACTATGATTAAAAGAGTCTAAATTTCAGACTTCTAAAAGTTTTGCCAACGCAAATACACTTGACGGGTAAATACACTTGAGGGTAGCTTGACCCTCTTGGTTCGCAGCTATATTTTGGGTTGAGTCCCCCCCCTCCTTTTTCAGTTTTTGTCAACCAACGAACTTCCCCAGAAAAACCGGGTTTACTGAGAAATGGCTTCTCTTCTTTGACTATGCTCTTCAGCAAGACTCCACTCCTTCAAACCAAACATACCGCCAACTTCTTCATTTCTAATCTGCCCTTCATCTTCCCCACCTATCATCTCCCTCTTCACTTTACTTTATTTAAAAATTTTTATTTTATTTTAATTTACGCCGATGTAGGGCCAAATCCCTTGAGAAATGCTTGTGAAATGCTATGGCACCTCTGCACTCCATAAGGCTACTACAACGATCATTAATATAGCAACAAACATGTTTACCAGTTTTGCTGTTTATATGGTTCTTTGCTATTCTAAATGGTTGTAACTTCAAATTTAATACTTGTGATTCTTTTTCAGCTTATTGGTTGTATCTCTCTTTCCGGATGAATGATTATATTTAACTATACGTGTCACAAGTAATGTAATTTTATGTTAGCAATAAAATAAAATTAAAACAAAACAACAAGCTTCCATGGTAGAAGTCGGGATTTGATCCCAGGTCGGCCAGGGTCCTAGTCTGCTGCTCTATCCACTGGACCACACTGGCTCACGTACATGAAGGGGAGCAGACTCACCAAAGAGGAGACAAAAGTTTGCTTCCTTCCAATGACTAAGGAAGTCAGACTAGGATCGGAGAGACCCAGACTCGAATCCCCACTCTGCCACGGAAGCTCACTGGGTGATCTCGGGCCAACCACTTGCTCCATTCGCGGCCTAACCTACCTCGCAGGATTGTTGCGGGATAAAATGGAGGAGAGGAGAACAACGTTGTGAGCCATTTTTAAAAAATATGTTTTATTGAAGTCATGAGCCATTCTGAGTCTCTACTGGGAAGCGGGGGTACCAACATCTAAACCTGCTATGCCAAAACACGGAATCCAAATTCTGCGCCAGACACTGAGCATCGCGCAAGAATTCAGACGACCAGTCCCAGGGCGGGCCCTCTTCCTGTCCTGAAACCGGCAGGGGCTTCACAGAGGTGTTATTGGAGAGAAAGCCCTGCGCGGCTAGACCCCTACTCTCCGGAAGCCCCGCTGCCTTCCCACGCTGCACTTCCCAGCACGGCGCCCTCTAGCCGCACACTGTGGCTTGCGCCGGCACGGAGTGCGCTCCCAGCTGCTCGCCTGCCACTGGCTTGACGCACCCTCGTCGGAGGGAATCGGAGCGCAAGCCCAATCAGAGCTGTGGCGTTAATTACAGAGTGCCGAGATGAAGTGCCGAGCTGCTTGCCTTAATTAGTGCTTCGTTAAGGAGTCACCAGCCCACCGCCGGCAGCAAGGAGACGCACCGACACCCGGCTTCGTTCCGCTTCCAGTCGGGAGGGGCTCCCTCTCGTCAGGGCTTCCCAGAACGGCAGCGGAACAAAGGGGGGAGGTGTTCTGGGTCCGGCCTCTACAAAAGGGACGGGGGTCCGATCTGGCACCAGCTGCCCCCCCTTGCTCAGACGGCAGCTCCGGTCTGAAGTGTTCCTGCCAAAGGGGGAGCCCTAGATGCAGAACCAGCCGATTCAAGCCACGGCTTTTACATATTTACCCGTTTCTTAAAGTGAGAAAGAATCAGCCAGCCAGATGCTCTTGGTGGTTCAGACGGCAGCCACGGGGCCTGGCCTAGATTGCAGAACACCCCCCACCCCCCCACCCGGGCTGTTCTTTCCATCTATCATCCTTCAAACAGGCAGCATAATGTCAGGAATGTGGTGGGCTCTCCTTCTTTGGAGGTTTTCAAACAGACACCATCTGACAGCAGGGCGGATTCTGTGAATTCAGGCAGATCATGAGAAGGGAGGGCAGGAAGGGTTGCCTCAGGGCTTAGTCCTCTTGTGGCCCTTTCTGACACGTTCCGATCTCCAATCGGGGGTCAGGAAGCAAATTTTCTCCAGGCCAGTTTGGCTGGGGATCCTGGAGGCTTTTTTGCCATCTTCTGGGCATGGGACAGGAGTCACTGGGCATGTGCGGGTGGGTGGGGGGAGGTATTTGTTCATTTCCTGCATTGGGCAGGGTGTTGGGACTAGATGACCCTGGAGGTCCCTTCCAACTCTATGATTCTATGAAAGTTTTAACAGAGGGAAGGGAAAAAGAGGTCTCCTTAGATTCTTCTTGTTCTTGCAGAGCTCAGGAAAGAGAAGGCCGCAGCCCTGCCTCCCTTCTGCTGGCATGAGTAAGCCGTCGCCTAAGCCAGCGTTCCCCAGGCTTTGAACTGGGGCTCCCCTTCGATGAATTTGCTCAGCCAGGCAAAAAACTATGCGCGATCCTGGTATACTGCTGCCCGAGTGCTCCTGCCTTCTGGATCGAGCCCCTTCTCCAGCCCGGCTGTTAGAAGAGGTCTGGAGAAGGGCTCTCTTAAACCCGGCTGGCCGGCCTACGGAAAAGGCGGGAAGGGGAGGCAAAGAAACCCGCGCTGGCCAGACGCTTCCGTGGGCCACCTGCCTCTTCTGAGGCGCCTGCCGCTCAATCCGTCACCCTTTATTGCTACAGCCAAAGACCGCTGCGAAACACGTCCAAACGGTTGGTTAAAAAGATACCGAGAGCGCCACATGCAAACAAATTAAACCCATTAATAAAATGCAGAAGTCAAGGGGGTGAGTCATGTTAGTCGGAGGTATTGCAGCGTGCCCGGTTAGCGCGGCCGCGGTGCTCAGCCTGCGCTCTTGGGAGGAAAGCGGCTCCCGGCTTCGCCTCCGGCTCTCCTCTCTCCTTGGAACTCCGCGCCCCCTCCAGCTGTCCTGCGCCCACCCCTGAGGAAGCTGGGGGCGTCGGGGGTCCACACGGTAGTTTGGAAACCACTGATCTGAGGTCTTGTTTTGTGACAGCCCGTCCGAAAAGAACCGGCTCACAAGCCGATTTGGTGCGGGGCTTTGCCGGAACAGCTGCGTGCACCTTGCGCCCCGGCTGCTACTACTGTTTTCGCCATGGGGGAAAAAAGCAGAGGATGAACTGCAGTTTAACAATCCTCCCCTCCCAGTCCACATTGACTCAGGAGTAAATCCCCACTCATCTTAATGGGGCTTGCTCAAAATCGTCTGTCTAGGAGCGCTGCTGGAGCCCAGCACAAACACAAGCCCCAAATAAACCGGTGGGTCAGTTTGGTTTCCAAGATCCAGAAAAGATAAAAGTGAAGGAACACGTTTTTTTTAAGTTCATAAACGCATGTCCACACGACACCAGTTTGGTGTAGTGGTTAAGTGCGCGGACTCTAATCTGGGAGAACCGGGTTTGATTCCCCACTCCTCCACTCACAGCTGCTGGATGACCTTGGGCAAGCCATAGTCCTGTCAGAGGTGTTCTTGAAAAAGAGCACCTTCTGTCAGAGCTCTCTCAGCCCCGCCTACCTCACAGGGTGTCTGTTGTGGGGAGGGGGAGGGAAAGGAGTTTGTAAGCCGCTCTGGGACTCCTTTGGGTAGTGAAGGGTGGGGTATAAATCCAATCTCTTCTCCTCTTCTTCTTCTTGGGGGAGTTGGATTTTTGAACTAGCCCCCCCCATTAACGAGCGGCCGCTTGCATACAGCGTTGTGAGCTGAGGTGAAGATCCTAATGAGAACGTAAGAGAAGCCATGTTGGATCAGGCCAGTGGCCCATCCAGTGCAACAGTCTGTGTCACACAGTGGCCAAAACACAGGGCTTGGAAGTTAAGTAGGGATGGCCCTGGTTAGTATTTGGATGGGAGACCACCAAGGAATGCTAGGGTTGCAACACAGAGGAAGGCAATTGTAAATCACCTCTGAATGCCTCTTCCTTGGTAAACATGAGGGGTTACGTAAGAACATTAAGAGAAGCCATGCTGGACCAGGCCAACGCCCCATCCAGTCCCAATATTCTATGTCACACAGTGGCCAAAACCCAGGTGGCATCAGGAGGTCCACCTAGGGATTCCAGCCTCCAGGTACGACCTGGGGATTCCCCTGGAATCACAGCTCATCTCCAGACTACAGAGGTAAGAACATAAGAGAAGCCATCTTGGATCAGGCCAGTGGCCCATTCAGTCCAATATTCTGTGTCACACAGTGGCCAAAACCCAGGTGCCATCAGGAGGTCCACCTAGGGATGCCAGTCTCCAGGTATGACCTGGGGATTTCCCCTGGAATCACAGCTCATCTCCAGACGACAGAGGTAAGAACATAAGAGAAGCCATGTTGGACCAGGCCAGTGGCCCATCCAGTCCAACACTCTGTTTCACACAGTGGCCAAAAAATACCAGGTGCCATCAGTAGGTCCACCAGCAGGGCCAGAACACCGGAAGACCTCCCACTGTTGACCCCCAAGCACCAAGAGTGCAGAACATCACTGCCCCAGACAGAGTCTTCCATCTATACCTTGTGGCTAATAGCCCCTGACGGGCCTCTGTTCCATATGCTTATCCAGGCCCCTCTTGAAGCTGTCTGTGCTTGTAGCTGCCACCACTTCCTGCGGCAGTGAATTCCACGTGTTAATGACTCTTGGAGTGAAGAAGTACTTCTCTTGATCTGTTCTAAACCGACTGCTCAGCAATTTCATGGAGTGACCACAAGTTCTTGTATTGTGAGAAAGGGAGAAAAGTACTTCCTTCTCTACCCCACGCATACTTTTGTAAACCTCTATCATATCACCCCTCGATCCTGCCTGACAAAAATCCAAACTTGGCAACCAGAGAGTTTGCACGCTGCAACGGAATAATTAGGCCCACTTCATCCTACTAGTGGCATTTAGTTTTGAGAAGAGGAGCTATTGGAAGGGATCCCGGGAGGAGCCGAAAGCTCACCAAAGGCTGTGAATGTGCTGTAAGATGGCAGAAGGCGGGTTAGTCTGGTTGGGAGAAACGGGACATTACATATCTGTCGCCAAGCGCTGTCGCTTGGCCCAAAAGACGTAGCATCCCATCTCTGACTTCCAGAAGCCTCTTGCGTAGGAGTATTAGCACAAAACGACTGCAAAGAGATCGCAATCTTGAGCGTTTGTCCTGCCACTCTGAGGACTAGAGACTTGTCAAGACAGTGTGAGACTGCAATAAAAAAGGCCAACGCTATGCTCGGGATTATTAGGAAGGGAACTGAAAACAAATCAGCCAGTATCATAATGCCCCTGTAAAAATCACTGGTGTGACCTCATTTGGAGTACTGTGTACAGTTCTGGTTCCCACACCTCAAAAAGGATATTACAGCATTGGAAAAAGTGCAGAAAAGGGCAACTAGAATGATAAAAGGGTTGGAACACTTTCCCTATGAAGAAAGGTTAAAGCACTCGGGGCTCTTTAGCTTGGAGAAACGACGGCTGAGGGGTGACATGATCGAGGCTTATAAGATTATGCATGGGATAGAGCAGGTAGAGAAAGTAGTACTTTTCTCCCTTTCTTACAATATAAGAACTCGTGGGCACTCCATGAAATTGCTGAGCAGTCGGGTTAGAACAGATAAAAGGAAGTCCTTCTTCACCCAAAGAGTGATTAACATATGGAATTCACTGCCACAGGAGGTGGTGGCAGCTACAAGCATGGACAGTTTCAAGAGGGAATTAGATAAACCTATGGAGCAGAAGTCCATCAGTGGCTATTAGCCACAAGGTATAGGTAGGAACTCTCAGTCTGGGGCAAGGGATGCTCTGTACTCTTGGTGCTGGGGGGAGGGGGCAGCAGTGGGAGGGCTTCTAGTGTCCTGGCCCCACCGGTGGACCTCCTGATGGCACCTGGTATTTTTTGGCCACTGTGTGACAGAGTGTTGGACTGGATGGGCCATTGGCCTGATCCAACATTGGCTTCTCTTATGTTCTCATGTTCTTGTTCCTTCCCTCTTCCAAAGATTCCAAATCTCAGGAATTGCCATTATTTGACTATGCATTTGAATTTTTCACAGATGCAAGTGAAGTTATGCACATGTTCACCCTCTTTTCTTTCCCAGCCCCACCCCAATTCTTGTGCCTATTATGGTCCCACAGGGACAGAGGGACAGCAGGGTAGATCTGTGACTCCCAGCAGAGGGCACTGTGGGGAGAAATCCTTTTGCCATGCTCCAAGAGAGAGAAAGATTCAGAAACAGGAATCACTTGCCGTGTCAGTGCTTCAAAGAAGAATGCAGGATCAAGACTATCAATTATCCACAATTTTATCGCTGTTTGCCTCTTACATCCCCTTCCCAATACTGGGCCATCTTTAGTGGATAATTCCCCCCCCACAACAGAACAACCTGACCAGCCACTGGAGCAGGTCAGAAAATTATCCTCGCTTCATTTTCTCCTGTTTGGCTGCACTCACAACCAAGAAACCAAGACAGACACCGGCCCTGAGGGGAAGTTTAATTTTTCAGGACCTTATCCCCCCCACCCGCTGGCCTGGATCCGATCTGCCTCACCAGCTCATTAAGTGGAATATAAACGGGCGGGCAGCAGGCTTTCATCTAAAGCGCTCTGGTTGACAAATGGGATTGTAGCAATTCCACTTTTTTTGCGGGGGGGGGAGGACCGGGCTTAGAAGAGGAGCCAAAGGGGCGACCCCCTCCCGGCCACGTGGGAGGCACACTGGCAGTAAGAGGAGAAAAGAAAGGGTGGGGGGGGAATTGATTGCAAATAACCCTAGCCGTCTTGATCCAGTTAAAAGACACTTTCAAATCAGAGATCAGCTTAAAGATAATAATCTTCTTAGACCAGTGCACCTTCGGGGAAAAAACCCCTGCAGACACTCAATCCCCGTATGGTCAAGAGATCCTAAGTTATCTACCTTAAAATGTACTAAGTACAAATGGGCAGTAAGGTAAAGGTAAAGGTTCCCTTGCTCGAAAGCCAGTCGAATCCGACTCTAGGGTTATGGTGCTCATCTCTGTCTCAAAGCCGAAGAGCCAGCGCTGTCCGAAGACGCTTCCGTGGTCATGTGGCCGGCATGACTAAACACCGAGGCGCACAGAACGCTGTTACCTTCCCACTGAAGCGGTACCTATTTATCTACTTGCAATTTCTTGCTTTCGAACTGTATATTGCCCTTAAGTCAGGGAAACAGGTGGTGGTGGGGAAGTCCAAAATATGCGGAAGGAAAAGAGGAGAAGCCCACTGGTCCCATTTATTTATTTTTATTTATTATTCAAATTTACCACCTAGGGTTTGCCTAAGGGTCTCCATATTCCAAAAGAAGAACAAAATCCACGCAGTAGCTTTGATTAGGATCCACCCAATCTAACTCCAAACATGCAATCTTTTAAGCTCATCTGTATATCCAATAGTGATGCCTGTCCCCATCTGCGGATATCTAAATCCATGGACTGGGCTACACGGACGCCAAACAGATTTTTCTGCAAACTTGGGGGACCTCCCAGGTTTGCAGAAAAATGTGAAATGTAAAAAAACACACAACACACATTGGGGGTTTTAAATTCCTCCCATTTTTTTTTTAAAAGAGTTGCCTGTGCAAGTTTCTCATGGGTACACACTTGTCAGAACTATTCCTCAGACTGGATGTGACAAAATTTAAGACGACAGAGGAGGGGAGGACAGATTTTTTCACAGCATGTTATTACCTGGGACCTGAAAAAAATAAAATCTGTTTCCCCCACTGTCTCTTTAAAATTTGCAACATCAGACCCAAAGAAGAGTTCTGGTGAGCTCAAACGCTCACACAATGGCTTGTGTCCATTGGATTGATCCTAATAAATAAGCGATCACATGGATTTTGGGTTTGGATTCTGCATGGACCAGTATGGGCAGTTACTGTTTTCCCCCCTCCACAGCCCAATCCTGGCTACAGAGTCTCAGTTTACTTCCCACAATTAGAAAAGACGCCTTTACACATTTATCCCCTATTCTGACATATTTATGGCTTTGCTGTCCTTTCCCCGCTCTTAATTAAATCAAAACAACTGTTGGCCTTATAACCTTAGCTTGTTATTTAATTTTGTCTTCGCATTTCTTAAAACGTCTTCATCATGTGCCATGTTAATTTGCTGTTTTAACCTCTGTGTTTGAACTCTACCATTCCAGTGTATTTGATAAATTGTGCGTGCACAGAAAGCTCATACCTTGAATGAACCTTTGTTGAACTTAAAGGTGCCGCTGGACTCTGAATTTGTTCTGCTGCTTCAGACCAACACGGCTGACCGCCTGGTACTGATCAACAAGGAAGCCTCGGTCAGGTCAGCTCACCCTCTGCCTCCGTTGCCCATTTATAAAACAAGAAAAGTGACAACCTACCCTCTCTGGGATGAAGAGGAGAAGAGATTGGATTTATGCCCTGGCCTTCACTCCCTAAGGGAGTCTCAGAGCGGCTTACAAACTCCTTTCCCTTCCCCTCCCCACAACAGACACCCTGTGAGGTAGGTGGGGTGGAGAGAGCTCTGACAGAAACTGCTCTTTTTCAAGGACAGCTGTGCCAGAACTGTGGCTCGCCCAAGGTCATCCAGCAGGTGCAAGTGGAGGAGTGGGGAATCAAACCCGGTTCTCCCAGATCAGAGTCTGCGCACTTAACCACCACACCAAACTGGCTAGAGAGACAAATGTCCATTTATTTAATTCATTTGCACCCCTGCCTTTCTCCCCAGTGATGACCCAAAGCGGCTTACAATCTTCTTCTCTCTCCCATTAATCCATTTTATCCCCTGCGAGCTCGGTTCAGCTGAGAGCGTGTGACTGGGCCAAGGTCACCCAGCGAGCTTCCTTGGCACAAATGGGGATTCAAACCTGGGTCTCCCACATACAAGTCCGCCACTCTTGACCACTACACCACACTGGCTCTCTAAAAAGAGAGAGAGAGAGAAAAAACCTGTGCCGGGCAACTTTCACCTGGATTGCCTGGGTATTAAATAAGCAAGGGCGTCAAAGCAGTGGGTATCATTGTCCTAATGCGCATTCGTCCTCTCTCCCTTCCCCCACTCTGCTTGTTCCAGTACCCATTCATCCGGTCCCTCCCCTACCTAAACACTGCGGGTCCTGCTCCCCAAGGTCCCCCCTCTCCCCGTAACTCTGGCAATCAGCAGCTTTTGCTGCGACAACGGCAGAGTTCATTAGCGGCTCCCCAAAGACTTCCTTAATGAGACCCCCATCAATTAGAGAAGAGCTATGTCTAGCGATCAGGCGCCTCTCCAGGACTCTAAACAAGAGACAGCGGGCTTCGCACCACTGACGCTCCTGGGCCTCCGGGAAGAGAGACGGACCCCGGCCTTTCCCCAAAGGACCACTCCCATGCGCGGAGGGGGGAAGGGTGGCGGCAAGCTGGGTGGCCGGTCTAGTTTCTCCGTTCCAGCACGTTCAAGGAACCAATAATTAATGCTTCCCAGATAGAACAAGGACAGAAAACAATGGCGTAGTTTTGTATGGCGGAATGATCTCCCGGATGACATCAAGGGCCTGGCGGGACCTCTTGCAGTTCTGCAGGGGCCTGTAAAACGGAGCTTTCAAGTAGGGGGCCGCCTTAACGTCACGGCCCTGGACCCGACACCAACACTACCACCAACTGGACGATTAACAGCCTGGCAAGGAGCCCAGAGGTGGCTATCCAAATGGCGACAGAATGTCGCCATCTTTTAGTATAGTCTGTGTGTTGCATCACTATGGTCTCATAATTGTAATTTTAACCTAATTGAACTTTGACTTAATTTTGTTTTAATATATTTGGGGTTTTAATGTATATGTTTATAAGTATGTTGTTAGCCGCCCTGAGCCTGCCACGGTGGGGAGGGCAGGATATAAATTCAATAATAAATAAATAAATAAATAAATAAAATGCTGGTCCTACAAGTTTAGGGAGGCACTCTAAGGGTGGCCCTCCGGTTCACAGCCACCAAAGCTGGTGCTCCCCAGGTGACAACGGCCAGGAGGCTTTCTCTCGGCCACCAACATTTTTTTTTTTTAAAGCATCAAGTCGTGGCTCAGTGATAGAGCCTCTGCTTGGCATGCAGAAGGCCCCAGGTTCAATCCCCGGCATCTCCAGTTAAAAAGGACCAGGCACGTGGGTGATGGGAAAGACCTCCGGTTCAATCCCCAGAACCTCCAGTTCCAAGGAACGGGTAGCAGGTGATGGGAAAGAGCTTCGCCTGAGACCTTGGAGAGCTGCTGCCAGTCTGAGCAGACAATCCTGGCCTTGAGGGACCAATGGGCTGCTTTGGTATAAGGCAGTTTTCATGAGTTTATGAAGTAGCACAAGAAAGGTTCTGTGTGATCCCTTGTTCCCGTGGGAGTACTAAGTCACTGAGGCGGAGGTGGGCTTCCTTGGAGGTTTTTAAAACAAGGCTAGAGGGCCACCTGACAGCCATGCTGATTCTGTGAACTCAGGCAGATCACGAGAGGGAGGGCAGGAAGGCCTGCCTCGGGGCTTCGTTCTTGTGGCCCTTTCTGACACGCCCAGGGAAATGCTGATTGCCACTTTGGGGTCAGGAAGCAATTTTCCTCCAGGCCAGTTTGGCCAGGGATCCTGGAGGGTTTTTTGGTCATCTTCTGGGTATGGAACAGGGGTCGCTGGGTGTGTGTGTGAGATATTTGTGAATTTCTTGCCTTGTGCAGGGGGTGGGACTAGATGGCCCTGGAGATCTCTTCCAACTCCATGATTTTATGAATTTAGGGCAGCATCCTGTACATTATCCATTATATTCCCAAGAATCCCAGTATGTATACAGAGATATATAAAAATCAAGTTCCTAGTCCTCATTGTTAAATAAAAGCAAAGGGAGAATTTGCTTTAAAAACTATCCAGGGTTATCAGGAGAAGGCTCTCCAATGGAGATGAGCTGTCTGTGCATCTGAGGGGACCAAAGATTCCTCTGCATCTCCATCCGCTGCAGTTTATCTCCCAAAAGTTGTGACTCAGTGGGAGAGCATCTGCTCGGCATGGAGGTCGTGGGTTCTGCCCCCGGGATCTCCAATCAAAAGGGCCAGGCAGTAGGAGAGGTGAAAAGACCTCAGCCTGAGACCCTAGAGAGCTGCTGCCAGTCAGAGTAGACAATACCAACCTTGCTGGGCCAAGGTTCAGATTCAGCACAAGGCGGCTTCGTTTGCCCATGCGGGCTTATCGGTCTTTCTGTTCTATTATTGCCTTATGCATCAATTAAGGCAGAGCTCCCAGCACCAGCACAGGTGCCAACCGGCTCCGTCAGCAACAAACGGAAAGGCTGTGCTTGAAAAGGCCAGATTCGACACAGCGTGTGCCCTTTGTTTGGTTCCCTGGCACTGGCGAGGCTTGTGGAATCCAGCGGCAGATTCCTAGGTTCTGATTTGCGGCAATTTAGGCTGGGCCAACGTGTTTGCCCGGAGGAAGAAGAAGAAGAGAAGGAGGAGGAAGAGGAGAAGAAGAGGAGTCTCAGAAGAAGAAGAAGAGGAGTCTCAGAGCGCTTACAAACTCATTTCCCTTCCCCTCCCCACAACAGACACCCTGTGAGGTAGGTGGGGCTGAGAGAGCTCTGACAGAAACTGCCCCTTTTCAAGAGCACCTCTGACAGAACTATGGCTTGCCGAAGGTCATCCAGCCAGATGCAAGTGGAGGAGTGGGGAATCAAACCCGGTTCCTCCCAGGTTAGAGCCTGTTGCTGTCAACCAATATACCAGAAATCCTACCTTGTGCCACCAAAGTGGCAGAGGGCAGGAGGGCATTCACACTGTAGAAACAGCTGGTGGGAGTAGGGTGCTTAAGTCCCCCCCCATGCTATGTTTTCCCCACAGCTGGCACATGCATCTCTCTCTCTCTCTCTCTCAGCTCGAGAAACAACAGGTAAAATAACACACACGCACACACACACACACACACACACACACACAAAACCAAACAGACACTCAGAGGAAACAACAGCGGGGCCTCCCACCGCTCCTTCCCTACAGATGCCACTAATTCACACCACTCCATCGTGTGCTGGTGACAAAGACGGGAGTGGGAAAGCCGGGCCCCTGCCAGGGAACGCCCAGTCCCGCCTCTACGGCCTCTGTTTATTGGGCGGCTGCCTGGGGTGGGCGACAACCCCCGGAGACTGTAGTCATTGCACATGACTGAGAGGAGACGACAGGGACGTGGAATTAGGGCCTGCCGAAACACCTGCAGGACCTGCACAGCCCAGGCGAGACCGACTTTGTCGGATCCCGGAAGCTAAGCAGGGTCGGCCCTGGCTAGTATTTGGATGGGAGACCGCCAAGGAAGACCAGGGTCGTGACGCAGAGGCAGGCCACGGCAAAGCACCTCTGAACGTCTCCTGCCTTGAAAAGCCCACCGGGGTTCCGCCAGAAGTCAGCTGCGACTTGACGGCAAAAGGACAACAATGAAGCTGATGTAGCTAGAGGGAAGAAAGCGACGCGGGTGAAGAAAGCGGCACGGATGCTACACGGAGCAGAGACTGGGAAGTGAGTTCAGGGACTGGGAAAGGGAAAGCCGAGGCAGTCAGGGATGAAGAAGAAGAAGAGGAGGAGGAGGAGGAGATTGGATTTATATGCCGCCCTTCACTACCCGAAGGAGTCTCAGAGCAGCTTACAATCTCCCTTCCCTTCCCCACAACAGTGATGTAGGTGGGGATGAGAGAGCTCTTTCGAGGACTGCCCGTGAGAGGACAGCTCTGAGAGAACTTGTAACTGACCCAAGGTCACACCAGCAGCTGCAGGTGGAGGAGTGGGGAATCAAACCCAGTTCTCCCAGATTAGAGCCTCTGTTCCTAACTACTGCATCAAACTGGGAAGAAATGAACCTGGTGTGGTTCAAGAAAGGCTCTTTAAAAAAAAAGGGGGCAGGGGGTCCTAAGGAAAGAAGGAAACCTGACACAGGGTGCGGAAGGGGACAGGTTCAAGAATAGGAGGGAAGGTGGCAGGAGAGATTAGGAAAAGGGAGAGTGTAGGTGAGCATGGGCAGAGGGCAGGTCACTGAAAATGAGAAAAGGGGAAAAGAAGGGGGCAGCACGGATGAGAACACACAAAACTGCCATGCTGAGTCAGACCCCTGCTCTATTAAGGTCAGTATTGCCTGCTCTGACTGGCAGCAGCTCTCTAGGGACTCAGGCAGAGGTCTTTTCCCATCAGCCACTACTTGATCCTTCCCCCTGGAGATGCCGGTGTTTGAACACCAGGCCTTTGGAGTGCAAAGCAGATGCTTTAGCACTGAGCCAGGCCTCCTCCCCCCGAGAAAATACATTGCGCAGGATCAGTACCACAGTTCTGCTGCTGTGTGCCTGGACTCCTGGGAGATTTGTATGCATCTGAATTCTGCATCAAGGTAGCCCAAACCCCGTGGTGAGGAAAGATCATAGATTCATAGAGTTTGAAGGGACCACCAAGGTCATCTAGTCCAACCCCCTGCACAATGCAGGGAATTAACAAATACCTCCCCCCACATCCCCAGTGACCCCTGTTCCATGCCCAGAAGATGACAAAAAAAAAATCCCCCCTCCAGGATCCTTGGCCAAACTGTCCTGGACAGAAATTACTTCCTGACCCCAAAGTGGCAATCGGCATTTCCCTGGGTGTGTAAGAAAGGGCCACGAGAACTAAGCAATGAGGCAACCCTCCCTGCCCTCCCTCTCGTGATCAGACCAAATTCACAGAATCAGCACTGCCGTCGTTGCTGTTCAGTTCAGAAATCTGTGATCATGGATTCTACACAATGCGTTCTGCTGTTGGAATCCACAAAAGGCTCTAAAGAGCATTGCAGGGCACTGAAGTCCCGTTCCACTGCCTCCCAGAAAGCCTCTTGTCTCCCACGGGGATTTCTGAGATTCCTCCAGGTACACACACCTTTGAGCCTATTTTCACCATCTTAAGGGCTAGAAACTTGGATTTTTTTTTTTTAAAAAAAGAGGGAAAGTCAAGAGATTCTCAAGTGCAGAATTCCGCACCCAGAGCCAACATTTCTGCACTTGCATGGCGGAGTTACATCATGATCACTCGCTGCTCTCATACCTACTGCCTGACAAACACGTTCTCCCTCTCAACTCACCGGGGCCCATTCACAAGAAGACCCCGTTCCTATGTCACGTCTGGGAGAAAAAGCTGAAGGTGCAAGAATTAGGACAGAAATTCTAGCCCAGGCCCGTAGCCAGGATTTTTTTAATTCGGGGGGGCCTTTAAAGAAGTCGGGGGCACCCCCCCCCCAGGGAGCACCACAAATAAATTAAAACATTTAAAGTTGGGGGGCATGGGTGCTGCATGGGAGTCAGGGGGCCTTGGCAGTAAGTCGGGGGCCAGGCCCCGAGACGCCCCACTGTCGCCACGGCCTGATTCTAGCCTTTGCTCGAGGAGAGAATCAAGGTCAGCGAGATGAGAGGATGAAAGTTGGGAGGGGCTAGGACTCCTGGGTTCTTTCCCCCCCAAAAAAAAGGAGGGGGGGAAATGATGCGCTCATTAGCGACGCACCTCCGCAAGGTCTATCGCAGGCTCCGAACGGACGGGAACAGGCGCTGCACAAGCCGCTTCTGATCAGAGGGCTCTGTGTGCGTCAGCAGAGGAGAAACCGGGCTGTAACCTGCCCCCTCCCTGCCAGCCAAAACAGCACGGTTCTCAGCTCCGGGCCTCGGTCTATCTATATCCCATCGGCTATATATACACGCCGTGTACACCTAGCAGCAGCTGGCGCACCCCAAAAATAACTCTCAGAGGCTCCAAACTGCAGTGAATTTCCGCAACTGGAGCTCCCCCCTCCCCGTCTACCTTGTCTGAAAACAAGTCCTTTCAGGAGCTCGGCGGGACAGGGCTGAGTTTGGGGTTCGTGATGGGGAGGGGGCTGTAACACGGGAGGGAAAAGGGGGGTGGCAAATGCTGGACCCCCAAGCTCTCCGCCCAGTCCCCGTTTCGGCACAGCCAGGTATTCTGACCTAATTGCCGGGAGGTCTCTCCGCACAGGTTTTTCTGGGGCCCCCCTCCTCGCGAGCAAGGCTGCCCGTACCCTTGCACCTCCCACAAATAAGGAAGAATCCATTATTCATCCTTGTTTGGAACCCAGAATGAGCAAGACAGAAAGAGAGCGAGAGAACACATTTTTATAGCCCTCGGGTCGCGGAGGAAAACGTGTGAAGTACAGGACAGTGCCTGGTAAAGGCTGAACAGAGTGTCGGGGTGGGAGAAGCTCTATTCTTCTGCCTGTGTCACACAGACAGACTGCCGTCCATGCTCTCTGCCTTGCAAAAATAAAAAAAATCAGGCTGAAAAAAATGGAACTACAAACCAGAGTTCTCCTGCAAGAAGCACGTGGTATATAGCCACTGAGTCACGGCTGACTAACGCTGACCCTGTAGGGCTTTCAAGGCAAGAGCTGTCCAGAGGCGGCTTGCCCATTGCCTGGCTCCGTGCCACAACCAATGCTCCCTCTGAGCTCTGGAGTCTTGTGAGCAAAACTTTTACCTTGTGAGCTACTGGCTTTAAAGTTGTGAGCGAGTGATTTGGCTGCTGCATCAATTAGTTTGCTCTGGAGCCATCCCCTTCCTGAGCAAAGACAAAAATCTGTGAGCTGGTGGCTAAAAAACTGTGAGCTAACTCACACTAATGCCGCTTAGAGGGAACACCGGTCACAACCAGTGTTCCCTCTGAGCTGAGTTAGTGTGAGCTAGCTCACGGTCTTTTAGCCTCCAGGCTCACACATGTTTATCTTAGCTCAGGAAAGAGGGCTCCAGTGCAAACGAATTTATGCAGTAGCTGAATCGCTCGCTCGCAACTTTACTGCCAGCAGCTCACGAAGTAGCATTTTTGCTCACAAGATTCCGCAGCTTAGAGGCTGCAAATGGATGCTCATTTTAAATGTTCTTGTTTGAGGAACTGGATCTCCTAAATGCGGGCTTTTCTCCAATTTCATTTTACGGGGTGGACTACGGGGTGGTGCCTTCGTAACGCTCCTGATCCCCGTGGGCACAGCGAAGAGCCCAGGGGAAAACTATGTTCTCTCCTCTGAGGCTCTCTCTTTCCCAAGGCTAATAACCTGCCCTGGCCTTCTCAACCACAGTTCGGTGTGACATTAGCATCCGTGTTAAACCAAGTTTAACGCCAAGTTTTCCTTAGACGTAAGGAAAGAACCGATGCGAAACTCGTGATTAAAGCGCGTGGATATAATTGGGACTGGGGAAGAGGGAGCATACAGTCCTGAACCCCTTAAGAATGCGGGACTGTTAACATCCGCACTAGCATTATGCGCTCATCAGTTTACGGTACATTCCAGTGTTCCAATACCCAGGAGGAAAAGAGCAAAAATAATGCTCCCAAGAGAAGGAAGGGCTGCGGTGGCTCAGTGGTTAAGACGCTGAACTGCAGACCGAAAGGTCGGTAGTTCAGCAGTTCGAGACCTGGGTGCCGCGTGACGGAGTGAGCTCCCGTCTCTGGTCCCAGCTCCTGCCAACCTAGCAGTTCAAAAGCAAGAACTTGCAAGTAGATAAATAGGTACTACTTCGGTGGGAAGGTAACAGCGTTCCGTGCGCCCTGGCGTTTGGTCATGCCGGCCACATGACCACGGAAACATCTTTGGACAGCGCTGGCTCTTCGGCTTGGAAACGGAGATGAACACTGCACCCCTAGAGTTGGATTCGACTGACTTTCGAGCAAGGGAAACATTTACCTTTACCTTTAGAGAAGGTAACCTTTTCCTAGGAAGGATCTGGGAGAACTCTGGGCTGCTAATATCCTTGAAAACAGGGCTATTTTTGGGCAGGAACGCACAGGAACGGCGTTCCGGCTGGCTCCTGAGTTGGCCACGCCCAGCCGGAACTCATTAGCATAATAGGCCACACCCACCAGAGAAAACTATTAGGATTGGCTACATGAGGGATGTGTGGCCTAACATGCAAAGGAGTTCCCACTACAAAAAAAAAAGCCCTGGGTTTTGACAACAAACAAGGTAAACAGAATAAGAAGCAAAAGGTGGGTGTGGCTGGATGACCACACTTCTGGTAACATGGGGGTGTGGCCTAATATGCTAATGAGCTTGCAGTCAAGGGTGTGGCCTAATATGCTAATGAGTGCCTGCAGTTCGGTGTGGCCTGTTATGGTAATGAGTTCCTGCTGGGCTTTTTCTACAAAAAAAGCCCTGCTTGAAAATATATATTTCCAAATGAATGCCATCCCCCCCCCACCCCCCGCAACCCTTGGTGGTGGTGGAAAGTACCCTTAAGTCGCAGCTGACTTACGATGACCCTGTAGGGTTTTCTAGGGCACGAGATGGACAGAGATGGGTTTGCCATTGCCTGCCTCTGTGTAGGAACCCTGGCCTTCCTTGCTGGTCTCCCGTCCAAATACTGACCAGGCCGACCCTGCTTACCTCCCGTGATCTGACGATATTGGTCTCGTCTGGGCCTCCCAGGTCAGGGCAGGGACGAACAGAGGTGGTTTGCCCTTGCCTGCCTGTGCACAGCGACCCCAGACTTCCTGGGTGGTCTCCCATCCAAATACTAACCAGGGCCGACCCTGCCTAGCTTCTGAGATCCAGTTAGCCTAGGCCATCCAGGTCAGGGTACCCACTGCCCCCGGCCTCCTGCAAGTGAGGAGGCGAGTTTGCACCACTAACATTAACTATTCATTAAACGAGCAACCAAAGCCCCGTTCTCCCTCTCCTCTGAAAGGCCTGCGGCTCTTAACAAGACCCAGGCCGCATCGTTACGTGCCGGTTTCTGCTGTCCACAGGCACAGACCTGTCTGTATCCTTCAACAAAGTGAGCCAGCCTGAATCCTCAGGACGGCGCTTGATGTAAATAAAAACCAGAGGCCAAGAGCGATCGCCAAGCCAGCCGTGGGTTCGGGCTGCTCCCTCCGAATTAAGCTGCTGCGCTGGCAATGGAGAGGCAGGGCATTGGGATTCAAGGCCACGATCGCTGCTTTGGGGGAGGGGAGGGGGGGCGCTTCCCTTTGCCCTGTTCAGTACAGGGCAGCCAATTAGTAGGGATATTCTTGTCCCTTCTCTCCGCAGTTCACGCACTATCGCATCCTCTGGGACTGCTGGGTTTTCGGAGAGGGGCACGGATTCTGCGCTGCTTTACGGGCAGCGGCTGTACAAACTAGGAATGCCCCCAGAATACGGTTTTGTTTGTGCATAGTTTGGGGACAGTGATTGGGACAACACACCAGACACGGGGCAGGGTGGTGGTGGAAGGAATGGGGCCCTGAAAGCCTCACACGTCTAACATATCTACAGGACTGTCTCCTCCGCTGTGTCCCCAGAAGAGCGTTGCGCTCTGCGGATAATAACTTACTGGTGATCCCTGGCCCCTAAGAGGTTCAGCTTGTCCCTGGCCAGGGCCTTTTTGGTCCTGGCCCCAACCTGGTGGAACTCACTGCCTACTACAGTCGGAGCCCTGCGGGAACCTCGTGCAATCCCGCAAGGCCTGCAAGGCAGAGATGTTCCGCCAGGCTTTCAGTCAGGGACAGCGGTGGTTTTTCAACATGGCTGGCACCCATCTCCATCCCCCCCCAAAAACCCCAGTTGCTACTGGCGCCATCTTAAATTTGAACCGTTCTTTAAATTGGTTTAATGTCATCAGTTTTATGATATCTGATGCTTTTATATTGTATCTAAGGCTTAACGCCATATTGTAAATCGCCCAGAGCTTGGTGCAAGTCGGGATGGGGCGAAATAATAATAATAATAATAATACCCTTCATCTTGAATGACTTTCATAGTTCAGGTAAGGGAAGGAAAAAATAGCCCTCCCCTACATGAGGCTAGTAGGGTAGCTTTCCCTCTCTGCACCAAGCAAGGCCCACTCAGTACCACTGCCGGTCAAGGAAAAGAAAACAGAGTTGGCTTCCTCCGGCATGCTAGCAAGATACAGGGCATCTAGGACCCGGCAAGAAGAAGAAGACAAAGACGACGAAGAAGACAAAGAAGAAGAGATTGGATTTATACCCTGCCCTTCACTCAGAGTCTCAGAGCGGCTTACAAACTCCTTTCCCTTCCCCTCCCCACAACAGACACCCTGTGAGGTAGGTGGGGCTGAGAGAACTCTAACACAAATTGCTCTTTTTCAAGAACACCTCTGACAGAACTATGGCTTGCCCAAGGTCATCCAGCAGCTGCAAGTGGAGGAATGGGGAATCAAACCTGGTTCTCTCAGATTAGAGTCTGCGCACTTAGCCACCTACACCAAACTGTCAAGACTGCAACTCCGTTATGGGGCACAAAAGATTGTCCCTCAGTAGGGAATTGTGAAGGACTCCACCACTGTATATTCCACAAAACTCAAAGAGGGTGGGACTGTGGTTCAATGGCTGAGCATCTGCCTGGCATGTAGAAGGGCCTGGGTTCAATCCCTAATATCTCCAGTTATTTATTTATTTATTATAAGAAGTTTATTCCTGACATCTCCAGTTTAAAGGACCGGGCAGCACTTGAGGTGAAAGACCTCTGCCTGAGACCCTGGAGAGCCAGTCTGCCAGTCTGAGTACACAATACTGACTTTGACGGACCAAAGGGGCCTGACCCAGTACCAAGCAGTTTCAAGTGTTGCATGAGTCACGCAATGACTGCACTGATCAGACAACAGCCAGACTGGCTGACTTTATTTTATTTGTTCGATTTGTTATCCTGCCCTTTCCACGAGAGGGCTCAGGGCCGGTAACGACAAATAGTTTACAAATCATTAAAAATAATCAAAACCATTATAACAGAGATTCACTTAAAGCCATTGTTAAAAGATGCCAGGTTATTTATTAATCTATAAGGTTCCGAGAGCGCTGGCTAGATGACAGCAGGAGTACTAGCAGGAGCAACAAAACCATCTCGCTTATGTGGGAAGAGGAAGAGGAAGAGCAGGAAGAAGAAGAGGAGGAGGAAGAGGAGGAGGAGATTGGATTTATACCCTGCCCTTCACTCGGAGTCTCAGGGCGGCTTACAAACTCCTTTCCCTTCCCCTCCCCATCACAGACACCCTGTGAGGTAGGTGGGGCTGAGAGAGCTCTCTGGAGAACTGCCCTTTCAAGGACAGCTCTTGTCAGAGCGATGGCTTGCCCAAGGTCATCCAGCAGCTGCACACGGAGGAGTGAGGAATCAGACCCGGTTCTCCCAGACTAGCGTCCGCACACTTGACCACTACACTAAACTGGCTACACCAAATAAGGCAGTTCTCAGCAAGGGAGGCCGGATGATTAGGTGTCCGCCACCTCAACTAAAGGCCTGGCGGAACAGCTCCATTTTACAGGACCTGCGGAACTCTAATAGGTCCCATGGGGCCCTGATCTCAAGCAGGAGCATGTTCCACCAGGCGGGGGCTAGGGTGGAAAAGGCCCTGGCTCTGGTCGAGGCTAAGCAGACGTCCTTTGGGACGGCGACAACCAGCAGTTGTTGATCAGCTGAGCGCAGGGGCTCTCCTGGGTACAGAGGGGGAGAGACAGTCCCTTAGATATGTCGGTCCCAGGCCGCCCAGGGCTTTAAAGATTAGTACCATCATCTTGAAATGGATCCGGAAATTGGTAGCCAGTGCAATCGGCGTAGCACCGGCTGAATGCGCGTCTGCACAGGCGTTGCAGTCAGCAGGCGTTGCAGTCAAATTAGTGCCTCTGAATGTGGAGGTTCCCCTCCATCACCATGCCTACTGGCCACTGATAAGACTTCTCCCTCCATGAATCTGTCTAATCCCCTTGTCAAGCTTTTTATTCCCATGGCCATCGTACATCCTCTGGCAGCAGATTTCCCGTGTTAATCGCTCTCTTTGTAAAGTAGTGTTTCCTTTCATCTGCCCTGAACCTACTGCCCATCAGATTCACTGGATGCCCTCCATGTCTAGTATTTTGGGAGAGGGAGAAAGATGTCTCTTTGTCAGCTCTCTCCATCCCACACATAATTTTATAAACCTCTATAATTCCCGCCCGCCCCTCCCGCAAGTTGAACTGGTTGAACTGTAGTCTTCCTATCCTGGACCAGCATGGGCCACTTGCAGAAGACAGAACTGGCAGATAGTGAGGTTGCTTCCCAGAAGCTGGAAACTAGAGTACCTCTAGGAACAGCTTGCCTGGAAGTGGTTTGCGGTTTTCTTTTATGGTGCGACGTCACTATTTCTCGGGCTTTCTTTTTCCCAAGCTCAGCTTTTCTATGCTTCTCTAAAAATCTGGCTAAGGAGTGTTGTGTGGCTAAAGGGTGAGAGAGTAAGGTGACCTTGTCAACCATGAAAGGCAACCCCTGTCAACCCATTGTTTCTACTGCAGTACACCTTCCTGCATCTTGAAAGCCTCTCTATTTGGGCCAGTAAGCCCCATATGGCTCCCGTTAAGATGAGGGCCGGGCTAACAGAGGAAGATTTGAGAATAGCTTTGCTGGCATCTCAACACGGCAGCGGTCACTGCGGTCATGGAACAGTGGTCACTGCGGGTGTGGAGGGGGAGGTATTTGAGAATGTCCTGCATTGTGCAGGGGGTTGGACTAGATGACCCTGGAGGTCCCCTCCACCTCTATGATTCTATGACTAAGGTTCACAAACCGAGGTTCACAAGAAGGCAAACGGAAGGCTGCCTGTGCCATTTTGGGCAATGGCAACTCTTGCCAGGCACAGCAAAAAGGTTCCAGTAGTTATTGAGTCAGAATTCGGGAGATTGGCGGAAGGGAATCCTAGGTCACCCAAGAAGAGCACAGTGCCCGCAGGCAGGAGTGCGCAAATACGTCTCTGATTGGTTAAGCTCACAAAAGAATGCAGAGGACTGTAAGGAACTAGGTCTGGAAGGCCCACAGATTCCGTTCGAGCTTTGCGGACCTCCTGGCTAGATCGGACTCTAATCCGGGAGAACCGGGTTTGATTCCCTACTCCTTCACTTGCAGCTGCTGGATGACCTCGGGCAAGCCATAGTTCTGTCAGAGCTGTTCTCTCAAGGGCAGTGTTCGAAAGAGCTCTCTCAGCCCCACCTACCTCACAGGCTGTCTGTTGTGGGAAGGGGAAGGGAAGGGAGTTTGTAAGCCACTCTGAGACTCCGAGGGAAGGGTGGGGTATAAATCCAATCTCTTCTCTCTCTTCTTCTTCTTCAGCCCAACTTCTTTGGGCTCTGTGTATGTGTGTGGAGTCACGGCCACACCAGAGGGACCTCCACAAAGTGATTTTTCACCAGGACAGGACTTGCTGAGCCCACAAGCTCCTTGGGTGGCAGATCGGCCTATCGAATGCAGCGGGCCGGGATGCTGACCCAGAGCCCGGGTTTCTGCACCTCTCTGGGTAAGCGGGAGGCTGCTTTGACAGCCTCTCCGGTCAAATCCACCTCCACGGGATCACAGACGCACTGCGAGCAGTGGATCTTGGAGCCTTTGATGATTTCCCTCCAGCCGCTTTTCTCAGCTTTGCCAAACCTTTCCCTCTGATCACAGCAAAGCGGGAGGCTAGTCGCACCAAAGAGGGAGGTGACGGATGCAAAGGAGGCAGTGAGGTTTGGATGTGAAGGTGGTGATGGTGGTGGGGAAACGCGGTGAATCACACAAGTGTTCACGGTCCCCAGGGCATTGTGGGGTATTTAGACTTCCTTCAAGGGAAGGTCTCGGGAAAATTAAAATCTCCATTCAAGTCATTGCAGGAGACAACCCAAATACGCGTTTCGGAAAAGCATGATGGTAGTTATGAAGCTCTGCCTCACGCTCACGGTTATGAAAACATCCTGCTTCCTGATGTGTCCGGGGATTCTAAAAAAACATTAAGGAGGCAACTTTCAAAAGTCTGAATTGCTTGACGAGGGTAACAAGATACAGAGAGGGGGGAAAACACAAGAGCAATCATAGCTTGCTACAGAGAGAAAGAGCAACAGAGAATACTGAAACGCTCCCCCCTGCCTTTTTCTAAGAAGCTTGTATGTGGCAACATTCCCATTATAGTTTTAATGAGGATATTTATTTTTTTCCCTTACAAGACATTCCCTTGAAGAAAGGCTGCACAACCTAACAAGCAATGACAGTAAATCTACTGCGAACCTTTTAAGCTTTGCTTTGCAACCCCATAAAAAGCAGGCACCTGATAATACACACGTACTCTCTCCCCACATACCCCAAGCTTATTAGGAGCGTGTCCATATGATTCAAGATGGAGTGGAAGATGATTATCTATATCTCTAGTTCTCAACAGACCCCTATGTGCAGATATCTAAACCCACAGATAGGGGGCATACTTACCCCAAACGAGTTTTTCTGCAAACTTGGGTGATCCCCTAGGCTTGCAGAAAAATCTGAAAACTTAGAAAATACATTGGGAGGTTTAAATTCTTTCCCCAAACTTACCATTCAGGGCTTGGCTGCTGTTGCTCCTGTGGAGCTGATCCAGACCAAACTACTGGGGCAGGGAATGCTGGGAGCTGCTCTGGGCCCGGTCACGCTGGTAGGGAATGCCAGGAGAGACTCCGGGCTCGGCCGCAGCAGCAGGGAACACCAGGAGCCGCTCCAGGCCTGGCTGTGATGATGGGGAATGCCAGGAAAGGCAGAACACCAGCAGTGACTCTGGGCAGAGCTGCAACAGCAGAGAACACCGGGAGAGACTCCAGGCCTGGCCGGGGCAGACATTGGGAGCTGCTTCGGACCTGGCTACCACTGGGAGATGCTCCAGGCTTGGAGCAGCCCCCAGGCACTCCCATCGCTGCCAGACTCAAAGATAGGGAGAAAGAGGGAGGGAGAAGGAAGGAAGGGGGGATTGGCTTGGGGGAGAGAGAGAAAGGAAAAGATGGGGGTATGGGCTTGGGGGAGAGAAAGAAGGGGGATTGTCTTGGTGGAGGGCTGGAAAGAAAAAGAAGGGGGATTTGGGGAGAGAAAGAAGGAGGTAGATGGGGGAGAGGGAAGGAAGCAAAGGTGGGTGGAAGGCCGTCTCCCTGCAAGTTTCCTGCAAGTCCCCACTTATAGTCCTTGTTATTGAATATGCCTCTCCTATACACTGCATGACCCAGGTATACCCGCCCCCTATAGGAGACAAGGGAGACCTGCACTTGAAGTTCAGCACGATCAAGGGCAGGAGTCCCCAACCTTTTTGAGCCCAAGGGCACCTTTGGAATTCTCACACAGTATGGGTGGGAGGGCACCGCCATAAAACGGCTGCCACGGGAGGTGAAACTAGCCACAAAAATCATAGCTTACCTTCAGATCCTTGTGCTGTGGTGGCAGCTGCGCCAAAGTAACATCTATAAAAATCTGCACAATCAACCTCACCTCCAATGGCCAATCAGCAGACTTGCTGGGCAAAAGGCCCCACCCACCTTCTAAAAGCACTTGGCAGGTGCCAGGAAAGGTTTGGTGGGCACCACAGTGCCTATGGGCACCACGGTGGGACCCCTGATCGAGAAGTTGGCCAGCGAACCAGAACTTGTACTCTCAAAAGGGTCCTAAGTTTTAAGAGGAAACGGTGCCCTGGCCATGAGTGGATGGGTGGGAGGGGGCAAGGGGACTTGTTTCAAGATGCAGGAGTGCTTTCACCCTGGCATCTGAGGACATGAAGGGTAAAATGAGGATTCTTGCAGGTCCGCCCTCTTTCCCCCAGAGAAGGCATTTGCTACTCCCAAGACAGCAGATTATTAGGAAAGGGGGGGGGGAGTTCAGTCATGCTTAAGAACAGAGAGTAACAGAAGTTTGAGAACAGGAGAGAGACAGACTATAATTTCAAGAGGCGGCAGGACAGGAGTTAAGAGGCTGGAAGGCAGGCTACAAGGGAGCAGGATTCATAACACGAAACAGCAAGGAGAAAGGAGGGGAAATTAGCAGAGGGGGACGTATGGGTGGGGGAAACACAGAGCTGCTGATCTGGAGAAGCCGCTGGGTCTGTGGTGCCCGGGCCAAGAATTACTACGCGGGAGACGGAAAGCCTAAAAAGAACCGTACGACCAGGAGTCTCGCAAACAGATCTTACTTGCGCTCAGGCAGATAGTGTATGAAGGTGCTGCCCACTACAATGGTAATGGATATGCCGAAGAAGAAAGCCAAGCGCATGTTCCACAGATCGATGACCGGATCGGTGTCAAAGCCGTGCCAATCTGGATTCTGGAAGGAGAAGATGGACGGAGTTAGCCTGCGGGCCGGGAAAGACCAGCCCGTTGCTTTCGGGGAGACGTTAAGCCACACGCTGGTAGCCCTGGACATTAACTCGGGCCCAGCTTATCTCAGTTCCCGTTCCATTTTTATTCTGCCTTTCCTCCCCGGAGCTCAGAGCTGCCACCGCTCCCTTCCCTGTTTTATCCTCGAACACAGCCAGGTAGATGAGACAGTGACTGGATCAAGGTCACCTGGGGAGCTTTGTGGCGGGGGGGGGGATTTCAGACTAGGTCTCCCAAAGCCCTAGGCTGTGACTTTAACCACAACACACAAAACCCTGGTTCTCTGTGTCCTCTGAAAACTCAATCTGCCGAACCATTACGGATCTGCTCCTCTTTGGGAACCACCACCACCATCGTTCGTTATTGTAAATGCGGAACCGTTTACAAACACAAAATTTCCATCTCGAGGGACGACGGGTGCTTCTGACGCAGTGTTCCCTCTGAGCTGAGTTCGTGTGAGCTAGCTTACAGTTCTGTAGACTCCAGCTCACACGTTTTGGTCTTTGCTCAGGAAGGAGGGCTCCAGAGCAAACGAATTTTTGCAGCAGCCGAATCGCTCGCTCGCAACTTTAATGCCGGTAGCTCACAAAGGAGAATTTTCGCTCGCAAGACTCCGCGGCTTACAGGGAGCACCCCGGCCTCCAGAGATGCCTGCTGATATGAGCCCCCTCCGCCCTAATGGTTCATTGTCCCCACAGAGTGGATTATATAGACCGAAGCAGTCACGTTTCCTTACCTTGGTACGCTCATTTGTATGGAGGAGAGGAGAACAACATAAGCCCCTCTGGGTTCCCCATTGGTGCGAAAGACAGGGTATAAATGAAGGAAATAAAGACTAAGCAGGCGAGAGGGTCAGACATGAAGCTTCTGAGTAGCACAACAGGGCAAGAGATTAAAGGGAAGGTCACACCGGTCAGGTGTGGAGCGAGGCTTCCCCAACCCTTTGATTATTTCCACCACCTTTGCTAAAAGGACAGGGGAAGAGGGGGGGAAGATACTATGCACGGCACAAACTCTTTCATCTAAGGCCCTGTTCCATTTCAAAAATATGTAAACAAGGGGGGGGGAAATGCAAGTGCCCGAGTTTAAACACCAAAAATCAATGATTTAATTATATAGATATGTATAGTAGTCAGAACAAATTTTCCTACGACGCAATGAATGAACAGGTAGAGATTCACAATCACAGGTAGAAATTCACAGGTGGAGTTCTTCCAAAAACAATTTGTAATAATAAATTCAAAAAAGTCCTTGAACTATAAGGATGTAATAGTGTCTCTGCCAGTTCACTCAATGGACCCCCGGTTATAAATCCGTTTCAATAATTTTTTCAAGTGTCATGCTGGATTCAACATCTCACATGTAGACATCCACAAAATATATTCAGATACAGCAATCCCCAGTGACTCCTTCATAAATACCAATGGAGAATCAATCGTTTCTCGGAACCTCCCTTCAAAATTCTGAAGCATTTCACCACTATGCCATTTCCATTAGAGGGAAAGGTACTATACATGCCATATCTATATCATTTATTAAATCACTGATCTTTGGTGCTTAAATTTGGGCACGTGCATTCCCCCCACCTCGTTTACCTATACTGCCGTGCCACGGCCTTTCATCTTGTATCCCGTTTCAAAAATAAGCCGGTAAAGCGATATGGTGCGGAAGCAGTCCGCCGAGCAGTGACACTCGTGCACGAGACGGTTTTGGGGCTTAGAGGCACCGGGGACTCCATCACCCCAACCGCATCCAACAAGTCCCCGGCTGCTTGACTGAGCCTGGGAAAATTAAGAGGGGGTGGTGGTGGTGGTGGCGGCGGCGGCAGGAGAGATAATCAGCTCTTCCCAAAAGCCCAACCTGTGCAAGTGGAAAGACAGGACAATTACACTGATTTATGCAAAACGTACATAATGGTGGCTGATTGCAAAGACGGCGTGGGGGGTGGGGAGGTTAAGAAGGAGAACCCAGCAGCGCCCTTCGTCCGGTGGGAGCACGACACGTTCTCTTGCAAACCCATCCTAAAGCAGGAAGCCCGGGCTGCTTCTGAACTTCCCACCAGGCCCCGGGAATGAACTTGGCAATTTTCCCCTAACAATCAGGCTCCATTTATGTCCAAGCCCTTGGAGCTGAACAGGTGAGATCAGCCTAGTATTGTTCGCCCAGACACAGGCGAAGACAATGCTTCTGGTTAGGCAGGCATGCCTCCAGTGGTTTTTCCAGCAGCAAGGCAAGAGGCAGCTGACACTCTGCAGAAGCAGACGGTGCCAAAGCAAGGCATGAAGGCCGCTGGGTAGGCTGCCCAGATCTGGACAGCAGGGCTTAGTTTTATTGAGAGATGCAAGGGCTCCTCGCCTTCTTTCAGGAGCTCTCCTCTCATCCCCGGGGCTTCTTGGACCCACGAAGCCGCCCTTATTCTGAATCATACCCATTGGTCCATCAAAGTCAGTATCGTCTACTCAGACCTGCAAACGGCTCTCCTGTAGAGGTTTTGCACATAACCTACTGCCTGGTCTTTTGGACGGGAGACGCCAGGGATTGAACCTGGGACCTTCTGCAGGCAAAGCAGAGGTCCCTCCCCCGAGCCACAGCCCTTCCCCGCTCAAGTTTGTGGAAGATGACTACTGTGCCTCTGTGGAAACAGAAAAGTCCTCCGCTTAGGCTCTTAGGAACACTTTCCCCAACCAAAGTGCATGTGCAAAGACAAGAGGGGGATTACAAATTCTCGGGAACCAGCATTGAATTTTTAGGTACAAAAGGGTTCCCCCCCCCCAATTCTAGTTTGGAACCTTCCAACCATGGCACAAGTGAATGCAAGGGACCGCTCAACCTAGACACCGAAAGCAGGCCCTGGGGGTCAGGCCCGGGTGGATATGAAGTCCTCAGGCACGATTTTTGAAAGAGAGCCAGGATGGGGAAGAGCAGAACAATCCGCCACCGTTCTGGATTCTTCCGGCTTTGACTCCCTGCTACCGAGTAGTGAGCGTGAGACGACGGCGATAAGAAGTTAACATACAAATAACGTTCGCTCAGTAATCCGCACGGCAACTCGGTAAAATAGGTCAATATTACCCCATATTGCGAGGGGGGGGGCCCCACGAATGCTAAATTAACCGGTTGCCTAAGGCTGCTGACTGAGTTCTTAGCAGAGGAGAAATGCAAAACCGGCAACGTTTGAGAAAGAGACTTCCCACCAGACACCGCGCGCAGTTTCTAATTTAGGAAAAGCTGAAGGGCCCCAGCGTATCCCCGCCTGCTGAGTGATTAGAAGCGGACCCCCCCAGTCATACAATTGGGGTACTTCCTGGGCCAGGGCAGATGCCCCTTGGCACTGGCCAATCTGTACTTCCACCAGTGTTCCCTCTAAGCTGAGTTAGTGTGAGCTAGCTCACAGTTTTTTAGCCTCCAGCTCACAGATTTTTGTCTGAGCTCAGGAAGGAGGGCTCCAGAGCAAACTAATTCATGCAGCAGCCAAATCGCTCGCTCACAACTTGAATGCCGGTAGCTCACAAAGTAGAATGTCTGCTCACGAGATTCCACAGCTTAGAAGGAGCATTGACTTCCACTCTGATTTCCGGCAGCAGGCGAATTTCTTCCACCTCGCGGGCAGAATACCCAAGCGCCGAGGTTCTGGGTTCGGCTCTTCCCTCCCCCAAGAACAACAAAAAGCCTGCAGTGTAAGGAAATTTCAGGGAGTTAACCAAACAGCAGACGTAAGATCTCAGGAGGCTGTTGCTTGGATACCCCCTGCGCCCAGTGCCAGCACTGGGGTTGCGAAGGACAGCTCGGGCGAGAGACGGGAGCGGATTCTGCTGCTGCTGCGGCAGCAGCTCAGGTCGGTCACATAGGGGCGTGTGTGCGGGAACACGCCTCTCTATTGCCGCCTCACAGGACAAATCTGCAGCCGTTCTGGATGGTCCAGGATTTAGTGTTTGGTGGTGGTGGTGGTGGGGGTAAGAGGAGAAGAGATGTGGGGGAGCAAGGCCAGAAGACTGGTTTGGATAAGCCGGGGCTGTAGGCCTCCCGACTGTCTATCCACAGTGCCACCCTCCCCCCACCCCCCTGCCGCCTTTCCCTGCACAACAGGGTTCATTATTCCTTCGCCTACTTGCTGGCTGAGGCTGAGTCACAGTGGGTTCCTGAGAACATGTGCCCCTCCTCCTTTTCATATACAGGGAGCTATATTTGCAATGGACACACACACACACACACCTCTCCCACCCTCCTAGCAGAGCTGGAACTGTTCAGTCGGAATGCATGCGTGTTATTGACACGGTCGGGTATCCAGGAAGGCAAGGCAGGACCCTAAGAGTCGGAAGGGGCTGCGGAGGCCATCTAGTCCAACCCCCTGGGCTCGACGCAGGATCAGCCTAGCGCAGAGGTTCCCAAACTTATTTGGCCTACCGCCCCCCCTTTTCAGAAAAAAAAAAATTACTCAGCGCCCCTCCCCTGGAAATCTACCTTCAAGAAGTGGACGAAAAGGTGCGGTTTGTGGATCTGCACCTGGATGGTTCCAGCACCCCCCGCCCCGGGGGGTGGTATTGCCCACTCTGGGAACCAGTGGCCTAGAGCATCCCTGACGAGCGCTCGCTCAGCTGCTGCTTGGAGACTGGCAGTGAGGGGGAGCGCACCCCCCCCGAGTCACTGCCGTGTTCCCTCTAAGCTGAGTCAGTGTGAGCTAGCTCAACGTTTTTTTAGCCTCCGGCTGATGCATTTTTGTCTTGGCTCGGGAAGAGCACAATAACTTATGCCAAACCGCTTGCTCGCAACTTTAATGCCGGTTAGCTCGCAAAGTAGAATTCTGGCTCACGAGACTCCACAGCTTAGAGGGGAGGCATTGCTGGGCAGCTGATTCTGCTACTGAGCCACGCTTCCTGTGAAATCCCCCCTCTGATAGCCGGGTCTGCCGGGCAACTTTTCTTGCCTCGTGGCGGGAAGAGGCGGACAGACCGGGTTGCCCAACTCAGATCGCCGCACCTTTCCCCTGGCGCCGTCCCGCCCTGGACCCGGTGGCGGAGTGGCAGGTGCTCACATCCTTGGCTGTCTCTCTTGGCGCTGCGGTTTGACAAGAAGGGAAGGAGGAAAGGAACCCTCACTGGACCCTGTACTGTGGAGATGTCATGACTGGGAGACGGGGAGAGAGAGAGGAGGGAAGGAGGGGGAAAGAGTCGGTAAATTAGCTCACCAGTATGCAAATGGGCACTGATTTTCTTGCAGAAGCAGCGCAGCGTGGATGGGGGGGGGAAACAAGACCGCCGCTCTTCCTCTTGGGAGCCCCTGTAATGACTTCCGCATGCGGCCGCATCCTGAGCCCCCACGCGCGCGCTTCCCTCCTCTCTCTCGCCGCTCTAAACCTGACACTGCCTGGCTGCAAGTGCCGCTCAAAGTCCTCGCCGCTAACCGGGGTTCCCTCTAAGCTGAGTTAGTGTGCGCTTAGCTGACAGTTCTTTAGCCTCTGGCTCACACATTTTCATCCTAGCTCAGGAAGGGATGGCTCCAGGGCAAACTAATTTACGCGGCAGCCAAATGGCTCGCTCACGGCTTTAATAACAGTAGCTCACAAAGTAGGATTTTTTCTACAGAGGGAGCATTGCTGCTAACCTAGACAGATGTTGCTGATGGCTTCTAGGTGTTTTCTGGGGGGACTGGGAGCCAAGCAAGCCAGGAATTCAGCCCCGCCCGCCCCCAGACTGGCAAGCTCTACTTCTTTGATCATAGAAGAAGAAGAAGAGACTGGATTTATACCCCACCCTTCACTACCCAAAGATGTCTCAGAGCGGCTTACAACCTCCTTTCCCTTCCCCTTCCCATAACAGACACCCTGTGAGGCAGGTGGGGCTGAGAGAGCTCTGACAGAAACTGCTCCTTTTCAAGAACAGCTCTTATCAGAACTACGGCTTGCCCAAGGTCATCCAGCCAGGTGCAAGTGGAGGAGTGGGGACTCAAACCCGGTTCTCCCAGATTAGAGTCCGCGCACTTCACCACTACACCAAACTGGCTAGAAATGCAGGGACTCGATATACATCTATAAAGAAGGGGTGTGGCGTAAGGGTTGCCCGCCTCCAGGTAGGGTGGGAAGATCTCCCAGTATTGCAGCTGACCTCCAGACTACAGAGATAAGTTTGCATAGAGAAAATGGCTGCTTTGGCGGGTGTGGGATTGTACCCTGAGGAGGAGGAGATTGGATTTATACCACGCCCTTCACTCCGAATCTCAGAGCGGCTTACAATCTCCTTCCCTTCCTCTCCCCACAACAGACACCCTGTGAAGCAGGTGGGGCTGAGAGAGCTGTGACTGTCCCAAGGTCACCCAGCCGGCTGCAGGTGGAGGAGTGGGGAATCAAACCCAGTTCTCCAGTTCACAGTCCTCCACTCTTAAACACTACACCAAACTGGCCCCCTTCCTTGCCAACTTCCACCCTCTTCAGGCTCCGCCCCCAAAATCTCCAGGTTTCCCCCAACCCGGGGATGCCAACCCTTAGAGGCGCAGGCTCAGAGGCACCTCATGTCAGACTAGGCTCCTGAGCTGTGGCGGGCATGGCATCATACAAGAATTGGAAACAAATCCACTGAGACATGGGAGAGGGTGTCTTGGGGAAGGGGGAAAAGGGGGTACCAACCTCTGTTTCAGGGTGCCCACTGCTTCACAGGGCTCCTTTCAACTGCCCTTGGCTCATTCTTTCCCTTGTACTTAAAAGGTAAAGGTTTCCCTTCCTCAAGAGCCAGTTGAATCCGACTCTAAGGATGCAGTGCTCATTTCCATTTCCAAGCCCAAGAGCCAGCGCTCTCCGAAGACTTTTCCATGGTCATGTGGTTGGCATGACTAGATGCTGAGGCACACGGAACGCTGTTACCTTCCCACCAAAGCGGTACCTATTTATCTACTTGCAATTTCTTGCTTTCTTACTGCTAGGTTGGCAGGAGCTGGGGCCAGAGACAGGAGCTCACTCCATCACGCGGCACTCGGGTCTCAAACCTGCGAGCTACCGAACTTTCGGTCTGCAATTCAGCGTCTTAACCTCTGCGCCACTGCGGCCCCATTCCCCTGCAGTTAGGGGGTGCAAATTCCTGGTGCTTTGGGGGTGGTGCCTCAGCAAATGCCTCAGACCCCACCCTCCAGAGCGGCCATTTTCTCCTGGGTAACCAATCTCTACAGGCTTGGGATCAGGTGTCATTCCGGGAGATTGACAGGCCCCCACCAGGGGGGCTGGCAATCCGGCCTGCACTCTCTTTCCTGACCCAGCGGCCTAGTGAGCCACCCCGTGCAGGAGTTCCCCTCGGGCAAGGCAGCAGTTTCAGGTCACTATGATTTATTAAAGAGCTTGAGCAGCTTTGCTGCCGCTTAAATATTTAAAGAGCCTTTGTACAGAGAGAGATTGAGAAAAAGCATGCGCAGAGAGAGACAGGGAGAGAGAAAATAGCAGGTACTGAAAAGACACGGCTCATCCAGCCCCACAGCTGGGATCAATACATGAGCGGGCAGGGTGCCCCCCTGCTCTTCCAACCCAGCCGCTTCTGCTGCTCTTCTCGAACTACCCACACCACCCGCTGAGCCTCCCCCCACCACCTTCAAAGGTCAATGCCCTCTTGGCTCAATGGCGCACGAAGCTCGGTTCCTAAAGAAGCAAGCACTCCACCAGGACGTAGATTGCAAAGATCGCTCGCACCCACGTCTCGAGAGAACTGCACGGTTTGCTGCTGGCCGAGCTGAAGGCAGCTGCCCAGCTATGTAGAGCAGTCCACTAGAGCAGGGGTCCTCAAGCTTTTGAAAAAAATGGGAGGGGTTTTGAATATTTTCCACCTGCGTGTGCTTGCGAGCCTGGAGGTCACTGGAACTTCTGGCAACCCCTAGTGGGGCTAGGGCGTTTCAGAGAAGAGGCGTGGTCTTGTCTGCCTCTGCGTCCCAGCCCTGGTATTCCTTGGAGGTCTCCCTTCCAAATAATCGCCAGGGTCGGTCCCCGCTTAGCTTCTGAGATCTGATGAGCTCAATCTTGTCTGGGCTATCCAGGTCAGGGGAGGGTCCTCAAACCCTTTGGAATTCTGACACGGCACGATGGCTACGCACAAAATGCCTGCCGTAAACATGGCTGCTGCCGGAGGTGGAGCCAGCTATCAAATGGCTACTGCAGCTTATCTTCAGTCACGCAGTGAAGATCTTCGGTCTGTGCTTGCGGCATTCTGAAAAATCGATATTTTGAAAAATCGCCAGCAGCCAATCAGAAGCCCTGCAGGGCAAAAGTCCCACCCGGCCCCGCCCTCCTTCTAAAAGCAGTTGGAAATATACCCTAAACTATCCAGCTTTATGGAAAAAGGGTTCCCATTTCTGGACCATGTTATAACAAATGACTACCCACCACATAATCCAATATATCTAACCTTACTTCACTCTTAACACACACTAGATGACTTTGTCTGCTTCTTGCAACCATCGCGCCACTCACAAAATGCTTAAAGACGAGTAGTGAATACCCTAAACCACTAATGCTAATCTGCACCTACAACTTTCTACCACAGTCTACTTCAACCAGCACTTTCACACAAGGCAACTTATAACCAGGTTTAATGTATGTAATATATCTTCTTACCTACATATGTTTGTTTGTTTACACTGGTTTCTCGAACGTAATGTTCCTTTTGTAATACTTATTTCTGGCATACACAGCTGCATAACTGTATTAGTGACTGTACTGACTGAAATACTAAGAAAACGTATTTAAAAAATGAAATAAAAAAGGAAGGCCCTCAGCTTCTGCTGCCAGCCTAGGAGCACAAGAACAGGGAGGCAGCTTCACAAACACTCGGCGGCCCACAATGTGTAGCTGGGGGGGTTCAGAGAGACCCAGGTCACAGAGTGGGTCTTTCGCCTGGTGCCCTCTTCACTATCCTGAAGGCATACATACCTGCCCGACGTATCTAGTCATGAAGGGGAAGAGGAATTCCTTTCCTCTGATGACGCAGAGCCACCTAATGTAGACTTGGGCAGGGGGAATTTAAGAACATAAAGAGAAGACCTGTTGGGTCAGGTCAATGGCCTGTCTAGTCCAACACTCTGTGTCACACGGTGGCTGAAACCCAGGTGCCATCAGGAGGTCCACCAGTGGGGCTAGAACTCCAGAAGCCCTCCCACTGTTGCCTCCCAAGCACCAAGAATACAGAGCATCACTGCCCCAGACAGAGTGTTCCACCTATAAGGTAAAGGTTTCCCTTGGTCAAAAGCCAGTCGAATCCGACCGACTCTAGGGATGCGGTGCTCATCTCCGTTTCCAAGCTGAAGAGCCAGCACTGTCCGAAGACATTTCCATGGTCATGTGGCCGGCGTGACTAAACGCTGAGGTGCATGGAACGCTGTTACCTTCCCACCGAAGCAGTACCTACTTATCTACTTGTAGTTTCTCGCTTTTGAACTGGTAGGTTGGCAGAAGCTGGGACCAGAGATGGGAGCTCACTCCGTCCTGCGGCACTCGGGTCTCGAACTGCTGAACTACCGACCTCCTGGTCTGCAGTTCAGCATCTTATACTGTCTGGCTGATAGCCACTGATGGACCTCTGCTCCATATGTTTATCCAATCCCCTCTTGAAGCTGTGTATACTTGTAGCCTCTGTCACTTCCTGTAGCAGTGATTTCCATGCGTTAATGACTCCTTGAGTGAAGAAGCACTTCCTTTCATCTGTTCTAAACCTACTGTTCGTTAGTTTCACGGAGTGCCCACAAATTTTTGTATCGTGAGAAAAGGGAGAAAAGTACTTCCTTCTCTAGCCCATACGTATTTTTGTAAACCTCTCTCATGTCACCCCACAGCCGTCGTTTCTCCAGGTTAAAGACCCCTAACCTCTTTAACCTTTCTTCACAGGGAAAGCGTTCCATCCCCTTAATCATTCTAGTTGCCATTCTCCGCACTTTTCCCAATGCTATAGTATCTTTTTTGAGGTATGGAGACCAGAAATGTACACTGTATTCCAAATGAGGCTGCACCATCGATTTATACAGGGGCGTTAAGATACCCAGTTGATTTGTTTTCAGTTCCCATCCTAATAATCCCCAGCAAAGCATTTGCCTTTTTATTGCTGTCACACACTGGGTTGACATTTTCAGTGAGTTATCTACCATGACTCCAAGATCTCTCTCCTGGTCAGCCTTCCCGCCAGTTCGGACCCCATCAAGGTGTATTTATTTCCACTTCAACACCCCCCCCCCGGCTCATCCAGGAAGTCTGCCGGGCAGCACTGGGTAAACCTCACTCTAGGATTTTCGTCCCATGATTGTCTGAGCTTTTTGCAGGAAAGGAAGGATATAAAATAATACAAGGCCGTCGGGGTTATATAGAACATTTGTTGTTGTTGTTCAGTTGCACAGCCGAGTCTGACTCTTGGCGGCCCCATGGACCACATCACGCCAGGCCCTCCTGTCTTCCGCCGTGCTCCGGAGTTCGCTTCATTTCATGTTCGTTGCATCGATGACACTGTCGAACCATCTCATCCTTCTTTTCCCTTCAATCTTTCCCAGCATCTGGGTCTTATACAACATTTACTGGACGACAATTAACACCCCCCCCCCCGTAAAACAGACGTCTGAGCCATTTAAGCAAGCACTGCAAGACCAAGGCTTAGGCTTTTCGTGGATGTGAATTTTTCCTAATGTAGCTCGCCCGGTTTTACGGGATATTTTATGCGCATTCTTAATACTGTAAAATGCACTTCGGGCTCTGGGGCTGAGCGGATCTAGAAATCCTATGAAATGAAGTTACAAATGTCATCCCCATCGTGGTGGGATAGAGACATTAAAGGCTGCACCTCCAGACACACACACACCCTTTTGTCGTCCAATAGGAAGGGGAAGCCAGCAAATAAAGCTTCTCTCCTCTCTCTTGTGCAGGGAGGGGGGGGCCCTTCGCTGCACAAACAAGCTGGGAGGGAGGGAGAAAAACGCATCCCCCTCGCCCAACTGACACTGATGCGGCGGAGAGGCTGGAGGCTCAGACCTCTCCCATAGCAACAGCCTAAGCCAACTTCAATAACCACGGCAGGTTTGCACAAGGTATCCACAGGCAGTAAACAGCGGGGAACAAACTGAATGTGCCTGCTTTTTGAAAGGTGCCGCGAGGGCTCTCGGGTGCTGTATGACAGGGTCCCTTATCCCCGGGCACCCCGGCCAGGAACATCGGCCCCTTCTCTGGAGTCGGTTGTGAAGGCTGAAGGGTTCCTTGTCAGAGCGGACCTTGGACCTTCGAGGCAAACGAGGGGAGGCAAGCACAGACGGACAGGAACACACAAAGCTGCCTTATGCTGAGCCAGACCCTTGGTTCACCAGAGCCAGTATTGTCTGCTCGGACTGGCAGCTGTTCTCCAGGATCTAAAGCAGGAGTCCCCAACATAGTGCTCCCATGGGCACCAAGAGCTCGTGGGCACTCAATGAAATTGCTGAGCAGTCCGGTTAGAACAGATAAAAGGAAGTATTTCTTCACCCAAGGAGTGATTAACACATGGAATTCACTGCCACAGGAGGTGGTGGCAGTGGCTACAAGCATGGACGGCTTCAAGAGGGAATTGGAGAAACATATGGAGCAGAGGTCCGTCAGTGGCTATTAGCCAAAAGGTATAGATAGGAATTCTCAGTCTGGGGCAAGTGTTGCTCTGTATTCTTGGTCCTTGGGGGGGGGGCAACAGTGGGAGGGCTTCTAGTGTCCTGGTCCCACTGCTGGACCTCCTGATGGTACCTGGTATTGGACTGGATGGGCCACTGGCCTGATCCAACATTGGCGTTTCTTATGTATGGCACCAGCTAACACATTTGCTGGCACCTGCTAAGTGCTTTTAGAAAATGAGCAGTGCCCAGTGGATCTTTTGCCCAGCAAGGATTCTGATTGGTCACTGAAGATCTGATTGTCTAATTGGGTGTGTGTGTGTGTGTGTGTGTGTGTGTGTATAAAACATTGCTTTGGGAGCAGCTGCCCCTAAGGCACCAGGATCTTCACTGAGTGACTGAAGGTTGGCAGCGTGAGGGAAAGAAAATGAACAATACATTGATTTATAAAGGCACCCTGCTACGCAGAGCTTCTGCCTGCAATCTTGAGTTACTGACAGTGTTTCCCTCTAAGCTGAGTTTGTGTGAGCTAGTTCACAGTTTTTTTAGCCTCTAGCTCACACATTTTTTGTCTTAGCTCAGGAAGGGATGGCTCCAGAGCAAGCTAATTTATGCAGTAGCTAAATCGCTCCACTCACGACTTTAAGGCCAGTCGCTCACAAAGCAGAATTTTTGCTCTCAAGACTCCACAGCTTAGAGGGAGCATTGGTTACTGTCTATCCATTTATTTATTTAATTCGATCTATATCCCGCCCTCCCTGCCAGGCAGGCTCAGGGCAGCTACCATTAAAAAGGTAAAATGCATTAAAACACAGATGATGGACATCATAAAACTCAAGTACAAACAATTAAAGTGCTGGTGGGCAGTATAACATTACATAGTGGTCACAAGAGGCCACGGTAAGATGTGGACAAGGGAGTAAGGCCAGAGTCAGTATCCAGTAGATCACAGGCTGTTAGTGATGGCACAGAGGACCTTACCACAGCTGGAATCTAACATACTGTTAGAATTAAACAAAACCTCACCCCTTGCCACATTGAGGTTGGCTCCGCCTCTCATGGCAGCCATTTTGTAGTTGTGCCCACCACCCTGCGTCAGAATTCTAAAAGTGCCCACGGCCCCAAAAGTGTGGGGGACCCTTGGTCTAAAGCAAAAGACTTTCACATCAGCTACTGCAAGAAGTGGAGATGCCGGGGATCGAACCCGGCACTTCCTGCATGCCAAGCAGAGGCTCTACCCACTGAGCCATGGGGCCCCTCCCCTGACCCACTCCCCCCACCCCCGAGCCCAACTCTCTGTGTCAGCCAGGCATCAACTTGGCAGTCTAGGAGGCGGGGGTGTCAGGCATGACAAGCTGTCAGTAAGGGCTGATTATTCCATTATGGGGAAATCTCCTGTGACACCTGACCCACCCACCCCCTCCCTGCTCGGAGGAGGCGTGCTCCCCCCACCCATTGCCAAGAATGTCACTGCTGTGGCGGTGATCCCGACTCTGAGCTTGGATCGAGGCTGACAGTGACAACCTGCCTCCAGCCTCTGCTGGAGACCACGTGGGAAGAAGGGACTCTTTGAACTGTCTGAAGGTATTCCGGTGCGGCCGCCAAGACGCTCGGCATGCAAACTCTTTAGGCCAAGGAGAGACGCCGGCAGGAGAAAGCTGCCCTAGAGGAGTGAAAACCGAGGCTGCCGAGCTAGAGCAAGACGGACATAAGGAATAAATCCCCTGCCTGGGGTTGCTAGCTCTGGGGTGGGAAATGCCGGGAGATTTGGGGGTTGAGTGTAGGGAGGGCAGAATTCAGGGAGGGACCTCAAGCCATGAAGGTATAACACAATGGAGTGTGCCCTCTAAAGAAACCATTTCCTCACCCCAACCTGGATAGCCCAGGCCAGCCCAATCTTGTCAGATCTTGGAAGCTAAGCAGGGCCGACCCTGGCAAGTACTCGGATGGGAGACCTTCAAGGAATACCAGGGCTGGGATGTGGAGGCAGGCAATACCAAGCCACCTCTCTGAACGTCCCAGCCCCACTAGGGGTTGCCAGAAGTCAACCATGGCTTAAGAACATAAGAGAAGCCAGTGTTGGATCAGGCCAATGGCCCATCCAGTCCAACACTCTGTGTCACACAGTGGCCAAAAATACCAGGTGCCATCAGGTGGTCCATCAGCGGGGCCAGGACACTAGAAGCCCTCCCACTGTTGCCCCCCCCCAAGGACCAAGAATATAGAGCATCACTTGCCCCAGACTGAGACTTCCTATCTATACCTTGTGGCTAATAGCCACTGATGGACCTCTGCTCCATATGTTTCTCCAGTTCCCTCTTGAAGCCGTCCATGCTTGTAGCCACTGCCACCACCTCCTGTGGCAGTGAATCCCATGGGTTAATCACTCCTTGGGTGAAGAAGTACTTCCTTTTATCTGTCCTAACCCGACTGCTCAGCAATTTCATGGAGTGCCCACGAGTTCTTGTATTGTGAGGAAGGGAGAAAAGTACTTCTTTCTCTACCTGCTCTATCCCATGCATAATCTTATGAACCTCCAGGCGCGCACACACACACACAAAAGTCAGTACTGTTTACTCAGACTGACAGTGGCTCTCCAGAGTTCTCAGGCATGGGTATTTCACATCACCTCTTTCCAGCACAACTCTCTACAAAGGACAAGTAAGGTATTAGGCTCCATGGCTACTCTGTTCCCCCAAGATGAGCATAACGACACGTGGGAACCCTCAAGATCGGAGCTGAGGCACTTGCCGGAGCATCACACCTGCCAGAGCACTCTTTGCTGCCGGTGCAGATCACTGCTCCGTACCGTCCCGATCTCTTTTGGTCTCTTTAGAGGCAGCCATCTGACACAGGTGGTGAGGATGGGCTCCTTTCACAGTGTTACCACAGTGTCATCACTAACCATCTGCTGAGCCTGTAACAGGATACTGAAGAAGTTGTGCATGCACACGAAAGCTTATGCCAGGAATAAAACACTTTGTTGGTCTTAAAGGTGCCACTGGACTCAAAAGCTTTGTCCTGCTGCTTCCGACCAACATGACTACCCTGCCCAAACCTATCTTCACGGAATCAAAAAAATAAGCAAAGCAATAGAAAACACTGACAGTAGCAGAAGCTAATAAACACAATATTGTAATATATATATATACATGGACATGGATGAGAATATTGAATCAAGAATAACAAAGCCATCAAATACAGCAAGCACAGGAATAATACATAGCTGATATAAAGCATAAGTAGGTCAAGCAGGTAAGGAGTCCGATGAGTTGATACGAAGGTTCCGGACATTCATAACTTCGTCTCAAAATTCTTCTTCAGTTAAGACTATTACAAGTTATCTTGGGTATAATTTTCAGTGCAACCAGGATATACACGTCTCAGAAGAACATCCCTCAGAAGGATACGCAGTTGGTATAAATGGGCAACCAGTCACTAAACAAAGAAACCTTAGAAAGAAATTTTGGCACTGATTCTTGCTGCTGGTCTTATGCCAGGAATAGAGCTTTGTTGGTCTTAAAGGTGCCACTGGATTCAAAAGCTTTGTCCTGTTGCTTCAGACCCATACGGCGACCGCACCTGAATCTATCTTCATGGAAGATACCACATTTAAGCCGCACGGAATAGAAATCCATCACTCTCACAAAGAAACATGCACAGGTACAGTCTGATACTTCCTATACCTGGATATTACACCCAAGGGACTGACAATCAATAAGCCAATTACTGTGGAATGGCCTGCCTGAGGAAGTCAGGCTCCTGCTCTCCTGGGCTTTCTGCAAACTATGCAGAACTGAATTACTCAAGAGGGGCTTTGCTATGCAGGCAACAGGGTAGCACTGTTACAAAAGGCTTCACAAAGTGACTTGGATAAATTATTGGGGACAGAGGTCTGTACTACTGTGAATAGTTTGCTGTGGGTTGGCTCCCATTGTGCAATTTTGCACCATTTAATGAAAAAGAAGAAGAGGAGACTGGATTTATACCCCACCCTTCGCTTGGAATCTGAGAGGGGCTTGCAAACTCCTTTCCCCCTCCCCACAATAGACACCCTGCGAAGTAGGTGGGGCTGAGAGAGCTCTTTCCAGAACTGTCCTTGAGAGAACAGCTCTGACAGAACTGAGGTTGACCCAAGGTAAGTGAAGGAGTGGGGAATCCAACCCGGATCTCCCAGACTAGAGTCTGCGCACTTAACCACTACACCAAACTGGCTCTCACCGAGCCACGTTAACACTTATGGTTTGCTTCAGTTCTGCTTTTGAGACTTCTGGTTGGTTCTACAACCCAAATCCTATTTCACTGTTCACTCATTGTCCCATCTTGCTGATTGCCTTGATGTGTAATCCTCCTCAAGTCCCAGTGAGAAAGGCAGACTACAAATAAAGTAAATAAATAAATAGAAGATAAATAGAAGATTTGGATGATAATATTAGAGTCTAACCGCAAGGACTCCTAGTAAAACAAAGCTTTTTCGTCAAGTCAGCAAGCAGATTACAAAACATTTGAGTCCAACAGCAAAGATCTCTAGATTCCTAGTGAAATGTAATTGGAAGGGGCTGTGGCTTGGTGGTAGAGCATCTGCTTGGCATGCAGAAGGTCCCAGGTTCAATCCCTGGCATCTCCAGTTAAAAGGATCAGGTAGTTGGTGATGTGAAAGACCTCTGCCTGAGACTCTGGAGAGCAGCTTCTGGTTGAAGTAGACAATACTGACCTTAGCTGCTGTAGATTTTCCGAGTTGTCTGGCCGCTGTCTTGGCATTGTAGGACCTGACGTTTCGCCAGTAGCTGCGACTGGCATCCTTAGAGGTATAACACAGTAAGATGGAGTACTCTCTGTGTAAAGATGGAGTATATCTGTCTGTGTTATACCCCTGAGGATGCCAGTCACAGCTACTGGCGAAACGACAGGTTCTACAACGCCAAGACCACGGCCAGACAACCCGGAAAATCTACAGCAGCTAATAAACTCCGGCCATGAGAGCCTTTGACAAAATACAGACCTTGATGAACCCAACGGTACCGATTCAGTACAAGGCCAGCTTCATGTACGCATGTGGGTCCATGCAATGGAGTGGGGCTGGGACGGAAGAACCGGAAGCAAAAACACACCACCCCTAACAAAGATCACCTCCTGAGCCGATCCGTCACCTCACAGCTCCACTCCTGTAAAAGAGTGCTATCCTGAACGATTCCAGTTTGCACATTTTGCAAAACAAGAGAAGCACGGAGGTCTTCCTAGGCAGACCGTCCCATAGGGTGGGAGGCACCAGGGAATGCCCGTGAATGGGCAGTTGCCGATTTCACCCGTTTGCAGGGCGGCACCTTCAGAAAGCTTTGCTCTGACGAGTGAACCTATCGCAGTGGAACACAGCAGGAGAGGCAGTCCAATACCACGAAGGGCTTTGTAAATGATGGTTCAAACCAGTGGTGTCGAACTCATTTGTTACAAGAGACAGATCTGACATAAATGCCACTTTGTCGGGCTGGGCCACGTGTGCCATAAAACGTAATGCCAGGTACCAGAGATATAAACTGTATACATTTTTTAAAAATCCTTATATTTTTATAAAAGACAAACATAACACAAACATGTACACATAAATGGGGGGTTACCGTTATATCATTAAGATTTATTTTCTATGTTCCACCTTGTATTTTTGTATATACTGGAGAGCCAGATTGGTGTAGTGGTTAAGTGTGTGTACTCTAATCTGGGGGAACCGGGTTTGATTCCCCACTCTTCCACTTGCATCTGCTGGATGACCTTGGGCAAGCCGTAGTTCTGACAAGAGCTGTTCTCGAAAAAAAGAGCAGTTTCTGTCAAGAGTTCTCTCCACCCCACCTCCCTCACAGGGTGTCTGTTATGGGGAGGGGAAGGGAAAGGAGTTTGTAAGCCGCTCTGAGACTCCCTTGGGTAGTGAAGGGCAGGGTATAAATCCAGTCTCTTCTTCTCTTCTTCTTCTTCTATATGTCTTTTGCATATAATTAAAAGTACGTTTTTTGTTCCTGCTAGGCTGGTTGTATGGCAATATGTTTTATTTATTGTAGTCTTCAATCCATTTATAGAATCCTGACCATGTATTTTCAAACTTGCTTCACTTTGTCCTCTCAACAAGAAAGTTAATTTATCCATTTCTGCAGTCTCAAAACAATTTATTTACAATTCCTTCTCTAGATGGGACCTCATTTCTTCTCCAATACTTGGCATACAATATTCTTGCTGTTGTCACGACATGTATAATAAGACAGGAATCTTGCTTTTTACAATTTTCTGGTAATATATTCAATAAGAACAATTCTGGCGCACAAGGTATAATATTTTTAAAAACATTTTTTGTAATATTTCATGAACCCAGTAGATATAAATTGTATAAAGGACAGAACTTGTTAAGCTCTGAGTTGGTTGCATCCTCACTGCAAGGCCCCATGGGCTGGGAGGGGGGTCCAAAGGAAAACCCACATGGGTGGAGTAGACAGCCAGCGGTGCCACACTGGGCAGACGCTCCCATGCTGCTTGCCTGTGGCAGATTAGGTGTTTCCGCTGTGCTGAAGCCATGATTGGAGTGGCTCTGCCCACTCCCCCCAAGCAGTCTCCTGTTCCCTCCCTTGCACTAGTTGCTCGTGGGCCGCATACGAGCCCTTGATGGGCCCCCAGGCCTTATGTTTGACACCCATGGTTTAAACCTTGAACTGAGCCCAATGCCTGGTCTGTCACCAGTGAAACATCTGCAGAGAGGAAGTGATATGCAGATTCTGCTTATCGCCTGGTAGAAGCCAAGTCGCAGCATTCTGTACAGACTGTAGCTTTCGCGTTGCCTTTGAGGGGAGACCCACGAAGAGTGCACTACAGTAGTCTAGCCATGACTAAACCATAGCATGGATCTACGTGGCCAGGTCAGCCCAATCATAAGAACATAAGAACATAAGAGAAGCCAATGTTGAATCAGGCCAATGGCCCATCTAGTCCAACACTCTGTCACACAGCGGCCAAAATATACCAGGTGCCATCAGGAGGTCCAGCAGTGGGGCCAGGACACTAGAAGCCCTCCCACTGCTGCCCCCTCCAGCACCAAGAATAGAGTGCATCACCTGCCCCAGACTGAGAGTTCCCATCTATACCCTGTGGCTAATAGCCACGGATGGACTTCTGCTCCAGATGTTTATCTAATTCCCTCTTGAAACTGTCCATGCTTGCAGCTGCCACCACCTCCCGTGGCAGTGAATCAAGGCAGAGGGCCACCTTCCAAGCCAAGTGGAGTTTTTGCAGTTGAATCAGCACGCGTCTCCAACAAGAAAACTGGACCCAGAATCGCTCTTAGGCTATTCATCGAGTGACAACCGGACCCTATCAGAAGTGGTAAGCCTCATGTCCTTCGGAGCCTCAGCCTTCCCAATCAAGATCTGCTCTGTCTTGTCAGGAAACAGGTTCAGCTCATTCACCCTTAGCTGTTCAACCACAGAAGCCAGGAATTGGCTCAGAGATCACACATTGATGGGTTGATTTGATGTGTTCTTGCCACATTAAAAAAGAAATTGTGAGAATGAACCTTTAGGGGCAGAATTAAATTACAAGAGGCCAGTTATCTATCAAACGTATCTTATCCGCATCACGAAACAGGGTGCCAAGTCTGTGCCTTCTTGGTACTAGATCCGTATGTCTCATGCTACGCCCGAGGCCACTTCAAAATGTTAATGTGCGTTTCGTCGGTCCACTCTAGGAAAAAGAAGCCCAGCCAAATGTGGTTCCTACCTAGCGCTTTAGATTTAAGCTCCAATTTGCGCACAAACCCAGAGAAAGAGTCAATTAATCACCGAAAACCAATTTCAAACTGGTGAGGCTGTGTTGAGAGCACTCGTATTTTCTGGAAGCTATTTTGGGCCTGGCATTACTGTAATAGGGGAAAGGGGGGGGAAATTACCAAAATACAACTTCCCTTTCGAACAATGAGTTTTCATTTATTAAATTTTAAGTATGCTAATCTTCCTCCCGTATCTCAAAGAGATGCCTGCACTGAGGTTTTCGGTATTGTGCACATTAATTCAAACCGAACATGAGTGGCTAAAAAAATCCTTTCAGGAGGAGACAGGCCTGAATTTCTTGCAACACAATAGACTTTTTTCCTTCTTCTTCTTTTTTTTAATATAACTCATCTGTCCGTCGTCTTTCTCCCCAGTGGGGACCCAAAATGGCTTACATCAGTCTCTTCTTCATTTTATCCTCCCAGCAACCTTGGGAGGTAGGTTAGGCTGAGAGTGCGCAACTGCCCCAAGGCCACCCAGCAAGCTTACGTGACAAGAGTGGGGATTTGAACCCGGGTCTGCCAGATGCTAGCCTGACACTCTTAACTACTGTACCACCTGTCTACTTCTTCTTTCCATGCCCTGCAACACAGCAATGCCCACACCAACTTCTTCCACCATGACTGTCAAGTCCCCAGCTGAAACACTCTCCACACACACTATTGGCAGTGAAACGCTTTATTGAAGACTCGCGGCCGAGCCCGTTGCGTGGCGCGATGCAACAGGCCCTAGCCGGTTGGTGGGTGAAGGCCCCCCCCCCCGCGTCCTCCCGCCGTGGGTGGGGATGCAGCGTTGGTGGCACACCTCTCCAGTGCTGGAGAGGCGTGAGAGGGAGGGGTTTTGGTGGCTGTGGATGGCGGTAGGGGCCAGTAGCCGGCACGGACGTCGAGCTCCCTGAGGCCTACCTGTGTGGGGCAGCCTCGGCGTCGGTGGGAGCCTGTTCCTTGTGTGGCCACGGAGGAAGTGGGAGGCGCCTCCTTTCAGGCGTGTTCGCAGCAGGACGGGCCCGTCGGCCTGGAGGGCGAATGTGCCCAGACAGTGGAGGAAGCGGGCGCTGCTCCTGTTGAGGCGCGGCTGTAGCCATGCGGGTCTGTCGGCCTGGAGGGCGAGTCCTGGCGCATGGAGGATCAAGCGCCCACCGCCTCTCTTGAGGCAAGTCTGCCACCGGACAGAGGGCCGGGTTGTGAGGCAGGCTGTCGGCAGAGCGGCCATCCCTCCCGGCGTGTGGTGTGAGAATGGGGGCGTGAGGCCCTACGGTGCCTGCGTGAGCGGATCTGCAGCCATGCAGGCAGCCAATGCAGCCAGTGGTGAGGGACCCCCTCTCTGACTGGCAGGTCCTTCGGCCAACTGATTCTGGCACGCATTTTGACCATATAAGGTATGACCAAAATGCAATTATATATAAGGAAGGATATGCCTGCTGTACGTAAGAGAACTTTTGTTAGGACTGAAGAAAACGGTGGGAACATGCAGGTTACAGGTAAAAGCATAAAATTCCACACTCACACACGTCACCCCTAATCCCCAACGTTTCTGTGGCAACACAGACAGATATATGGTGCCCTATCTAACCTAGCCTAGGCACAAAGATTCACCAAGGTCAATCACATGAGAACCAGCTCTTGGGGCACAACTTGAGGAATAATTATGGCTACTACTCCCATGCACTCCAACAACACCCCCTCCCCCAGGAATTCAATAAGACAAGCGAAGGGAAAGGAAACCGGAACTTAAGGAAACGTTGTCCTGAACTTGACAATGACACAGAAGGAACACCATGGGTAGCTACTGGCCACAGGAACAGCCCGACTGGATATGCCACTGGTGTGGCTCTGCACTTCATTTCCACTTGCCTTCTGCTGACTTCTCTTGCTGCCAGCCTTTGCCAGGGCCCTTTCTAAGTGGCATGGTAAACTGGCATTATGTCGTGGCTCAGCCTCAGCCTGAGACAAGCGCTACTGAGGATTCTCATGAGAAAGGGACTCCTCAGCTGAAGAGGAGCCTCCTATAGCCAGTCCTGAACCTAGTGGAATCAGAGAGCTACAGACTACGCAAGGTTCGCAGACAACAACTGGTCTAGAGCCCCCACTCAGCTCCGATGCAACAGGTAATTAAGAACAGTCCACCAAGTTCACCACCACCCTTTGAGTGCCTGAGACAGAAGCTTAGGAGCAGCAAGCAAGGAGGCAGAGTGCATGCTCCTGGCCCATTGCCAGCTGTTTGCTGGAGCAGTTGCAGCAGTACTCCCAAGCAGCTGGCTGCTAACAAGGGCTGGTTAGGAAGTACCTATGAAACCCACTGCTGGGAGCCCACATGTTGTGGAAGCAACTAGTCATCAACCCGCCCCCCCCCCCTTTTGTATGTGTGTGCATGAGTATGTGTGCACCTGGAAGTCATGGCGACCTCTGGTGACTGACCCCTACTGGGGGCCTGGAGGATATTCAGAGACGTGGCTGAATAAAGCCTGCCCCTACCTCCCAAGTGCTGGTATTCCAAGGAGGTCTCCCATCCAAGTACTTGCCAGAGTCAACCCTGCTTAGCTTCCGAAATTTGACGAGATCGGCCTTGCCTGGGGCTATCCAGGTCAGGGCAAGTCACCAACCTCTTGACTCAGCGACCACAGCTCTGAATGCCGCTCCAATGACCCTTGGACTGGCTCTTGACACTGACTCTGGAATCTTCCTCCCTGCACTCGTGAACGACCTTGGACCGTTGGACCTTGCTTCTTGTGTAACACTTTGAACCGCACTCTGCTTTCTCGGACTGAACTTTAATTTTGACTCTGAGTCTGGAATTCAGCTGGGACTGACCCTAGATTCTGACACTACTGGCACTTTAAGAGTCCCCCAATGTTGGACTCTTTGCTTAGGAGGCTTTGTGGAACCCCCATGGCTCAGTGCTAGCACATCTGCTTGGCACATGAAAGATCCAAGGTTCAGTCCCTGGCATCTCCAGCTAAAGGGATCAGGTCGCACAGTGACGTAAAATACCTCTTCCCGAGAACCTAGAGAGCTGCTGCCAGTCTTAGCAGACAATACTAACTTTGATGGACCAGGGGTCTGATTCAGTATACGACAGCTCCGTGTGTGTTCCTGTTGCTAACACCACACTCAAACTCCCCAGCCATTGCCAGCTCTACAGGAAACCATTCAATAGCCGTTGCTTGGTTAACCTACCTCAGAAATGGATGTGTTTTCTCAGCAGCAGTGACCAAACTGAGCCAGCCTCTCTCCCTTTCCTTTTCGGGGAACCATTAGGGGAGGCATTTCCTCAAACCCAAGCCTGGGCCCTTCAAAAACGTTCTGCAACAGCGAAAGTCCAAACCCCCCCAATCGAATTATAGACAAACAATTAAAACAGTAATGCAGTATATAAATGAAACGACAACTGATGAGGGTTAAAGTAGAAGGCGCTAAAAGTTACTAGCACTTTACTGTGTTGTACAGTTTAAATGTTTTAATCTAAATTTATATTCATATTTTATTGTAAATTATGTATTGATTTTATGTAAGCCAGCCTTGGCTGGGACGGCAGGGTAGAAATCCAATAGAAGAAGAAGATGAAGATGAAGAAGATGAAGAAAAAGATGATGAAGATGAAAATGATTATTACAGGTGAACATCAAGATGACAAAAGTAACAACCACTGGGGAATTGCACAACTTAAACTGATGATGAAGAGACTGAAATTTCCAAAGATGTTCTATTCTTTGGCTCCGTCCTCAACCAAAAGAGAGACTGTGACCAAGAAATCGGAAGGAGACTGCCACTGGGAAGGGCAGCCAGGAAGAAGCTAGAAAAGATTCTTAAGTGTAAGGATGTGTCACTAGCAACCGAGTTCAAGATAATTCATATCACAGTGTTCGTTCCCCCTTACTCTGTATAGGTGAGAAAGTTGGACAATGAAGAAAGCTGACAGGAAGAAGGTTGATTCATTTGAAATGTGGTGTTGGAGGAGAGTTTTACGGATACCGCGGACTGTCAAAAAGACAAATCAGTGGGTCCTAGATCAAATCAAGCCTGAATGTTCCCTAGAAGCTAAAATGACCAAACTAAGTCTATAGCACTTTGGAAGGCCGAGCGCCGAAGAATAGATTCTTTTGAATTATGGTGCAGGAGAAGAGTCTTGAGAGTCCCTTGGACTGCAAGGAGTTGAAATCTGTCAATCCTAAAAGAAATCAACCCTGAGTGTTCCCTGGAAGGCCAGATTCTGAAGATGGAGCTCAAATACTTTGGCCACCAAAGGAGAAGGGAGCTCTCGCTGGAGAAGACCCTGATGCTGGGAAATATTGAAGGTTAAAGAAGAAGGGGATGGCTAAAGATGAGACAGTGTTATCGATGCAATGGACATGAAGTTGAGCAAACTTCGGGGGACGGCAGAAGACAGGAAGGCCTGGCATGATGTGGTCCATGGGGTCGCGAAGAGTCGGACTCGACTGTGCAACTGAACAACAATAGCAAACTTTGGTCACATCATGAGAAGGCAAGAGTCACTGGAAAAGACCATAATGCTAGGAAAAGTTGAATGCTGCAGGAAAAGAGGAAGACCTAACATGAGATGGTGGAAGCAAGCCATGAGGGCCCTCAGTTTGCAGGACTTGAGCAAGGCCATGAACAAGAGGACGTTTTGGAGGTCATTAATTCATAGGGTCACCATAAGTCAGAAAGGACTCAACAGCATTTAGCACACACAGGCTGAGTTCAGACTGGCAATTTGCAGCGGGAGCCAGTCGTGGCAAAAAGCCCCAGAATAAACTGTTCTGGGTTTCCCCGGTCACACGGGGCCGATGGATGTGGGAGCATACCAGGAGGAGGCGCGCGGGAGCATTCAGGCTGCTGGCCCAGAGGCGCGGCTGTAAGCGGCTTTTCCCTGGTAATTCGGCCGGATGCCTATGTGTGTATAAGCACATGGGCACATGAGCACATCTGGCTGATTTGGGGAGGATCCCGTTGTGCCGGCACTGCATTGGGTGGTAGAGCAGAGCACAGCCAATCCAATCGCTGCTGCCTTATGCGCGGAAACACCCAGCACACGCTATCGAAGTGAGTTGCTGCCAGCTTTTTGTGGAATAACGCGGGATAAAGGCGCTCTCCGGGATTTGCTACCACTTTTATCCAGTATCTTTTAAACGCGGGAGCGAAGTGGAACAGCACGGGTTGCCTATGGGTGGGGAACGCCAGGCAGATGTGCCTGTGTGAATGCCCCCTTTAATTTGCTTTTAAAACGTCGCTGAAACGTGGCTATAGCTGGGCAAATTGCCAGTCTGAACTCAGCCACAGTATGTAAAAGCGGCATTGATACAGACTGACAAAATTAAAACACTTCTTGGTAGGAAGCAATATGGTAGCATCATGGGAGATGGGAGACAGATGGAGGGTATGAACAGATGAATACGGACCTGAGGAAATAAGGAAAGACAAGAATCCAGTTCCTGAATGCTTCAATGGCAGACTGAGCATCCTCTCTCTCTCTGAGGAAGGGAGCTTTGACTCTTGAAAGCTCATATACTCAAAATCTTGTTGAACTCTGGGGATTATTAGGAAGGGAATTGATAACAAATCAGCCAGTATCATCATGCCCCTGTATAAATCATTGGTGCGACCTCATTTGGAATACTGTGTACAGTTCTGGTCACCACATCTCAAAAAGGATATTGTAGCATTGGAAAAAGAAGGGCAACTAGAATGATAAAAGGGTTGGAACACCTTCCCTATGAAGAAAGGTTAAAATGCTTGGGGCTCTTTAGCTTGGAGAAACGACGGCTGAGAGGTGACATGATCGAGGTTTATAAGATTATGAATGGGATTGAGCAGGTTGAGAAAGAAGTACTTTTCTCCCTTTCTCACAATACAAGAACTCGTGGGCACTCCATGAAATTGCTGAGCAGTCGGGTTAGAACAGATAAAAGGAAATACTTCTTCACCCAAAGAGTGATTAACATATGGAATTCACTGCCACAGGAGGTCGTGGCAGCTGCAAGCATGGACAGTTTCAAGAGGAAATTAGATAAATATATGGAGCAGAGGTCCACCAGTGGCTATTAGCCACGGGGTTTAGATGGGAACTCTCAGTCTGGGGCAGGTGATGCACTCTATTCTTGGTGCTGGAGGGGGCAGCAGTGGGAGGGCTTCTAGTGTCCTGGCCCCACTGCTGGACTTCCTGATGGCACCTGGTATATTTTGGCCGCTGTGTGACAGAGTGTTGGACTGGATGGGCCGTTGGCCTGATTCAACATTGGCTTCTCTTATATTCTTATGTTCTTATGTTATGTTCTTAAGAAGCTACTGGACTTATATCTAGCTCTTCTGGAGAGAGGGACTATGGCTCAGTGGTAAAGCATCTGCTTGGCATGCAAAAGATCCCAGGTTCAAACCCTGGCCTCTCCAACTGACGGGACCAGGGTAATGTGAAAAACCTTCACCTGAGACACTGGAGAGCCACTGTGAGTCCGAACACTGTGAGTCTTAGGATGCATTAGCAGAAGCATTGTGTCCAGATCACGGGAGGTGGTAGTTCTGCTCTATTCTGCTATGGTCAGGCCTCACCTGGAGTCCTGTGTCCAGTTTTGGGCACCACACTTTAGGAAGGATGTTGACAAGCTCAAGCGTGTCCAGAAGAGGGCAACCAGGATGGTGAGAGGGTTGGAATCCAAGTCTTATGAGGAAAGGCTGAAAGAGTTGGGTATGTTTAGTCTGGGAAAGAGAAGACTTAGAGGGGACATGGTTGCAGTCTTCAAGTATTTGAAGGGCTGTCATGTAGAAGATGGAGCAGATCTATTCTTTCTTGCTCTGGATTGCAAGACTAGATCTAATGGGTGGAAATTACAAGGGAGTCGTTACCGGCTAGATATCAGGAGAAACTTCCTAACTGTAAGAGTGGTTGAGCAGTGGAACAGTCTGCCTCGGGAGGTGGTGGATGCTCCTTCCCTGGATGTTTTCAAGAGGAGGCTGGATGACCACCTTTTGAGTATGTTGTAGGTACGTAGGTCTATCTTTTGGCTATGCTCCAGCAGAGTGCAGGGAGTTGGACTAGATGACCTGCAAATCTCTCTCTATAACAATGCAAGATTAAAAGAATCTAGCCGTTGGAAGAGACCCAGTTTAAAAAATGCAGGGAACCCAAAGAACCCCCAACTGTACATCTAAGATTCCTCACACTCAAGTGTACAGAGTCCATACCCCCAATCTGCATGCCGTCATCTTATGAGGCAGCAATTGCAAATGCACGTGTGGATGCCGTGGCCAAATCAGAAAAAGAGCTAGCAGTCCTTCTGATGGGTTGGATCCATAAATCCTACCGTGGCAGCGTGCAGCCCAGCTGTTAATAAACACTGCTGTACATGCTGGTGGAGTCAAGACTGCTGTGGAAGAGCCGTTCTCCCCCCTTACCCACTCTGCTCCGCAAGACTGCAGGGCCTAAGGACCCGGAGCTACGTCCGGAAGACTATGCTACCCTGAAGAGTGCAGAGGCGGCCGGCGATAACAACTGACGTTGCCATCTGTACGCACCTAGCCTAGGGAGCAGTGTTCCCTCTAAGCTGAGCTAGTGTTGAGCTAGCTCACAGTTCTTTAGCCTCCGGCTCACACATTTTTGTCTTAGCTCAGGAAAGACAGCTCCAGAGCAAACTCATTTATGCAGTAGCCAAATCACTCGCTCACAACTTTAATGCCAGTAGCTCACAAAGCAGAATTTTTGCTCACAAGACTCCACACCTTAGTGGGAGCATTGCTAGGGAGCCCAAGCCAGTCTCCTGCTATTCTTCAAATTCGTCACGTGGAGTTTGAATTTTCTTAGTGCTGAACTTTCAACTTTTTCTAAATGCACAGCAATAAAGAGCTGCTGGGTGCGACAGAGCTCTCCTGCTTACTCCTTGGAAACACTGCCTCCAAATCAAAATGTATCTCTCTCTGCTTTTAAAATGGGCTCTCTATTTCTCCTTTACTTTGTCCACTGCTTCATTTCTTTGATCTCAACAGGGGAGCTCCTTGGGGAGAACCCCTCCTGTTTCTCATGCTGTTAAATGCAAGAACTGGCATAAAGGCAGAAGGGGAGGAGGCACAAACATAGGACCTGGTGTGCCCACTTTCCTTTATGCAGTAAAACAGCTCTTAGCTGTTAGAGAGGGTAGGAGGAAAAGATCCATTCAGAACTCAGGCTTTCTGCAGCCAACTGGAACACTGTTTCGTATACAAACAGTCTAAGACTTTCTCCCTCACCCAAAATACTAGAACTTGAGGGCACCCGATTAAGCTGATGGGCAGTAGGTTCAGGACGGACAGAAGGAAATACTACTTTACACAGTGAGTGATTGAAATGTGGAATTCGCTGCCAGAGGATGTAGTAATCAACAGGAATAAACAGCTTGAAAGGGGGATTGGATAGATTCATGGAGGATAGGTCTATCAGTGGCTACTAGCCATGGTGAGACTCTCCACATTCAGAGGCACTGAACCTCTGAATCTCAGAGCCAGGAGGCAACATCAGAGGAAGGTCTCGGCCTCTATGCTCTGCTGTTGGACCTCCAGAGGAGCTGGTTGGCCACTGTGTGAGACGGGATGCTGGACCAGATGGACCACTGGTCTCTTTGTTTTTAAGACAGCAAACTGCTTAAGGAGACCCACCAAACAGATCTGAGGCAAAAGAGCGTGGCTGGTTCCAGATTTTTTGGGGGGGAGGGCCGGCCAGAGAGTTCCCAGGGTGCCCCCCCCCTTCCCACCCACTCACCCATGTATACGTGTCTGTGCATCCTTGGCCTTCTCGCAAGCCCTCCTACTGCCCATATTCACAGCCCTCTGTGCTGCTTGCCCCCTGATCGCACTGGGCAGTGTGTGCAGCTGTGAGCATGAGTGGCAGGGCATTTACAAGCAAGCAGGCAGGAAAGAGGAGGGTCCAGCAGCACTGGGCCCCACCAGAAGCCCTGAGCCCCATTAACTGCCCTGTCTGAGGGTATCCTGACGCCAACTCTGCCAAGATCTAAGGCGAGCTCCATCCCCATAGTAGGGCTTATGCTTTGCTTCAGTTCTGGTTTGGGGACTTCTGGTTGGTTCTGCAACCCAAATTCTATTTCGCTGTTTACCGAAGTTCCATCTTGTTGATTGCGTTGACTCACTCTGCATAACCTGCCTTGAGCCCCAGTGAGAAAGGCGGACTATCAAGTCATGTAAATAAGGACCATGTTTCTGTTGGTTTAGTTAGAAGAAGAAGAGATTGGATTTATACCCTGTCCTTCACTCAGAGTCTCAGAGCAGCTTACAATCTCCTTCCCCTCCCCACAACAGACACCCTGTGAGGTAGGTGGGGCTGAGAGAGCTCTTTCAAGGACTGCTCCTGAGAGAACAGCTCTGAGAGAACTTGTGACTGACCCAAGGCTATACCGGCAGCTGCATGTGGAGGAGGGAGGGAATCAATCCCAGTTCTCCCAGATTAGAGTCCACACTCCTTACCACTACACCAAACATTTATTAGCCTCCTTTCTACCTTATGGAACTCAAGGCAGCTTATCACGTCAATAGAACGCGAGATGAATGTTTAAGGATGTTTCAGCTGAAGGCACCCTAACGGTAATTTGCCCGTGGTGATCAAGACAGCACAAATCCCTTTCCCATGAATACCTACCAAGAAAAGGTTGGACAAGCTACTGCCAGGGATACTTTGGGCATAGGAGAAGGTCTCTCCTTAGGACTGACTGAATAACCCAGAGTGCAGACTTTAGCCTAATAATTATTCTCCAGCTTTGATTGCTGGAAATACAATTTTAAACCAGCAAGGCTGTGAACTCAAAGGCACCACCGGTTGCTCCTAAGACTACTTTGGTGCCGGTATGTAAACACCAAGGCGTTCCGTGCGCCTTGGTGTTTAGTCATGCCGGCCACATGGCCATGGAAACGTCTTCGGACAGCGCTGGCTCTTCGGCTTTGAAACGGAGATGAGCACCGCAACCCTAGAGTCAGATTCGACTGGCTTTCGAGCAAGGGAACCTTTACCTTTATGTTACCTTAACAGGGAATGAACCGGAGAAAGCCTTGAAGGCAGCCCTTCCCCTCTAAAACACTAAGGCAGCGATATGTCTGTTTAGGAAATCCTACCTTACCTTACCCTTCCCGTCAGGATTTCACGACAGCACCCATCACAGAGGTTTGGGAAACCTACAGAGCGATGGATCAATGGCCGGCTTTAAAACGCTGCCGGATGAATCAACCGAAATCCTTTAAATTATTGGCAGCCCGGTTGCCGACACACTGTGTTCCTTCCCGCACAGCAAGGGCTTTGGGAGAATAAAAAAAAGAACAGCTTTCTTCTTTATCCATTTTTTTGTATGGCACATCCATCAAACGATGGCACTAGAACAGGGTAAAGAGCTCCTCCCCGACTACTGAAACTAGCAAATGAGGTACCTACCACTGTCCCTTCCGCTGGATAGTAATAACGCACCCCCCGCCTTGGGCTTCTCTGCAAAAAGGGACATGACCTACTGTTTCCAGGAACTGAGATCTGGATTACCCATCCAAGAAGATATAACACAGCAAAGAGAAAAAAAGATTCGGAGAAAAAAAAAGACTATGGAACGGACCCAGACGGCGTTTTTCCCCGTTCACCTGCAACCCAGGTCCCTGTCCCATGTGGCTTTTGTACACACAAGTTCTATGATCCTGAACCTAAGGGGTTTTTTGGTGCTACGAAGACACCACCACCCCTTACCAGCAGCAGAAAATCTGGCTGCATCCAATCTAATGCATGGCAAGATCTCACATTAGGAGGTTAATACCGTTTGACTGAGAATGGCTGGGTATTCCTTCTCAGCCCATCAGGGAATGGGAAAAGTAGCCATGATATGGAAGGGGGAAACATGGTTAAGGGCTTGGGGATGCTCTCTGTATACTAATGCTGAGCAGCGTTTGCTTCTCTAAACTACTCTGCATTTGGTTCAGTAGAAAGGCCTCTGCTTTGCATGCAGAAGGTCCCAGGTTAGGAACATAAGAACATAAGAGAAGCCAATGTTGGATCAGGCCAATGGCCCATCCAGTCCAACACTCTGTCACACAGTGGCCAAAAACACCAGGTGCCATCAGGAGGTCCACCAATGAAGCCAGGACACTAGAAGCCCTCCCACTGTTGCCCCCCACCCCAAGCACCAAGAATACAGAGCATCACTTGCCCCAGACTGAGAGTTCCTAATAGCTATTGATGGACCTCTGCTCCATATGTTCATCTAATTCCCTCTTGATACCGCCCATGCTTGTAGCTGCCGCCACCTCCTATGGCAGTGAATTCCACGTGTTAATCACTCTTTGGGTGAAGAAGTATTTCCTTTTATCCATTCTAACCCGACTGCTCAGCAATTTCATTGAGTGCCCACAAGTTCTTGTGTTGTGAATCCCTGGCTTCCCCAGTTGAAAAGAGTCAGGCAGTCGGTGGGGTGAAAGATTTGTACCCGAAACCCTGTAGAGCTGCTGCTGGGTAGGGTTAGCAAGACTGACCTTAATGGACTGAGGGTCTCACTCAGTATAGGGCAGCTTCATGTATGAATACAGCAGAAGCTTCATACAAACACAGATTAATAGCCTTCGTTAAGGCCAGTCCCAACAACCAGCAAGTCTTCCTGCAAAACTCTGGCTGTTGTCTCCTGAAATTGTCCCACAGCTTTCACCATCCTCAAGTTCTCCTCTCTTTGAAGCCAGCCTTTTCCTGTTCATAGGAACAGCCCCACTGGATCTGGCCAGCCGTCCATCTAGTCCAGCATCCTGTCTCACAGAGAGGGCAACCAGTTCCTCCGGACGGCCAACAACAGGGCACAGAGGCCGAGGCCTTCATAAGAACATTAGAAAAGCCCTGCTGGATCAGATCAGTGGTCCATCTAGTCCAGCATCCCGTCTCACACAGTGGCCAACCAGTTCCTCTGGACGGCCAACAACAGGACAGAGATGCTGAGGCCTTCATAAGAACATTAGAAGAACCCTGCTGGATCAGACCAGTGGTCCATCTAGTCCAGCATCCTGTCTCACACAGTGGCCAATCAGTTCCTCTGGAGGGTCAACAACAGGACAGAGATGCTGAGGCCTTCATAAGAACATTAGAAGAGCGCTGCTGGATCAGACCAGTGGTCCATCTAGTCCAGCATCCCGTCTCACACAATGGCCAACCAGTTTCCTCTGGATGGCCAACAACAGGACAGAGATGCTGAGGGCTTCATAAGAACATCAGGAGAGCCCTGCTGGATCAGTCCAGTGGTCCATCTAGTCCAGCATCCCATCTCATACAGTGGCCAACCTGCTCCTCTGGAGCGCCAACAACAGGACACAGAGGCCAAGGCTTTCTCTTGAGGTTGCTTCCTGGCTCTGGGGTTCAGAGGCTGACTGCCTCTGAATGTGGAGGTTCCCTTTAGTCACCATGACTAGTAGCCACTGATAGTTCCATCCTCCGTGAATCTGTCTAATGCCCTTTCAAAGCTCTCTATGCCCGTGGCCATCAGTACAACCTCTGGACTATATCCTCTGGGTTCTCCCCGCCCCCTGCATAATTGTGGGGAACTTCTGAAACTGCAGAATAAATCTCTCTTTGGTGGCCAACAATTCTGAGGACAGACGGGTGTTAAAGAGGCATCTGTCAACACAGGGCTTTGCTCCCGCGCTCCCTACAGCTCTTTCCCATCACAGGGCAGCACCCAGCAGCACTAGATTCTAACCCTGAGAAGCAGCAGCAGCAGAGGCGGCCAGCCAGTGGCTTAATTTGGTATAGTGGTTAAGAGTGCGGACTCTAATCTGGGAGAACTGGGTTTGATTCCCCACTCCTCCACATGCAGCTGCTGATGTGACCCTGGGTCAGTTACAAGTTCTTTCAGAGCTGTCCTCTCAAGAGCAGTCCTCCAGAGAGCTCTCTCAGCCCCACCTACCTCACAAGGTGCTGTTGTGGGGAGAGGAAGGGAAAGGAGATTGTCAGCCGCTCTGAGACTCCTTCGGGTAGTGAAGGGCGGGGTATAAATCCAGTCTCTTCCCTCCTCTCTTAGACTTCACATGCTCTACCAAAATTAATTTAATTTCTTTACATCTTGTGTCACTGGAGAAGCCAAACTAGGAGAGCTGTAGTGGTCAGAGTGTCGGACTAGGATCGGGGAGACCCAGGATTGAATCCTCAATTTGCCATGGAAGCCCACTGGCTGACTTGGTGCCAGTCACACACTCGCATCCTAACCTACTACACAGGTTTTGGCGAGGATAAAACGGAGAAGGAGAGATTGTAGTAAGCCTCTTCAGGTTCCCATCTGGGGAGAAAAATGGGGCATAAACCCAGTAAGTAGATCGGTAAATAAAAGCGCCTGGAACAGGGAGAGTATGACCCCAGATACGATTAGGCACCTTTTAAAGGGTCACCCTCCAGAGACATGGACAGGTAATCCACCCTGAGCTACCTGGGTAGCCTGATCTCATCAGATCTCTGAAGCTAAGCTGGGTTGGTCCTGGCTAGTATCTGGATGGGAGGTTTCCCAGGAATACCAGGGTTGTGCCACAGAGGCAGGCAACGGCAAACCCTAACGTAACAACCAAACTGCAAGATGTGATACCCCCGCTGTACACTGCATTGGTCAGGCCGCACCTGGAGTATTGTGTGCAGTTCTGGAGGCCTCATTTCAAAAAGGCTGTGGAGAGAATGGAGCCTGGTGCAGAGGAGAGCGACGAGGCTGATCGGTGGCCTGGAGACCCTACGAGGAAAGGCTGAGGGACTTGGGAATGTTCGGTCTGGAGAAGGGGAGGTTGAGGGGGACATGATGGTTAGAACAGATAAAAGGAAATACTTCTTCACCCAAAGAGTGATTAACATATGGAATTCACTGCCACAGGAGGTGGTGGCAGCTGCAAGCATGGACAGTTTCAAGAGGGAATTAGATAAATATATGGAGCAGAAGTCCATCAGTGGCTATTAGCCACAGGGTATAGATGGGAACTCTCAGTCTGGGGCAGGTGATGCACTCTGTTCTTGGTGCTGGAGGGGGCAGCAGTGGGAGGGCTTCTAGTGCCCTGGCCCCACTGCTGGACCTCCTGATGGCACCTGGTATATTTTGGCCGCTGTGTGACAGAGTGTTGGACTAGATGGGCCATTGGCCTGATTCAACATTGGCTTCTCTTATGTTCTTATGTTCTCTCTTGAAGTATCTGAAGGGCTGTCCCTTAGAGGAGGGCGGGGAGCTGTTCCTGTGGGCCGCAGAGGACAGGACTCGCAAGAATGGGTTTGAATTAAGGCCGGGAAGGTGCCGGCTGGATCTTAGAAAACACTTTTTCACAGTCAAGAGTGGTGCAACGGTGGAGCCAGCTGCCTAGGGAGGTGGTGAGTTCCCCCTCATTGGCAGTCTTCAAGCAGCGGCTGGACAAATTCTCATCAGGGATTCTCTAGGCTGATCCAGCACTGAGGAGGGAGGGGTTTGGAGTAGATGGCCTGTATGGCCCCTTCCCACTCCGTGATTCTCTGATTCTACCTCTCAACATCTCTTGCCTTGAAAACCCTACGGGGGGTCACCCTAAGTCAGCGATGACTTGACAGCACAGGGACAAACTACCCTGAAGTCTCTCCCACCTTCGGTGGCGCTTCTCCTCACCTCACCAACTACCTTTTCCTTTGGCGGAAAATTGCTCAAGCAGAAATTCATCCCCCTCCTTCCCCCCCACGGCCCCCCTCCTGAGCCGTCAGAAACACGGCAGCCACTACAGTTAATTTCCCCTGGGCCTAATAAATGGCTACCCCCGGGGGCTCCACAGTGGCTGCCTTCTCCACGTTGCATCAACGCTGACACACAGAGCCTGTGTAAAACATCGCCCGAAGCGATGAAACCCAACTCCTGCCTGAAGACGCAGCGATCGATGCGCCTTCCTGCACAGACAGACGCGGGCGCTGCTCCCCCCCCCCCTTCTCCCAGCCCACCCGGTGCTGAGCGCTAATTATGGAGCCAGGTTCGAAATTGCTCCCGAGATGCTCGGGCGTCTTGCCACACTTCCATCCGGTACGGAGGGTACAAGTCTGTTCTCAGTTAATGTCACTTTCAGGGGGTATGCAGGGAGAAAGGCTGCCCAAGTGAACCTGGCAGGAGATTTATGGCCGCAGCACAGCTAAGGTTGGGGGCGGGGGGGGACACACCTTATTTTCTTCCCCTACAGGAAGAGCTTCTTAACCATTCGTTCATTGGGAAGGGAAGCCGCCGGCGATCCCACCACCAGTTTTGTGAAGGCATCCTGTCTCCCTTACCCGCCGTAGACTTCAAGCCCGTCTCTTAACCAAGGCTTATTTACTAACGCGTGTTTAATTCCTTTGCCATGCAAAGGGAAGAGACTCCGTACCGCGGGACCATTAAGAGCTAAGGAAGATGTTCCTGAAAACCTCAGGGGTGGAGAAAAAACCCTACATCTGGATATTTTTTTTTAAAAATGAGAGGGAACAGGTTTTTAAAAGCCCCAAAGCAGAAAGCAGTGCCTGCTTATGCGCAGTCAACGGGGAGGGAAAAACTGTTTGCGAAAGGTAGCAACTGAGGGGTAAGAAGCAAAACAAGGACGCTGAGATGGAGATGGAGACATAAGTACCGTTGGGACGAAGAGAGAAGGGGGAAAAAGACAGTGGGGTAAATGGTCAGAAAACAGGGAAGAAGAACACAGCAGCCGGGGTCATAATAAACAAAGGGAGGGTGAAAGGAAGACCAAGGAGAACATGATTAGGGGAGCAGAGGTCAACAGGGTGCGGGGCAAAGAGGTCCCCCCTTCCCTCTGAGTCCTTTACAGGTCCCTGGCATTGTTTATTTTAGAATACTTATATGCAGGGCTTTTTTTGTAGAAAAAGCCCAGCAGGAACTCATTAGCATAACAGACCACACCCAACTGCAGAAACTCATTAGCATATTAGGCCACACCCCGACGGCACAGCTCATTAGCATATCAGACCACACCCCCATGTTACCAGAAGTGTGGTCATCCAGCCACTCCTACCTTTTGCTTCTTATTCTGTTTATCTTGTTTGTTGTCAAAACCCAGGGCTTTTTTTGGAGCAGGAACTCCTTTGCATGTTAGACCACACACCCCTCATGTAGCCAATCCTAATGAGTTTCTGCTGTTGAGTGTAGCCTATTATGAGAATGAGTTCCTGCTGGGTGTGGCCAACTCAGGAGCCAGCTGGAACCCCGTTCCTGTGCGTTCCTGCCCCAAAATAGCCCAGCTTATATACTACTTTTTGTCCTGAAAAGGGCTCTGGGACAGTCCCAAACATATAAGCCAAACAATAAAAACATGAAAACCATCAACACAAAATGGTTGAGTCTGCTTTGGCGGGGAGGGCGGGGTATAAATTTGAATAAATATATAAATAAATAAAAACTATTATTTAACCTACGTAAATGCTTGTGTACGTATGAAACCACATGGTTTTAGATTTTGAAATGAACTGAAGGATATAACAGATGAAGTATACAGACATATAACCTTTCATAGATTATAAAAGCTGATACTTAAAAGTATCCAAAAGTGTGCAAAAGAATTTTCTAAGAACGTAAGGTGGAACGTGGAAAGCAAATATGGTATGAAGTATTCAAGCATGTAAACTGATGATGTCACTGAACCCCTCCACATTTAGGGATTTGTGCGTCATATATCTGTGTGTTTGGTCGCCGTGATGTTTGTCTTTATAAAAATGTAAAATCCGTTGAGAAAGAATAAAAAATATGCAGCGCAACAAAAATCAGCAGGCACCATCCGACGAGTCAACTTGTTCAGCTCAAAGCCCTTCCAGATGAAAGGCATCATTGGCTTCATCTGGAAGGCCTGCATGGAAGGCGCCATTCCTGCCAGTTTGGTGTAGTAGTTAAGTGCGTGGACTCTAATCTGGGAGAACCGGGTTTGATTCCCCTCTCCTCCACTTGCACCTGGCTGGATGACCTTGAACAAGCCATGGTTCTGATAAGAGCTGTTCTTGAAAAAGAGCAGTTGCTGTCAGAGCTCTCTCCGCCCCACCTACCTCACAGGGCGTCTGTTGTGAGGAGGGGAAGGGAAGGGCGTTTGTAAGCCGCTCTGAGACACCTTTGGGTAGTGAAGGGCGGGGTATAAATCCAGTCTCTTCTTCTTTTCAAAGAGGGGGAGATTCCACAGTTTGCAGGTAGTGACTGGATGGCACCATCCCTAGACCTTAAAAGCTCAGAGCTGGCTACTGGGGGGGTGGGGGGAACACAGACCGTGAGATCCTCTGGATACCCAAAGCTGTCTTATACTGAATCATACCACTGATCCATCAAGATCTGTGCTGCCACTCAGACTGGCAATGTCTCACCATAGTCTCAGGTCAAGTACTGAAACAATGCCCTCTTCCTAAAGGTGGTATGTTTTTCCCCTCCCTTCTGAGTTCTGATCCATTGATCATACTATCCCTTTGTATGTTCCCATGTCCTAGATATGGAGTGCATTATTGTACATGGAACTTTACAGTGCCACAAACAAACAAAACCAAAAACCCTCCAAACATGTCATACCCTAAAGAGTTTATAACATGAATTGGATCAGTGGGTTCATCAAGAGTGGCTGAGCAGTGGAACAGTCTGCCTCGGGAGGTGGTGGATGCTCCTTCCCTGGACGTTTTCAAGCGGAGGCTGGACGACCATCTTTTGGGTGTGTTGTAGGTATGCAGGGCTATCTTTTGGCTATGCTCCTGCAGAGTGCAGGGGGTTGGACTAGATGACCTGCAAGGTCCCTTCCAGCTCTAACATTCTATGATCCTATGATTCTATCCCAAGTCCGACTGCTATAGATCTTTACACAGCACCACCGGGTCTCCCTAAAAAAACCCACAACCAAGCAAATCTAAGGCCAGAATCTCACCCAGTATAAATGTGCAATTCTAAAGTTGGCTCCTGCAATGCAATTTTGGCCGATAAGCACCAGTAACGTGCTTAATACCCTATCATGCAAGTAAATGGCCTTGGCTCCCTGCCATATAAACACATTTACTGCTGCCGGCTGGGTGAAAAGGGTATGTTCAGGCCAGAGAAGCTCGGTTAACACGCAGTTAAGCTGTTCTGGTCTGTCTCTCGTCGCCTCTGCTGACAAGAGAACCCAAGTGCTCTGCTTACTCTTTTTGGGGTTAGGATCTGTTTTCTTAATATGCTAAATATATGCAAACACAGCTGCAGAACGGGCAGGGTTTTATGAAGAACCCTGAGTCTGTCCGTGGGACTGTGAAGCTATCAGCACTATGCAGAAACAGATCATCCCCACCCCTAAGAAATCAAGAGACGCTGGCAAGTTGCTTACAGGATAAAGGTAGATTGGATATGCATGAAGTCCACTGGAGGCAGGGTCTTTTTTAAATGGCGAAGAGTGGTAATGGAACATAAAAGACAAGAAGAAGAAGAGATTGGATTTATACCCTGCCCTTCACTGCCCAAAGATGTCTCAGAGCAGCTTACAAACTCCTTTCCCTTCCCCTCCCCACAACAGACACCCTGGGAGGTAGGTGGGGCTGAGAGAGCTCTGACAGAAACTGCTCTTTTTCAAGAACAGCTGTGCCAGAGCTTGTGACTGACCCTAGGTCACATCAGCAGGTGCAAGTGGAGGCGTGGGGAATCAAACCCGGTTCTCCCAGATAAGAGACCGTGCACTTAACCACTACACCAGACTGGCTCTACACCAAACCGACAGAAGCTGGGATGAGGGTTGGTGGTGACGGAAAGCGCCGTGAAGTCACAGCTGACTTCTGGTGCACCCCCTTGGGGTTTTTCAAGGCAAGAGACGTTCGGAGGTGGTTCGCCACTGCCTGCCTCCATGCCACAACCTGGGTATTCCTTGGAGGTCTCCCATCCAAATACCAGCCAGGGCTGACCCTGCTTAGCTTCCGAGATCTGATGAGTTTTGAGCTAGCCTGGGCTAGGCAGGTCAGAACGGGATGAAGGTCACCACGTTCCGTATGTCCAAACCTAAACAAAGGACATTGTCAGCTACTGTTTAACAAGGGACTGTCTTTCACTTGAGGAAACCTGGCAGTCAAATGCTAATTGGGACAGACTGTGCAATGAAGCACTGTGGAAGCTATTTACGGTATTTCCAGAAAGAAAAAGAAAAATCTACCAGTTCATACTCACTCTAGCTAAAGTTTGGCGGCAGCAACGGCAAGCCACCAATGTCCCGTCTGTGTCCCGAAAGGTCTGATCTATGACACCCCGCCCCCCCGCCATGCCAAGTATGCATACCCGCCATTGAGCTCCAAGGACAAGCATGCACTCTAGCCCTGAGGTGTCCTAGAATCAGAGAATATAAAACAGGCTGAGATACATGTTCAGCAAAAAAGCCCAAAACAAAAGCCTGCACTGGAGAGTCCTCTGGAGATTGTATTGCTTCCGACCACGGGTCTGCAGCATTTCAACAGAGCTTTAGAGTGTCCTAAATGCCTCACATAAATTTTCTTACTGCCAACCTCACAACAACCCCATAAAGTCGATATTATTATCCCCAAATCGGCGGCGGGGTGTGTGTGAAGTTGAGGGAGAGATGATGGTCTAAGGCTGCCTAGTTAAGTTCACGGCAGAGATGAAATTTGAACCAGGGGCTCCCCAGTTTGTTGTTCAGTCACCCTTTGGGGGAAGGGCTGTGGCTCAGTGGAAGAATCTCTGGGTTTTAATTTTTTTTTTTTACTTTCTATAAAATACAGAAGAAGAGAGAAGAAGAGATTGGATTTATACCCCACCCTTCACTACCCAAAGGAGTCTCAGAGCGGCTTACAAACTCCTTTCCCTTCCCCTCCCCACAACAGACACCCTGTGAAGTAGGTGGGGCTGAGAGAGCTCTGACAGAAACTGCTCTTTTTCAAGAACAGCTGTGCCAGCTCTATGATTTGCCCAAGGCCATCCAGCAGGTGCAAGTGGAGGAGTGGGGAATCAAACCCGGTTGTCCCAGATTAGAATCTGCGCACTTAACCACTATGTATACATATAACTTCCGGATTTATCAATTTAAACAGCTAAATGAGTTAGTATTACAGTTTGCTCCGGCCTACTAATAAAATAAAAAGGCTTATTTAAGATTTATTATTAAAAAAAAAGAGAAATCCTAAAGAGATGTCCACTATATAAGGTTAATAGCTTCTATTACGGATTTAAACTCTACTTTAGATGCCAAATATTCTAGAACAGGAAATCAAATAGCCATGAGTTTAGAAATATAAGGGTCGTTATCTTTTTCAGAAGTGGAGTCCGTAATCTTATCCAATATGCAAAATTCTTGTGCTTTCAAAACCCAGCCTCCAATGGTGAGGTTTTTGTTGGAAGCACCTCTGTTCTGTATGCAGGAGATCTCAGACTCAATGCCCGGCATCTCCAGTTTAAAAGAACCAGGCAGTAGGTGATGTGGAAGACCTGGGAACCCCAGAGAGATGCTGCCAGTCTGAGTAGACAGTACTGACCTTGATGAACCGAGGGTCTGATCCAGTATAAGGCAGGTTCATGTCCATTACTGTGACCACTAAGCCACATATCATTCCCTGCAGTCTGTGAGACGACTAGGCTAGATCCTTTTTCCCCCCACCATGTGCTCCCTTCCCTACATGCAGGGATTTCTTAATACGAAGCAGCATTCGACTGCATTCGAAGTGGTACCCGACCATGAGCTGCATATGCATCGGACGCCACCAGCAGCAGTCCTAACAGCAGGGGTGCCATTTTGTTCGCTGAAAAATAAACAGGAATGCTGTGGGGCAACTGCAGAGTGCATCACTCTCCCGTTTCTCAAACGACCCAGCACCATGCTGGACGTGATACGCTCCTACCCAGTGTTCCCTCCAAGCTGAGTTAGTGTGAACTAGCTCACAAGTTTCTTTTAGCCTCCAGCGCACAGATCCTTGTCTTCGCTCAGGAAGGAGGGCTCCAAAGCAAACTGATTTATGCAGCAGCCAAATCGCTCGCTCACTGCTTTAATGCCAGCAGCTCACAAAGTTGAATTTTTGCTCACAAGACTCCGCAGCTTAGAGGGAGCATGGCTCCTACCCTATGGCTGAAACCCCGCTATGGTGATTTTGGGTGCTCTCCGGAGAGAGAAAAGATCAGACGATGTATGTCGGACCCTCTCCTGCTCAAGCCCCACTGGAGGGAATAAGAGGTGTGCGAGAACTGGGGGTGCGGAAGAGTAGGAGAGAAGGCGAGTTGGTGAACAATCTGGGTACAACGACCAGCCCTCAGCCTGCTCCTTCCTTCCAGGCCGTAGAACGAGGACAGCCAAGACAGGGCCTAAAGCACAGCTGTGGTAGGGAGCGGCGCAACCAGCGATGCCACTTGTAGAGGAGGCACCGGACAGCTGGCCATTCGGCCCCTTGCCAGACTAATATCCCCGCCGTCCGTCCAGCACATCTGCTGGCTCTGAGCCCGACCCACCGGGGAGCGCGCACGCAGCTCTGCCAAAGCCAGAATTGAAGTCCTTATGCGCTGCAAACCCACAGCTGCTCCACACCACCAGAGGCCGGGATTTGCTCCATCTGGTCCAGAGCCTTGGGCCGCGGTTGTTCTCGTGCGGGGAGGGGGGGGGAGCATTAGCAAGCAGACACGCCGCAGCACCCCTACGATGCCTGGAGACGTCACCCGCCAACAGGCTGAAGGAAAGGGGTGGCCTGATTCAGCGATGGCAAAAGAAAAAAGCGCTCCCCCCCCCCGGTCCCTTGTGGCACCCTGCCGCGTTCCCGGTGACCCGCCGAGAGCTGCGCGGGGATTAGGAGAAGGGTTCCAAAAAGGAAACTGGACCAGTGGCATCAGCAGACACAGCTGTGCTGTGCTGAGATTTAAAGGATGACGGGTGGGAAGGGAGGTGAGCCGAGACGCGGCGAGGCAGACACAATGACAGCTCACCGTTCGGTTCGTCTCAGAGCCCTTGCTGACAAGAGAATTCGGGCGCCCCGGGTTGGGCTCTCTGCCCCTGTCAGGAGTCTAGTGCTGCTCCCCCTACCAATTCGCTACCTTCTCTTCCTTAGGCAGGTGAGAAACAGCATCTGGATGCCTTGCTTTAGAAACCAAAGAGCCTGTGCGGCCCATTTTTCACAATGTGCTAGATTGTGCCATCTAGAGCAGCGGTGTCAAATATGCGGCCTGTGGGCCAGAAGCGGCCCATCCGTTCGCTTTTTTGCCAGATGACAGAGGCTGTGCATTCTGTCCCAGGGCTAATGCATAATGGGCACCGGAAGTGGGAGGGTGGGCATCAGGGAGATACTGTAAGGAAATACTTGTACGAATGTTTAAGTATGTTTGTATTTTTTTGGATTTTTTATTTGCATTTACTAAAAACTACAAAGGAGCTGCAGTGGCTCAAGTGGTTAAGACGCTGAACTGCAGGCTGTGGAAGGTCAGTAGTTCAGCAGTTTGAGACCCGAGAGTACCGCGTGACGGAGTGAGCTCCCGTCTCTAGTTCCAGCTCCTGCCAACCTAGCAGTTCGAAAGCAAGAAATGGCAAATGGATAAATAGGTACCACTTCAGTGGGAAGATAACAGTGTTCTGTGCGCCTTGGTGTTTAGTCATGCCAGCCACAAGACCACGGAAACGTCTTCGGACAGTGCTGGCTCTTCGGCTAGGAAACGGAGATGAGCACCGCAATCCTAGAGTCGGATTCGACTGGCTTTCGAGCAACGGAACCTTTCCCTTTAAAAACTACAACGGAATTAGGGAGGGAATCTACACACTATAGGAAAAAGAAAAGAAAACCCACTAAAAACCCAAGGGGTTGGAGGTCACATACAGCTTGTAAAAAATTTGCTTAACAATAGTAAAAAGCTTTCTTTAACATTGAGAGTGAGCAGATCATCACAGCTTATGAAAGTATCCCAACAAGTCTGGCTGTATGAAGAGTAGTCCAGGAGAATTGCGATTTAGCTTAGAGACAAATCACAGAGAACAATGACTTCTCATTTAACCATTATTTTCCCCTCCACCATTAAAAGCAAATTAACAATAAGTCTCCCTCTGTAGATATAACACAATCTCATTTTCTCTTCCCTTGCTGTTCTCCTTTTTCTTCTTCCCTGTGGCACCATCTTGCTGTATCAGGAACTGGCCATTGCAAAACAAAATCCCTTCTCCTTTTTCCAGAACTGTTCTGCTTAAATTCTTGCCTTCAATCGTAGGGGTCGAGCACGTTTGTATTTTGAGTGAATTGGCTTTGCCTGTGCCCTTCATGAAGTTTTTACCTCCGATACTTGGCATTTCATTTTATGGCACACAGGGCCCAGCCCAGCAAAGTAACATTTATGTCAGATCCAGTCCTGGTATCAAATGAGTTTGAAACCTTTGGTCTAGAGGGTTGCCTTCCGTTGTTTGGAACAGGGATACCCAGTGTCTTGGGAGCCGCCTGAACACAAAAAGGTGCCCTATACTGAATCAGGCTATTGGTCCATCAAGGTATTGGTCCATGAGGGGTGACATGATCGAGGTTTATAAGATTATGAATGGGATTGAGCAGGTTGAGAAAGAAGTACTTTTCTCCCTTTCTCACAATACAAGAACTCGTGGGCACTCCATGAAACTGCTGAGCAGTCAGGTTAGAACAGATAAAAGGAAGTCCTTCTTCACCCAAAGAGTGATTAACACATGGAATTCACTGCCACAGGAGGTGGTGGCAGCTACAAGCATGGACAGTTTCAAGAGGGAATTAGATAAACATATGGAGCAGAAGTCCATCAGTGGCTATTAGCCACACAGTATAGATGGGAACTTTCAGTCTGGGGCAGGTGATGCACTCTATTCTTGGTGCTGGAGGGGGCAGCAGTGGGAGGGCTTCTGGTGCCCTGGCCCCACTGCTGGACCTCCTGATGGCACCTGGTATATTTTGGCCGCTGTGTGACAGAGTGTTGGACTAGATGGGCCATTGGCCTGATTCAACATTGGCTTCTCTTATGTTTTTAAGGTAAGTATTGTCTATTTAGACTGGCAGTGGCTCTCCGAGGTCTCAGGTCAAATTCTTTCACATCACCTAACGGACCCTTTTATAGCTGGAGATGCCGAAGACTGACTCTGGGACCTTCTGCACACCACACAGATGCTGTACCACTGAACCACAGCCCTTCTGAGTACTGTTCCCTTCGAAAGAAGAGGAGGAGCAGGAGAGATTGGATTTATACCCCACGTTCACTACCCAAAGGCGTCTCAGAGCGGCTTACAATCTCCTTTCCCTTCCCCTCCCCACGACAGACACCCTGTGAGGTAGGTGGGACTGAGTGAGCTCTTTCAAGGACTGCTCTTGAGAGAACAGCTCAGAGAGAACCTGTGACTGACTCAAGGTCACCCAGCTGGCTGAATGTGGAGGAGTGGAGAATCAAGGCCGGTTCTCCCAGATTAGAGTCCGCGCTCCTGACCACTACACCAGGCAGGTTGGAAGGAGTCAGAAGGGCTATGTTCTTTTTTAAAAAAAACATACAAGATGGGCTTAAATCAACAGATGTCCATGTTTCGTCTCTCAAAGCTAGAGAAGGAATTTAGATTTATCCCCGTTCTGCAAGCCAGCGCTGGGGGGGGGGGGGATATCGCAGTCTCCAGAGAGTTCATGCTGGCCTGGGAGGAACTGAGGAACAGTTGCTTCCCGAACAGCCCAGAGCATCCCCACCACCTTAATTCAACTGCACAGGAAGAAGTGGGGCTGCACTGGCCCCCACACCACTCTGTACGCCGCGCCCGTGAAGCCCAGTGGACACACATGCGCCAGCAACAAAACCGAGCAGCGAGACCTGCACGCAGAATGAACCCCGCATCCTCTCCGCCGTGTCTACCCAGCTCCATCTTCAGATACTTCACTCTAATGAAATTTGCAGCACTAAGCGCAGGCTCCTGTCAACCAGCAACGATGTTTAGAGAGAAAAAAGATTGCAAACAGAAACGGGGAGCTGAAATTCAGCCAGAGTAATTGCAGGAGAAGGGGGGGGGGAAGAAATGAACTAGACAGATGATTAGGTGGATTTCCCAAACTGGGAGCCTCTGGCAGAACTGTCCGAGCCATCGGGGGGCTCGAGGCAGAAAAGCTAGGGGGCAGCCACTTCACTTTGCCTTGCAGCGGGCCTGCCTGTGCTGAAATAAAAGTAAATGACTCGTTTGGAAAAAAACAAGAAGGTTCCTTGCTGGAGTCTGGGGGGAGAAACTGCACTACACTTCGCCGGGGTTCGCCCTGGCATTTCATCACCGACTGCAATATCCATACTGCCATCCTCGAGCATTTATCACGAGCTGGAGCGTAAAGTCAAAACGATCCTTCCGACGCGCATAAGTCTTCTCCCTGCTCCGGGTCTTATTTTTATTAACGACCGCGGAAGAGACGGATGCTGGAGGCAGGATAATTGTGTGCCTGAAGTGCACTACGGTCGGGTCAACAGATGGGAAAGGCCGGCCCTGAAATCGGCTCGAGTGCCTCTCTCTCTCTCCTTGCGGGAGCCAAGAATGAGACTGATTCCAATGGAAGAGTCAACGACAACGCGAATCAGGGAAGCCAAAGCCGATTAAAGGGACGGGCACAGATAGTGCTGGCGTTTTGTACAGGGATAGGCTACTGGCCGCTGAGGACTATCCGCCTGGCCCCAAGCATAGCCCCAAATGACTCTCCCCCTTAGCTATTCTCCTCTGCCAGTATGTTGTGGTGGTTCTCTCCTATAATCTGGGAGAACCGGGTTCGATTCCCCACTCCTCCACTTGCACCTGGCTAGATGACCTTGGGCAAGCCATAGTTCTAGCACAGCTGTTCTTGAAAAAGAGCAGTTTCTGTCAGAGCTCTCTCAGTCTACAAGAGACAAAGCAAAGAGCTCTCTCAGCCCCACCAACCTCACAGGGTGTCTGCTGTGGGCAGGGCCGGCCCCAGGTGTCTGGGCACCCTAGGCAAGACAGCCTGGGACGCCCACCCCATCGGGGATGCCAACCTCCTGGTGGGACCTGGAGACTGTGTGTGTGTGTGTGTGGAGCGCCGGCTTTCCTGGGCACGCCACAACTGTGGCATGCCCAGGAAAACCAGGGAAGGGGCGGCCGTTCGAACGCCCGCCCCTTCCCTCCCAGCGCCAGCTTTCCTGAGCACGCCGCAGTAGCGGTGCACACAGGAAAGCCAGAGAAGGGCTTGGAGTGCCGGCTTCACGGGGGGGGGGGTGCGGGGGGTGCGGTTTGGCGCCCCTGTGGGCCTGCGGCGCCCTAGGCGAGCGCCTAGCTCGCCTAGTGGGCGAGCCGGCGCTGGTTGTGGGGAGGGGAAGGGAAAGGAGTTTGTAAGCTGCCCCGTGACTCCTTTGGGTAGTGAAGGGCAGGGTATAAATCCAATCTCTTCTTCTCAGTTCAAACCAAAGCACGGGGGCAAAGTGGGTTCTTACACCCTGCCACCTCCTATGAGAACAGCAGCAGAAACTTTGACGGAACTTTCCACATTATTGCATCCTTCAGTGGCACTCTACAAGAGACAAAGCGAAGGATGCTAAATGCTTTCCCCTCATGCCATAACCCAAGAGGACAGCTTACCAAAAGCCTCTAGCACTGGGGTCCCCAACGTGGTGCCCAACCACTGGTACCAATGCTCTCTCTAAGCTATGGAGTTCTGTGAGCAGAAATTCTCCTTTGTGAGCTACCGGCATTAAAGCCGTGAGCGAGCAATTTGGCTACTGCATAAATGAGTTTGCTCTGGATCCATCCTTCCTGAGCTAAGGCAAAAATGTGTGAGCCAGAGGCTAAAAAACTGTGAGCTAGCTCACACTAACTCAGCTTAGAAGGAACACTGACTGGTACCTTTCCTGGTGCCCACCAAGTGCTTTAGAAAATCGGTGGGGTCAGGTGGGGCTTTGGCCCAGCAAGGCTTCTGACTGGCCACTGAAGATTTGATCGGCTGTATGGGTTTTTTCCCAAAGTTGCTCTGGCAGCAGCTACCGCTACAGCACAAGGATCCTCACGGTGTGACTGAAGGGGAGCTGCGGCAGCCATTTTGTGGCAGGCTCCTCCTTCTGCAGCAGCCATTTTGGCAGCAGCCATTTTGCGGCTGCACCCACCGCATTGTGACAGAATTCCAAAGGTGCCTGCAGGTTCAACAAGGTTGAGGAGCCCTGCTCTAGTGAGGCCCCTGAGCAATTCTCTACCATTTGCTCCCATCTTGGCTTGTGAAGCGGAATGAACAGTTAAGATGTCCAGGAACCAAACTCTGGCAGGGCTGCTGAGATAATGTAAGAAGGGGGCTAGGGAGCTCTTTTGCCTGAAGGATCGGGGGCAGCATCCTCAACCCTCGCTCAAGACAAAAATACGGCCCCTCTTTGAAGTGATTTTTGCCGGAGACTGATAAAACGTCTCCGCCCTTGGAAGAAAGACACAAAACTGAACTTTCAGGTACAGCAACTTGACCCTTAATCCCTGCAAAGGTGTACGAAACACAAGGCTTCCCCCTGCTTCCCCAGAAACGATATAATAATCTAGGAACAATATGTTGCCGAAGGAACAGTTAATATAATAATCTAGGAACAGTTACATCCCAACAGAACTCTATGGGAGACGATGCCATATGTGTGTGGTTAATGCTGCAATTACTGCAGGGGAGAACAGTGTGAACCCAACACTCTCTGCCTTCCAGACCTCTCCTCCTAACAAAGTGATTTTTGCCGGTGAGAGATAAACACCTCTTCCCTTGGAAGAAAGAAACAAAATTGAGCTTTCAGGTACAGCCTGTTGACACTTAATCCCTGCAAAGGTGTAAGAACCACCAGACCTCGCTCTGCTTCCCCAGAAAAAAAATAATCATCTATGGAACAGTTAAATTCCAACAGAACGCTATGGGAGGGGATGCCATATGCGTGTGGTTAATGCTGAAATTACTGCAGGGGAGAACAATGCGAATGCAACACTCTCTGCCTTCTCCTCCCCATAAAGCGGGCTGTTTTGATTCCGCCCAGCAGCAAACAGCAGCTGTCCTATCCAGACACAACAGGCATCATAAGCTCCTAAAAGCTTTGGCCTCACTTAAGCAGACAACAAAGTGGCATTGGACTGAACTGCTGCAACAGAAGTGCCACGTAAATGTGAATACCGCCAGCTCTGTCGCCCTGATATTTAACATTTCCCTGAGGCATGACAGCTAGTGAGGGGCCAGGGCTGGCAATAAAGGCAGGCCACATCGAGGGAAGGGAGACAGACAGGCCAGATGTGGCTATGCAAATATGGATCCACAGCACCACCAAGTGGGATGTCAAAGCAAGCCACAGCGCAGAGGTGGGAACCGCCAAGAACTCAGGTGAGCCTTCCGGGAGACTGAGCGCTGGCAGAAGCTGCGATACTGAAAGCACAGAGAAGGTCTGGAAATCATCCCACGGGAAGAAGCAGTGGCAGATCAGAGACTGCTCAAAGTACACCCGTAAGCTTGCTCTGCCTCAGAGAGAAAAGGAAGAAATTAAGAACAGGCCAGAGAATGCCGCGCTGTACTTGGGGGAACAGGGCAACGAGGTGGTAGAAAGTGCCGCCAAAGCTCAGGCAGCTTATGGCAACGTGGAATTCACTGCCGCAGGGAGTGGTGGTGGCTATAAGCACAGACAGCTTCAAGAGGGGACTGGATGAACACCTGGAGCAGAGGTCCATCAGTGGCTATTAGCCATATGGTATGGATGGAACACTCTGTCTGGGGCAGTGATGATACAGAGATTCTTGGTGCTTGGGGGGCAAGAGTGGGAGGCCTTCTAGAGTTCTGGCCTCGCTGGCGGACCTCCTGATGGCACCTGGTTTTTGGCCACTGTGTGACACAGAGTGTTGGACTGGATGGGCCATTGGCCTGATCCAACATGGTTTCTTTTATGTTCTTATGCAACACCTCATGTTTACAAGGAAAGAGCCGTTCAGAGGTGGTTTGCTCTTGCCTGCCTCTGTGTTGTGGCCCTGTTATTCCTTGGTGGTCTCCCATCCAAATACTAACCAGCGCTATCCCTGCTTAGCTTCCGAGATCTGACAAGATCGGGCTAGCCTGGGCCATCCAGGTGAGGGCAGAGACAAAAAGAGGTGGTTCACCATTGCCTGCCTCTGTGTAACAACCCTGGACTTCCATGGTGATCTCCCATTCTGGTATTAACCAGGGCCAACCCCACTTAGCTTCCGAGATTTGACTAGCCTTGGACATCCGGGTTACGGCAGGGCAAGTACAGGGAACAGAAAGACAGGCCCAGGAGGAAGAGCTCTCTTAACAGCCATGCCGGACCAGAGCAGTGGGTCCGTCTAAACCATCGTGGTCGGTTGAATGCGACGGGAAAGCCCATCAGCAAGGCCCACTGCAACCGAGTCCTCACCTGTTGACTGCCCCCCCTGCACCTGACATTCAAGAGCATTCTGCCTCAGAACCCAGTGGTCCCAGGCAGCACCTATGACTAAAAGCCAGCAGCTGACCTGTCCTCTAGAAGTCTGTCAACCCCCACCCCCCTTTTGAAGCTAAGCCTTGTGGGAGTTCCTTCGCACAACTACTCCTTGTGCACTGTAGTATTCCCTTGCATTCAATGTTCCCTCTAAACTGTGGAGTCTTGGGAGCAAAGTTTCTACTTTGTGAGCTACTGGCATTAAAGCTGTGAGCAAGTGATTCAGCTACTGCATAAATTAGTTCGCTCTGGAGCCCTCCTTCCTGAGCTAAGACAAAAATGTGTGAGCCAGAGGCTAAAAAACTGTGAGCTAGCTCACACTAACTCAGCTTAGAGGGAACACTGCTTGCATTTGCCTAGAATCTACAGCCAAGCAGCCCTCTAGGGTACCCTTGAGTACTAGAATTATGCGAAAAGGGAGGAAAAAGTCTCTCCACTTAAGAACACAAGAGCAGCACTTCTGGAGCAGGGAACCGGTTCATCTAGTCCAGCATCCTGTCTCACACGGCAGAGGGCCAGCAAACATTTTATTTTAATATTATTTTAAGTGTATTATTTAATGGCTGTACAATGCCCTGAGCCCACCTGGGGAGGGCGGTATATAAATCTAATAAAATAAATAAATAAAATAAAGCAACCAAGGCCTTCCCCCTCAATGCTGCCTCCCAACACAGAGTCCCAGAGGTTTACTGCTTCTGAAAATGGAGGCTGCTTTTACTCACCATGGCTAGCAGCCACTGATGTATCTAAAGTCCATGAATCTATCTTGCCCCCTCCCTTTAAAACCACTTTCTGCATACCATTGCCTGATTTTGTTGAGCTCTATTACGTCACCAGTCAGCTTTTCCCCAGAAAACTAAGAAGACCAAGACACCTCAGCCTATCCTATCCATTCTTTGCGGAACAAGACGATCTGACCGTGATGAAAATCATACAAGAAGCCTGAATGAATTTTGGGAGTCTCCATAGGCATTTTTGTGTACCAGAGCATGGAAACTCCATGCCGCTGGCCACCTTGTTTGAAGGAGAAGAGATTGGATTTATACCCCACCCTTCACTCGGAGTCTCAGAGCGGCTTACAAACTCCTTTCCCTTCCCCTCTCCACAACAGACACCCTGTGAGGTAGGTGGGGCTGAGCTCTTTCCAGAACTGTCCTTGAGAGGACAGCTCTGGCAGAACTATGGCTTGCCCAAGGTCATCCAGCAGCTGCAAGTGGAGGGGTGGGGACTCAAACCCAGTTCTCCCAGATTAGAGTCCGCACGCTTAACCACTACACCAAACTGGATCTCCCCCACCCCAATCCTCGGTTGCTTCTGTAGGTTTCATTGGGTATTGATTGTACACCTGCAAACCTCTCTTTGCAATCTGAAGAACTAGAGGTTTCCTTTTTTCATGAACCAAAACCGGAGAGTTTCAGAATGCTGTATCCCCACACCAGCTGCCATGCTCATACAGCCATACTATGGAATAGGCGTAATCAGGGTTAGCACAGTTCCAGGGACCTTCAGCTGGGCAGCCTTCAAGACGGTTGTACAACGGGAGACAGATATTGTAATGGTCTATGGCAGATAGCCAGACCTCTCCTTCATATACGAGGGGTTAGCAAGTAAAGGTTTTACCACAGGACTTCAGAAGCGGAGTGGCAAGGTAAGTCATAGGGAAGAGGCGGAGCTTTGGGGGCCTCTACAGGTGGTGCAGTGGTTAAGAACCAGTGTGGCATGGTGGTTAAGAGAGGCAGACTAAACTGGAGAACTCAGTTCAATTCCCCACTCCTCCACCTGAAGCCTGTTGGGTGACCTTGGGCTAGTCACAGTTCTCTCAGAATCTCACCCAGCCGCACCCACCTCGCAAGGTGCCTGTTGTGGGGAGAGGAAAGGAGGGCGACTGTAAGCTGCTTTGAGACTCCTTAAGGTGGATAAAAGCAGGATATAAAAATCGATTCTCTCTCTCTCTCGCTCTATTCCTGGGCCCTGAGACTGCACCTGGAGCAAAACTGGAAGTGGGTCTTGGAATTACAAATCCCCTTTCCTGGCCCTGAGAGCCGTGGATGGTGATTGCAAGTCTAAAGCCACTCCTGATTCCACCTCGTGAATAGTTCCTAAAAGATCCCCACCCCCAGTAGTGCTACAAGCAATTACACCAAGCTCTTGATAGAAGCAGCGATCACTGGCATTATCAGAGACGCTCAGAAGGGACCACCAGGCAATCAAGGGACTGGAAGAAATTCGGAAGTGCAAAATGGTCACCCAGCGCATGAAAGAGTTCAAGAGGGACCGAGAAAGAAAAAAAATGGGTTGCCAAGGATCACTGCGTCAGCAGTACAAAGTTGGCATCCCTGAGTTTCAGGAAACTCTACCTCTGAGGGCAAACTACCCCAGCCCAATGATATTTCCCCGCTCTGATTCCGTTGTGGCAAGAAGACTGGACTATGTTTTATCACTTTGCTGTTGAACTGTCAGTTTGGTGTAGTGGTTAAGTGCATGGACTCTAATCTGGGAGAACTGGGTTTGAGTCCCCACTCCTCCACTTGCACCTGGCTGGATGACCTTGGGCAAGCCGTAGTTCTGATAAGAGCTGTTCTTGAAAAAGAGCAGTTTCTGTCAGAGCTCTCTCAGCCCCACCTACCTCACAGAGTGTCTGTTGTGGGGAGGGGAAGGGAAAGGAGTTTGTAAGCCGCTCTGAGACACCTTTGGGTCGTGAAGGGCGGGGTATAAATCCAATCTCTTCTTCTTCTTCTTCCTAGATGGCAGTATCCAAAGCATGCAATGGGCTTCTGACATTTGAGAGTTAACTGAAAAATTGAGAGATCACCTCATTTGCAAGCACAGGAATGGACGCCAGAAGGATTGGCATGCACTTTCTAGCACTGATCAGCAGTATGGCTAGCCGAGACATACAGGGCAATCTTAAATACAGCCATAACCTTCCATGCACAAAATAGCCTCAGAAGGGTATAACTGTTTAAGGTTCAACTGTTTCTCTCTCTCTGCCACCACTGATCTAGTACTCATCAGCTCACTGTGCCTAATAACCTTTTAACATTCTGCTTACCTTTTAATTTAAATAGAAAGCTCCCAAGAGCAATTTGCAAAGGCCCACAAGCAGTGGTAAGCTAGAGGCCTCCCCCGTTGTTTATCCTCGGGATCTTCAAAGGTGAAACTGCTTCTGAGCATTCAGGGTTCTGTTTTACTACCATGGCTAACAGCTGTCAGAAGCAAGGTGATGGAGGATGGGGCTGCCTCCCTTTTAAAGCTGTGCAAAAGAAAGTTAAGGACATCCACACTTGAAAAACAGCTTCAGATTGGCAGCCATGCGACCCAATGCCAATTCAGTCCTAAACTTAATCAGAAAAATATTGCCTAGTTGTTAAATTTTACATGCTCTGGAATTCTGGATTTTCCCATCTCTGTCCTTTACCTGGATATCCCAGACTAGCCCAATTTCATCAGAACTTGGAAGCAAAGCAGGGTTAGTACATGGATGGGAGACCACCAAGGAATACCAGGCAACAGCAAACCGCCTTGGAAACCCTATGGAGTCCCTATAAGTTAGCTATGACTTGATGGCAAAAAAAATCACAGTACAAGCAATTTGCACCTGAAGCACTAAGGAGAGATATACAGAGTTTGACTGGCATATGTCCACTGCATGCCACAGGGCACACATTTCCCTCCCAACATTTTGCAGTAAACGCTAGTGTAACCCAGGCTGCTTTGTAAAGTGGGTCGCCTGATCTTTAAAGTTAACATATTCACCGAGTCTGCTGAGACCATCCAAATCAGGATAAGTGCTCCAGTGGCTCTTGAAGCATTTTGTCTAAGAATACTATTATTATCATTATTTATTACATTTATAGACCACCTTCCCCAATACAATGAGAGTATTAAAACAGTTTTAAAAGAGGGAACTGTGATGGAGAGAATATTTCCCCAAACCACACGGATTCCCCCCCCGGTGTTCCTTTTTAAAAAGGAAAAAAAATCTGAAGAAAAACAGTGATCAAAACTTGGAAGGACTGCAATGCTGAGTGCAGAAGACTTAACAGCTAGGCAACTTTTGCTACGACAGAAAAATCTTTGAAGTACAAACCATGGCTGATACATAAGAAATACCTAGCAAAAGTACAGCTTTCTTTCTTGCTTCCCTCACCAATAGTTTACCTGTTTTTGAGCTCATACAACCATCAAGTCAAAAGGCCTTAAATTTTTAGTCTCTAAAATGATCTTCAAAGGTATAATCCTCTGCACATTTACTTGGAAGTACTCAGTGGAACTTTCGTCCCTATGAACGTGCACGGGAATGGCGTCTAACCTTGACTGTTCCCTGGAAGGCCAGATACTGAAGCTGAAGCTCAAATACTTTGGCCACCAAATGAGAAGGGAGCACTCACTGGAGAAGACCCTGATGCTGGGAAAGAGTGAAGGTCAAAGAAGAAGGGGACGGCAAAGGATGAGATGGTTAGACAGTGTTATTGATGCAATGAACATGAAATTGAGCAAACTTCAGAGGACAGCGGAAGACAGGAGGGCCTGGCGTGATCTGGTCCACGGGGTCGCGAAGAGTCGGACTCGACTGTGCGACTGAACAACAACAACAACAACATGCTTGTCTCCAGAACAACTTGTGAGACAAGCAGCACTATCTCCATTTTATAGACAGGTATGACTTTGAGGCCCCTTTCACAAACTCAAGTCCAGCTACTTTCTCACTGAAGTACTGCCAGACTATCGACAGGCATACACAACAGAATACAGAGCACAGGTTAGAATGTTTGGACACTAGGACGTATCTCAAGCACAGAAGTAACTTAATACACCTTCACACCAATGGATGTGGATATGATTTCAAATTGCATAGTACTTTCCTGTGGCCCATTACAATGCATAACTTATTAATTTGAGTAGAAATCTGAAAGACTGGAAAATCAAAATATTAAACCCTCAAGTATTAACAGCCTACACTGAACAACGTTTTCCACTTCACACATCAGGTGAATCCATCACCTGATACTCGCTGGAAGCAAAAGAGGCCGAAGTAGCACTGACTTCTTTCCCTTTCTGTGCATAGGCATAAACCTGAAGAAGAGAGTCAGAACATACCCAGATATTCTGAAATAGCTCATTTTATTAACAGCAGGTATGAAAGAATCCCAGCATCCATTACTACATCCCACCCAAAGATGTCGTTCTCAGTAAGCAAACAAGAGGCCAGCTTGCTGCCTAGGGTCAGGGTCCCCAAATTTGTCGACCATGTGTGGGCACTTTTGGAGTTTTCAGAACCGCAAGTGGCCATCCCCACCAAGTAGCTGCCACGGAGGGTAGGTCTAATTACCAGCTTCTGGGAAGTTCCAAGCCAAGCATCCACCAGCAATAAAAATAACTATCTCTACAGGTGTTTCCTGTAGAGCAATCCATGCTGGCCTCTTCAAAAACATCTGCTGCTCTGAAGACGTGAAGAAAAGCACAGATCAGCTCTTTCCTTTAAGGAAAAAAAAAGTGCTTTGGGAAAGGTGAGCACCAGAAAACACACTAGTAGTACTGTACACCCCATGGTGCTCATGGGCAGCGTTCCCTCTAAGCTGAGTTACTGTGAGCTAGCTCACCGTTTTTTAGCCTCTGGCTCACACATTTTTGTCTTAGCTCAGGGAGGAGGGCTCTAGAGCAGGGCTCCCTCTAAGCTGAGTTAATGCGAGCTAGCTCACAGTTTTTTAGCCTCCGGCTCCCACATTTTTGTCTTGGCTGAGGAAGGACAGCTCCAAAGCAAACTAATTTATGCAGCAGCCAAATTGCTTGCTCACAACTTTAATGCCAGGAGCTCACAATGCTTGCAAGACTCCACAGTCTTGCATCGCTCCCGAGCAAACTAATTTATGCAGCAGCCAAATCACCCGCTCGCAACTTCAACGCCAGAAGCTCACAAAGTAGAATTTTTGCTCATAGGACTCCACGGCTTAGAGGAAGCATTGCTCACGGTCACCACGTAGGGGATCACTGACCTAGTACACTGAGTGAGAAGAGATCGCTGTTTTTCTTTATTATGACTCCAGTCACAGAGAAGTGCAGAAAAGGGCAACTAGAATGATAAAAGGGTTGGAACACCTTCCCTATGAAGAAAGGTTAAAACACTTGGGGCTCTTTAGCTTGGAGAAACGATGGCTGAGGGGTGACATGATCGAGGTTTATAAGATTATGCATGGGATTGAGCAGGTTGAGAAAGAAGTACTTTTCTCCCTTTCTCACAATACAAGAACTCGTAGGCACTCCATGAAATTGCTGAGCAGTCGGGTTAGAACAGATAAAAGGAAGTATTTCTTCACCCAAAGAGTGATTAACAAATGGAATTCGCTGCCACAGGAGGTGGTGGCAGCTACAAGCATGGGCAGTTTCAAGAGGGAATTAGATAAACAGATGGAGCAGAAGTCCATCAGTGGCTATTAGCCACAGGGTATAAATTGGTACTCTCAGTCTGGGGCAGGTGATGCACTCTATTCTTGGTGCTGGAGGGGGCAGCAGTGGGAGGGCTGCTCGTGTCCTGGCCCCACTGCTGGACCTCCTGATAGCACGTGGTATTTTTGGCCACTGTGTGACAGAGTGTTGGACTAGATGGGCCATTGGCCTGATTCAACATTGGCTTCTCTTATGTTCTTATGTCCTTAGATATTCAAAACTTTTCCTTTTTTAATTTTTTTTTTTAAAAAGCACATTTCTCCCACCCCTCCAGAACTACAAAACAGCCAGTCTTTCAACAGAGGCAAGTACTCAACCCTTAGCTGTCACTTATCTGACCTTTCCCCGCCCAGGTGAGCTCCATCAGCGCCGCCCCCTTCTCTCACCTTAGTATAAACCGAAATCTCCTCCTTCTCCTCTTCAGCGTGCGCAGGCGTCAACGCCGCCGGGCTCGCCCTTGGGGGCACCTGGAGGGCGGCAGAGCTGGCGGCTCCCCCGGAGGACGCCGCGCGGGCCGCCAGCCTCGGTAACCCCAGCAACCTCTGCACGCCCGCTAGACTCCTCCAAGCTGCCATGGCCAAAAAACCTAACCGGAAACGGAAACAGGGCAAGGGAAAGAGGCGGGGGAACCGGAAAGCGTTCGGGCTTCTCTGTCCTTGATGGCGCCAAGAAAGGTTCTGGCCTTAAAGGGAATGACGGGAGAAAATTAATGCCCTCCGACTTTTATATTTTTTTAATCTTTAAAGGGTAAAATTGAATTCTCCTTGCAGCTCTCGAGCAACTGAATGAATAAAGCGGTGGCTGATAAGCACCCGTCGACGAAACGTTTATTAACAGGCAATTCATTGCTGTTTAAATGGGTAACCCGTCGGAACTATGCATTACTCTTGAATAATTCAGTTTTGCATTAAATTAGATGCAGTATGGTGCAGTGGTTAGAGCACTGGGCTAGGATCGACAAGATTCATGTTCAAATGCTCACTTGTGCCACTGAGCTCACTGTGCAACCCTAAACAGGTCTACAATTACCTTACTGATGTCTTCTTCATGGAGTTCTTAGGATTGCACGGCAGTCCTTGCGCCCGTCGCTCTCCTCCAGCCTCACCAACTTCTCAGGGTTGTTTATGGGTATAGAACGGAGCAGGAGAGAATGATGTGTTAGACTTGGACCTGCGAAATCCAGGTTTGAATCCCCAGTCGTATAACAGAAAATTGCTGGGTGACCTTGGGCCAAACACTCTAAGCCTAACCTACCTCACAGGGTTGTTGTGAGCACAGAATGGAGGAAGTGAAAATAATATAAGCCGCTTTGGAACCCCAGTGGGGCTGACACCTGTTCTCTGTACTCTCCCTATTCTACCTCCCCCACCAGCGAAGTGGTTGACAGTGTGAACCTGGAAATAATCGGAATCCGCAATCTGAATCGTTTTGATTGTAGTTTTAACACTATTTAAATATTTTGTTGTATGGTTGATGTTTTATTAAGATTGTAGATCGCCCAGAACCTTGCACCAGCAGGGACTGGGTGATCCTTGAGTCAAATAAATAAAATGATGATGATATAAATATTGTGAATTTGTTCTGTTGACCGCTGTTTTAACTGTTTTATTGGTAATGGATTATTTATAGCTTTAGTATTTATTCCTGGCTTTCGCCTCTATGTTTTAGTGTTGATGTATGGCTTTTTGCCTCTTCATCGCCGCCCTGAGCCTACGTTGAAAGGGCGGGATACAAATCCAATAAATAATAAATGAATAAATAAAAAGGAAAGGTGTGAACTGTACTAAAATACAGAGCCAATTGTTAAATCGAGCGGATGCTTGATTAGCGCTAGACTGGACAAAGGCGTTGACTGAATTCTTGCTTAATTTTTTTTCTTCCTATATTTTTTCCCCCACGTGCCCGGCTCCTATTCTCTGCTCGCGATTTCTCGCCCGCACCTCTCCTAACGGGAGCCGGTCGGCTTCAGTCGAAGCGGATTGGCTCTCGCTCGTCCCAGCACGCGCGGACGGGCTCCAGGTTCCCGCCAATGCCGTCGCAGGGTGGGAGGGCGCTGCGCGGCGGCGCGGACCAATGGCCTTCCGCTCGGCGCGCGCGCACGCGCAAGGGAGGCCGGACTGTCCGGTGTCGCCAACGCCGAGCGTCTACGGGCGGAGGGGGGGAGGAGGGAGAAGGGGGCGCTGCGCAGCCGCCGCCATCTTGTGAGGCGGGTCGTGCGGAAGGCAGCCCCGGGGGCGTCGGGGTGAATCTCCTCCTCGTCCGACCGCCCACTCGGCCAGGTGAGCGAAGCTGGCGCGGCCTACGGGGAAGAGGGAGAGGGACGGTTCGCGGTCTGGCTGGCTCTGGGGCCGGGGACAGGCCGGGGGTGGGGGGGACCTGGAAGGCGTGAGGGCCGGGCCGGTGCTCCTGTTGGGACTGGACCTGGAAAGGGTGGGGCGCTCAGGGCTCTCAACATGGCTGGGGAAGCAGCAGGAGCGTCCCTCGTGGGTTGCTAAAGAGTAGTTGCCGAAGAGCTGCCTCTCAGGAAGGGGAAAAGCTGGCAGAGAACCGCGCCTGCAGAGTAGAAGAGTTGCTAACGCTGGGTTGGAGAACTTCCTGGATGTTTCTGGGGTGGAGCCGCGGGTAGGGCAGAGTTTGGGGAGGTGAGGGACCTCAGTGGAGGGTTGTCAATCTCCAGGGGGGTGTCCTGGAGCTCTCCTGGAATTACAGCGGATTTTCCAGGCTACGGAGATTAGTTTCCCTGGAGAAAATTGCTTGTTTGTAGAGTGCGCTTTGAACATAAGAGCCAATGTTGGATCAGGCCAATGGCCCATCCAGTCCAGCACTCTGTCACACAGTGGCCAAAAATACCAGGGGCCAGCAGGAGGTCCAGCAGTGGGGCCAGGACACTAGAAGTCCTTTGTGTAATTATACTCCCTGAGGTCCCGCACCAAACGTCCCCAGGCTCCACCTGGAGTTGGCAAGTCTACCTCAGTGAGATAGAGTGCATTGCCCCAAAGTGCATTTTCTCCAGGGGAACTGATCTCTGTAGTTTAGAGCTAAGTTATAACCCTGGCAGAACTCCAGGTCCCACCTGGAGGTTGGCAACCCTAATTGTAGACAGATGGAGACAGCCTAATCAATATCAATGCCTGAGGGTATGAAATGGAAAATGTACCCTAGGGCTGTAACCAATGCTTCCTCTAAGCTGTGGAGTCTTGTGAGCAAAGATTCTCGTTTGTGAGCTAATGGCATTAAAGTTGTGAGTGAGTGAATGATTTGGCTACTGCATAAATTAGTTTGCTCTGGAGCTATCCTTCCTGGGCGAAGACAAAAATGTGTGAGCTGGAGGCTAAAAAACTGTTAGCTAGCTCACACTACCTCAGCTTAGAGGGAACACTGGCTGTAACATGTCTGTATTGAAAAGATTGGTTCAAGTGGGTAGTCGTGTTGGTCAGAAGCAGCCGAACAAAGTTTGAGTCCAGGGGCACCTTTGAGATCAACGGAGTTTTATTCAAAGTGTAAACTTTTGTGTGCAAAACACACTTCTCCAGTAGTTGTTGAAGTTTTGCACATGGAAGCTTACACTTTGGTCAGACTGGAGAAGTGTGTTTTACACACGGAAGCTTACACTTTGAACAGAACTTTGTTGGACTCAAAGGTGCCACTGGACTCAAACTCTGTTGTACTGAAAAGAATTATGCAAGAGAGATACAGGTGGGGATTTGGGGGCACCTGAAAGGCTTTATTGTGGCACTAAAAAAATGGAGTGACATATGGTTGTCCTCAGCTGGCAGATAATATGCATGTACTCAGAGAGAAAAACAACCTGTTGATAGTAGCATCAAATCATCAGGCAATGCATGAGGGTCAGTGACTCTCTAATGTTTGCGTACAAAACTCAAACCAGTAGGAGATAAAAATGGCAGAGAACAGTTTAAAAACGTACCGGTTTGTGATAGCATATGTCATTGTGAACTAGAACACTCTTTGTCAAAGGTGCACATGAAGTTGCCATCCAGGTATGTTTTGTCAGCTCGGTCCATCCAGGTATGCTTTGTCAGCTCTGAGCAGCTGCTGTTCTCCAGGGTCTGCCACATCTACTACTTTGTTGTTGTTGTTTTGCCATCAAGACACAGCTGGCTTATGGCACCCCCTTGGGGTTTTCAAGGCAAGAGACATTCAGAGGTGGTGTGCCTCCATGTCACAACTCTGGTATTTCTTGTAGGTCTCCTGTCCAGCTACTAGCCAGGGCCAACCATGCTTCGCTTCCAAGATCTGATGAGATTGGGCTCCCTTTTCAGTGGAGATGGCTGGGATTGAACCTGTGATCTTCTGCTAGGGATGCCAACCTCCAGGAGGTGGCTGGAGATCACCTGGGGTTACAGCTGATCTCCAGGCAACAGAGATCAGTTCACCCGGATGAAATGGGAGCTTTGGAAGCTGGACTTTATGGCATTATACCCCATTGAAGTCCCTCCCTTGTCCAAACCCTGTGCTCCCCAGGCTGTGCTTTCCCCCAAATCTCCCAAGTATTTCCCAACTCAGAACTGGTGTCCCTCACTACTGCTGAGCCAACCCTAGATATGAAATGCTTTTTTTAACTTGACAGATAATTTACCAACATATGGTTGCAGAGGATGTATGCTGGACCTCCTATAGGACTGGAATGTATAATAGATACAAACAGGGCTGTTTTTGTAGAAAAAGCCCAGCAGGAACTCATTAGCATAACAGCAGAAACTCATTAGCCTGTTAGGTCACACCCCCATGGTACCAGAAGTATGGTCATCCAGCTACATCCACCTTTTGTTTCTTATTCTGCTTACCTTGTTTCTTGTCAAAACCCAGGGCTTTTTTTGGAGCAGGAACTCCTTTGCATGTTAGGCCACACACCCCTCATGTAGCCAGTCCTAATGAGTTTCTGCTGTTGGGTGTGACCTGTTATGCTAATGAGTTCCTGCTGGGCGTGGCGAACTTTCCCTGTATCAACCTGCCCGGTAACTGCATTCAATATCTTAGTCCTGGTTACTTTCTGACATGATGGGGGTGATAACCAGAGACAGGGTATTTCCAGTTATAGTGAGGACAACACTTTGTGTGTTATTCCATTTTTTGGTGCCACAATAAGGCCTTTAAGGTGACTGAATCCCCACCCTGTCTCTCTTATTGTGTATAGTTATTTTCAGTAAAGACGTGTATGTATGTACACAGAGAGAAAAACAACCTGTTAAGTAGCCTCAAAAGGTCAGACAGTGCAGGAGGGCCAGCAAGTCTCTGATGTTTGGATGGAAAACTCAAACTGATTGGAGATCAGCTTAGAGTCCTTGGTAGCTTAAAAACTAACAGGTTTCTGGTGTTGCATGCCTTTGCAGACTAGAACACTACCAAATGTACTCATAAGAAGAGAAGAGATTGGATTTATGCCCCACCCTTCACTACCTGAAGGAATCTCAGAGTGGCTTACAATCTCCTTTCCCTTCCCACAACAGACACTTTGTGAGGTAGGTGGGCCTGAGAGGGTTCTTTTGAGAACAGCTCTGAAAGAACTTGTAACTGACCCAAAATCGCACCAGCATCTGCATGTGGAGGAGTGGGGAGTCAAAACTGGTTCTTCCAGATTAACGTCCGCGCTCCTAACCATTGCACCAAACTGGTTGTATAAGAAAATAAGAGAAGCCATGTTAGATCAGGCCAACGGCTCATTCAGTCCAACACTCTGTGTCACACAGTGGCCAAAACCTACATCATTAGGATGTCCACCAGCAGGCCCAGAAGTCCTCCCACAGTTGCCACCCCCAAGCACCAAGAATACAGAGCATCACTGCCCCAGGCAGAATGTTCCATTTATATCTTGTGGCTAATAGCCACTGATGGACCTCTGCTCCACATGTTTATCCAATCCCCTCTTGAAGCTGTCTATGCCTGTAGCCACCTCCACTTCCTACAGCAGTGAATTCCACATGTTAATTACTCTTTGGATGAAGAAGTACTTCATGAAGCTGTTTTAGACTTGGTCTGTCCAGGGTTCGTTTTTTGACTATGACCAGCAGCTACGCGAGCCAGTTTGTTGTAGTGGTTAAGAGTGGCAGACTCTAATCTGGAGAACCCGATTTGTTTCCCCGCTCCTCCACGTGCAGCCAGCTGGGTGACCTTGGGTCAGTCACAGTTCTTACAGAGCTGTCCTCTCAAGAGCAGTTCTCTCGGAGATCTCTCAGCCCCACCTACCTCACAAGGGTGACTGTTGTGCTGAGAGGAAGGGAGGGAGATCGTAAGCCACTCTGAGTGAAGAGCGGGGTATAAATCCAACTTGTCTTCTATTCTCCAGCTAACATAAATTTTAAAAATTACAAATATAGATAGATATTATATATATCTACAACTCAGTATACAGAGGTGTCGCACTCATCAGTTTTGAGGGCCGGACCTGACATAAATGTCACTTTGTCGGGCCAGGTCATACGTGCCATAAAACGTAATGCCAGGCACTGGTGATATAAACTGTATAAAGGACAGCAGCTGGTAATGAGTTGGTGTATCCTCACTGTGAGGCTCCATGGTCTGGGAGAGAGGTGCAAAGGAAAACCCAGATGTGCAGACTGGAGAGCCAGCGGTGCAGCACTGGGCAGACGCTCCCACACTGCTTGACTGCTGCAGATGAGGTTGTTAATGCCGTGCTGAAGCCACAATCGCGGTGGCTCTGCCCACTCCCCCACCAGCAGCCTCCTCTTCCCTCCCTTGCACTAGTTGCTTGCAGGCCACATAAGAGCCCTGGACGGGCTGGTTCCAGCCCCCAGGCCTTGACACCCCTCGACAAACGTAAAAACTGTCCCCGCTTTACCACTCCTACATGCCATGGACCGCTCACCATCCAATAGCTGTAAGCAAAGGGCTCTCTTTACTAGCCAGGTCTTAGCAGGTTTTCTGAAGGCCAAGAGGACTGGGATCTGAAGTCTTATTTCAGGAAGGCCGTTCCCTAATTGAGAGGGTCAGCTGTGGAAAAAGCCCAGTCTCGTACTCTCTCTCTGTGGCTAACCATTGCTACCAAAGAGGAAGAGATCATCATCAGGCACCGTTGAGTTTGACCAAAGCATGCGCGTGGGGTTTGTCTCATGAAAAATTGCTCCTCAAGCAGTCAGCTTGCTTGCTCTTTGCTTGATGAACCGCATGAGTTTCTGTGCCCTACTCGGATCCATTTGCCAACCTTTGCTAGCCCTTTCTTTCTCTGGTCTCTTCTTCACCTCTTCCTTGTCACGGTTGTGCATGGTTTTCTCTTCCCAGAAGAAATTGCTTTACATTTGCCGAAAATCCCTAGAACCACCTATTGGGGACACAGACGTCCTTTCATAATCAAGTGCATGGTAGTACATGTTATACAATATGTTGCATTCAGCCTTCAGAGCATAACAAAATGCTTGCAATAACTAGATGGCTTAGCTGAGAAAATCCATTATTCCAAAAGCAGAGGATGGATTATTTGCACACTAAGCTGCAGTTCTGAAAGGCTGAAGTTCAGTTCTGTTTACTTCATAGAGCTTTTATGCCAGCCACTTCAGCTTCTTTTTTTTACTGTGTTCCTTTTGTCTTTGCTGGAACAAGCCTTTGGAGGTGTGGGGTGAGGGCCACAATTAATGCTTTGTCCAGTTATAATTAAGCCAAACCATAGTTAACATGGCCACAATTTACAAACTCACTTCAAATCATGCTTTCTAATTTATTTTGACAGTTGATCGCAAATGTGGGTTTATCAGTTCAGGATTTCACAATAAATAACTAACAATAAAAATGAACCTTTTGGGCTCCTATAAGACAGGGTGAATGCCCTGTCCCCATATTTATTAATGGACAGAATTTAATCTGCTATACTATCAAATGCTCCTTTGCCGGTACATCTTGAGTGTGGTGTATCGCCTGCCAGCAAGGCTCTTCAATTTACACAGGCAAAATGGGTCAGGCTGTGCATAAGAAATGAATGGGCTCAAATCGGATGCTGGAACACCAAGACCAATTGGAGGAATGCTTCCGTTTCTCGGGACGCCACTGTCTAACCTCAAGGCCTCCGTGGTGAAGCAAAATATGTTTAGGAGTAAAGGGCTGCTGAAGTGGAAGTCATTTGTGTTGTAGCTTCTTGTTTGAATGAAAACTGGGTTAAGTCACTCCAAACAAATTCAGGTGGGTAGCCATGTTGGTCTGAAGCAACAGAACAAAGTCTGAGCCCAGTGGCACCTTTGAGACCAACAAAGTTTAATTATGGGCATAAGCTTTCGTGTGCAGGCTCACTTCAGATACTGAAGTATCTTCAGATACAGTATCTGAAGAAGTGTGCATGCACAGGAATGCTTATACCCAGAATTAAACTTTGTTGATTTTAAAGATGCCACTAGACTCAAACTTTGTTCTGTCAGTCTAAACGGTCATTGGTGTGAGGTACTTGTCACAGTTGCCTGCAAAGTTTAGGTGGCCTGTATACCCCTATACACTAAGACACTGGTTCCCAAAGTGGACAATACTGCTCCCTCGGGGGCGCTGGAATGATCCAGGTGGGATGGAACGATGGGATGATTAAGAATGATCCAGGTGGGATGGATTTTGGCCGCTGTGTGACAGAGTGTTGGACTAGATGGGCTGTTGGCCTGATTCAACATTGGCTTCTCTTATGTTCTTATGATCCAGGTGCAGATCCACAAACGACATCTTTTCATCCACTTCTTGATGGTAGACGTCCAGGGGGGCACTGAGTAATTTTTTTTCTGAAAAGGGGGCAGTAGGCCAAACAAGTTTGGGAACATCTGCACTAAGAGGTTGAATCTTACTCAGTTCAGTTGGTAGTGAACTTCAGTATAGGGTCTTGCTGCTTTCAGGATTGGCCCTTTTGTTTTTATGACCTTTTCTTGTAAAATACATTTCTTCTCCCTTCCCTAAACCCATGGCGTGTATATAATATCTAACCTAATCATTGATTGGCTCAGTGTCTGTCTTCTTATATGTGAAATAATAAATGACAATAAATTGGTTACTCTTTGGGGTACTCAGAACAAGCTTGCCGGACTGCTGTGATCGCCGTAGGAAGGTTTAACTAAGACCTGATTCTTTTTGTTAGGAGGGGGCTTGTGGGTCCTGTGGTGCTTGCTTGACCCACACATGAGATGAAGCTCCTATTGTTTCCTATTCTTTGTTCTGGGAGTTTTTTTAAAAGACTTGAACAAAAGGTCTTTGGTAACTCAAAGTAAATTGTGTGTCCTGTCTGGACTGATGTCAGGTAGTGTAAGAATCTGGTACTATAAGAACATAAGAGAAGCCATGTTGGATCAGGCCAATGGCCCATCCAGTCCAACACTCTGTGTCACATGGTGGCCAATACCCAGGTATCATCAGGAGGTCCACCAGCGGGGCCAGAACTCCAGAAGCCCTCCCACTCTTGCCCCCCAAGCACCACGAATATAGAGCATCACTGCCCCAGACATGGTGTTCCATCTATATCTTGTGGCTAATAGCCACTGATGGACCTCTTTTCCATATGTTTATTCAAGTCCCACTTGAAACTGTCTATGCTTGTAGCCGCCACCACTTTGTGCAGCAGTGAATTCTACAAGTTAATTAATTCTGTTAATTTCATTTAAAACATTTCTGTACCACCTTTTCCTGCAACTCAAGGTTCAAATATTTCACTACTTCTGAATGCCTTTTGCTGTTTTTAGCTAATTTCTGTTTTTTACTTGTAAGTCTGAATTCAGTCAATTTTAACTTTTTGATTATAATATTACTACTGTGCCATTAGAATGTTTCACCCTTCATCTGTCTATGCACTGTTATTGGGTCATGATACCCAAGGTGTTCCAGGACTGTAGTGACGTTCTTTGACTCTTACTAGTATTAAGAATAATCAAAGAATCCTAGTATTACTACTACTGGCAAGGTTATAAGTGTGGAGTTTGGTCAGCAGATTGGCTGGAGTGGGTAGTAGGGGTTTAAACAGAAACGGCTGTGGACGTCTCTAGAAATCCCCTTTTCCGAGTGATGGTGGTGCCAAACTCTGAAGTGAATCAGGAGACCCCTTTCGAAAGAGCAGTTGTTTCGGCCTACATAAGAACATAAGAGAAGCCAATGTTGAATCAGGCCAATGGCCCATCTAGTCCAACACTCTGTCACACAGCGGCCAAAAATACCACGTGCTATCAGTAGGTCCAGCAGTGGGGCCAGGACACTAGAAGCCCTCCCACTGCTGCCCCCTCCAGCACCAAGAATAGAGTGCATCACCTGCCCCAGACTGAAAGTTCCCATCTATACCCTGTGGCTAATAGCCACTGATGGCCTTTGGGGGACTCTTGACCATGACTAGTGAGGATCAGTACCAACATCAGAGCATGTGCCTGCCAACACATTGAATCAGTGCGTCAGTCAGTTACAAAAACACTCCAGTCTCCAGAGTAAGGAAGTTGGACATGCTGTAAGCCTTGATATCAGTATGTAGTACCAGTTTGGTGTAGTGGTTAGGAGCACAGACTCTAATCTGGGAGAACCAGGTTTGATTCCTCACTCCTCCACATGCAGCTGCTAGTGTGACCTTGGGTCAGTCATAAGTTCTTTCAGAGCTGTTCTCTCAAGGGCAGTTCTCAAGAGAGCTCTCTCAGTTCCACCTACCTCATAAGAGTGTCTGTTGTGGGGAGGGGAAGGGAAAGGAGAATGTAAGCTGCTCTGAGATTCCTTCAGGTAGTGAAGGGCGGGGTATAAATCCAATCTCTCTCTTCTGTAACCGAGATAAAGGCTGTGAGTATAGTTTACATATTGGAAGTACTGTGGACTGTAGTTTACAGACAGGGAAGTGAGAACAAGGAAAGGTGTGGTGGAGATTTAAAGGAATGGTTGCCCAGATGCTTCAAAAGTTCTTCATTAGTGAGCTTGTATCACAGTAGTGCAACCAGTTTGGGAGTCCAGCCTCTGGCTTAGCCGTATCTGCAGCTGCACAGGAAAGCTTATTGCTGATATGTCACACCAGTAACCATGATGCGTTCTTTGCATTTCTTTTATTTTTAGGCTTTGTCCTCATTTCCCCTTCTGTTTTTTTTCTTCATCCATTGTTAGCTCACTGCAGTTTTTATCTGCTTCATTTATCTGACAAAAATAGACTCTTGCCGTCACTTGGATCCCAAACTTTTCCACTAACAAAGCGGGGTGGTGGGTTTTTTTTTGCCAGTTTCTCTACCCTCCTCCCACTGCTGCAGTTCACTGATCTCCCTGAAATGCTACTCCTGGGAAACACGGACCCCCCCCCCAGAACCTGCATGAGGGGTGGGTTGAAGGGCTGCAGCAGGTGTGGGGGGGTGGAATCTGGGTATTATTGTTGAGATTCAAGGTCATAAATGCTCCGGCTGTGTCGAAAATAGGGTGGAACTATCATGCCCCTTCTTCCTTACAGCTATTTGGCAGTGTTGGTTTTGCGGATGAATGTCCAATACCGCCCTTGAAGCCTAAAAGCAAAACTGCATGCTGAAATAGATGTGGGTTAGATGCCTAAAACAACATGTTTTTTCCTTGTAACATTTAGTGAGACATACCCGTGTCCCCACTCCTCCACGTGCATCTGCTGGATGACCTTGGGCAAGCCATAGTTCTGTCAGAGCTGTCCTTGAAAGGGCAGTTCTGGAAAGAGCTCTCTCAGCCCCACCTACCTCACAGGGTGTCTGTTGTGGGGAGGGGAAGGGGAAGGAGTTTGTAAGGCGCTCTGAGACTCCGAGTGAAGGACGGGGTATTAATCCAGTCTCCTTGTCCTCCAGTTCCAGCTCCACATCACCGATAGATGGGTAATACGAGTAAGTCTGTGGGAAGAGGGGGAAATATGTACTGTAGAGTAGCAGCCCTCAGTCGAGCATCGTGCATTGTTCTGTTAAGTCTTGGAGGGATGAATTAGATGTTTGGTCTGAGACCCAGACTGCCACCACCCAGTTGCAAAGCAGTGGGCCGAGGGCATCGACTGCTGTGGAGAAAGAGGGTGCACTTCACCCTTCCCACCCTTTTACTCCCGCCAACCCTTTTTCCTGACCGCTTTTCATCCACACGAGGTGCCGGATGTCTGCTTGTCGTATTTTTACCGGGCCTGTGTGTTGGAGGCTCAAAGTACATTTGGTTTATAAATCTTCCTAAATCTCTCTCAAACCTCCGGAACACCAGAGGGATTTATCTCTCTGGAACAATAACTGCTTGCCCGAGGTCATGCAAAAAAAGTCTTTTACTGAGCTGAGATTGTATTGGTAAGGTCTTGGCTCCTGGGAACCCTTATGATTAAGTGAATAGAACCGAGTCCTCTTTGGGAGCTGGGAATCTTGGCTTCCGGCATCCACCTTCCAGTAAGTGGAAGAAAATCTCAAGTGGTGGTGGTGATTGTATTGATACCGCCCTCCTGTAAGGTTCGTATTGGAATTTCCTTGTCTTGTTTTATTCAGTCAACAATCCTGTGATGTAAGCCCACATTACATTACAGATGGGGAACTGAGGCAAGACTGTCGTGTCTAAGGCTATATAGTAAGAGCTGAGCTGGGCGTTTAAGTGGGTCTGAGAGGTCAATTTGGTTCAATATTGTTATTAATCTAGGCCGGGGGTTGCCAATCTGATGCCCATGGCTCCATAGCATCCACCAACACCTTTTCTGGCACCCACCAAGTATTTTAGAAAGTGGGCAGGGCTGAGTTGGGCTTTTTCCCAGCAGGACTTCTGATTGGCTGTGCAGATTAAAGGGTATCCTGTTAAAGAGAGCTTCTGCCTGAAATGTTGAAGAGTTACTATTAGGGCTGTATGTAACCTGGATCCCTGGAATTTTATGGTTAGCCCCATCTCCTTAGGCAGCCATTTTGTGGTTGGCTCTGCCTCCTGTGGCAGCCATTTTTTTGGTTGCGCCCACTGCCTTTTGTCAGAATTCTAAAGGTGTCCACAGGCACAAAAAGGTTGGGGACCCCTGATTTAGGCACTAGGAAAGCACAAGCACTCAAGTCGGAATAGCTCAGTGCAGCGTGCCAGCACTGTGGAGCAATGGCGGACCTGAGAAATAGTCAGTTTAAGGATGATACGGGCATGCAGGTGAAGCTGGAGGAATATTTAATTGGGCACAGCAATGTTTGGGCATCTTTCAAACTGTTCTCTTGAATTCTGTAGTCATTACTGTAGCTGATCTCACCCAGAAGCCTCCAGTGACATTGCTGAGTCCTCGTCTACTTTTTCCTTCAGGTACTTTTCTGACTTTATTTTGGATGAGCTGCTGGCATGGCAGCCAAACCCTGAGAGCCAGCCGCTGGGAGACTCCTAAAGATTTTTGCTTCACTAGTGGCAATGGACTACGAGAGAAGGTAAGGTATTTCTAGAGTTAACTGCGGGGCTCTGGGAGGAAATAAGTTCTACTCTTTTGTGTTCTTTTCCGAGGACAGGCGATGACAATATTGCTGTGGTGATTCCTGCGCACTTTTGCTGTGGTTATCTAGGCCAAGCGGTCCATTAAGCCAGGTAACACTGGGAAAAGTTCAGCACAAATTCTGCGATCTGCTTTGCTGCACTGAAAATTAGGTGGAAAATTAAGTGAACGGGCGTCTCGCTTCCTTCACCGCTGGCCTTTATTGTTAGCAGGGGTGGGGAACAATGCTTTATTAAAATGGCCAGGATGTCAAGCCCTGCGCGCTGATGCAAGTATTATGAAGTGTGCAGTAGTGTGCTCTATTACAGTGTAGGGAGAATGCTAGAGAGCCTGTTTTCGTAAGGTTTGACTCCCATTTCCCCCACTGTTCTTTACGTTAGCAAGATGTTTGATGCAGACCTGGCTAGCCCAGTCTTGTCTGATCTCGCAGTCTAAGCAGGGTTGGCCACAGTTAGTGCGCAGATGAGAGACCACTAAGGAGATCTGGGGTTGCTGTGCAGGGGCAGGCAATGGCAAACCACCTCTGAACATCTCTTGCCTCGAAGACCGCGCAGGGGTGCCATGAGTCGGCTGCCAGTTGACGGCACTTTCCACCCCTACCATAAAGGTCTCCCTTGCTCGAAAGCCAGTCAAATCCGACTCTAGGGATGCGGTGCTCGTCTCCGTTTCCAAGCCGAAGAGCCAGCGCCGTCCTAAGATGTTTCCGTGGTCGTGTGGCCGGCATGAGTAGACGCCGAGGCGCACAGAACGCTGTTACCTTCCCACCAAAGCGGTACCTATTTATCTACTTGCAATTTCTTGCTTTCAAACTGCTAGGTTGGCAGGAGCTGGGTCCAGAGGCGGGAGCTCACTCCGTCACGCGGCACTCGGGTCTCGAACTGCCGGACTACCGACCTTCTGGTCGGCAGTTCAGCGTATTAACCACTTGAGCCACCACAGCCCGTACCATAGCCTTCTAATTTAAGGAGCTTTCGCAAAGGCAGTAGTAGGAAGAGCTCGATGATGCAAGGAAGTATTGTGATGAAAAGTGTTCCTCCACATTACTGCAGTTCAGGAGTCACGTGCAAGCGAGGAGATCCCTGGTGGTTTCAGTTCCCGGGTAGTGTTTGTAGGTTGCCCTTGGTCTCACCGACGCTTCTACGGGAAAGTGCCATGGCCTGGCTCAGTTGTTGTTCTCCTGGTGGTTTTAGCTGGAGATGCTCTGAGCGGGGGGGGATCTTGTTCAGCATACACTCGACATGAACAGAAGACAAAACAGGTTATTGCCTGAAAGCATCTGGCTTGTACCAGGAAGCTCCTTTGTTCTTACCCGTGCCCCTCCATCGCTGTACTAGGAAGCCCTGACAAATGGGCTCAGTAGGGAATGCTTCTGCTTCATTGTCAGTATCGGCAGGAGTCCCTCAGGGCAGTTCTGAGCAGATTCCCTTTCCGCCATACACTCTAGAGGTGGTCGTGGGGATCGGACTGGTCGCTATGGTGCCATTGACCGGACCCAGGACGAGGGCTCTGAAGGCCGCAGCCAGAGAGACCACGACTACAGAGATATGGATTATCGATCCTACCTGCGAGATTTCAACAACCAGGAGCCCACCAATGACTATGATGACTCTTCTGAGGAGCACAGTGTAGAGGTAAGGCTTGAAATGGCCCTCTGGGATGATCTTCACGGGAGGGCTTTCTCTGTCTGGGGGAGGAGGAATGCTCTGGCCTGTGTAGGTCTCTAAAATACTGTCGTCTTTGTCGGGGGGGGGGAATCTTTTTCAGATTAGGAAGGATTTCGTAACCAAAGGAGTTTGCGGGCAGTTGGCATAAATTGGACTGGAAACTAGCACTCGCCTCTTTAAGAGCCAGTTTGGTGTAGTGGTTAGGAGTGTGGACTCTAATCTGGGAGAACCATAACCATATGTAGCTGCTGGTGTGACTTTGGGTCAGTTACAAGTTCTCTCGGAGCTGGTTCCTCATAAGCAGTTCTCAAAAGAGCTCTCTCAGCCCCACCTACCTCACAGAGTGTCTGTTGTGGGGAGGGGAAGGGAAAGGAGATTGTAAGCTGCTCTGAGACGCCTTCGGGTAGTGAAGGGCGGGGTATAAATCCAATCTCTTCTTCTCTTTGTACTCCCCACCTGTAATTCTGCATCTCTGCCACGTTGGGGGTGGGGGTTAATATTAGGCTCATACATTGGTTTCCTCATCTTGAAGAAACCCTGTGTCAATTGTGTGCTCTTCGGAAGAGTCCTTCTAGCAAGTTAAGGAGCTGCGACGGAGTCTGCGGTTGATTGGGGAGGCCCTGTGGGTTGCGTGAAGAAAACACGGAGGGGAAGCCTGCACAGGTGATGGAACAGGGACCGGGCTTGGGAAGTGGCTTTGAGCGCCAGTAGGAGTTTGCATTTTCCGGAGGAGCACCGGTCCCGGGATCTCCACGGATGGAGGAGGCAAGCGTAGTGGCGGGGCTGACGTTGCCAGTACGTGTGCCAGGAAGTCAGCTTGGCCATCTTCGCCGTCCGTGTCCTCCGGCACCTCTCCTGTGCTGACCCTGCCCTCTTACGTGCCGTTCTTGTCCAGGATCCCTACGAGGTCTCCGGATCAGAGCCGCAGCGCAGGAAACGGGACAGTCCCAATGACCACCTGGGATTTCCGGGGGATGGTGACTACCGAGATCAGGACTACCGGACGGAGCAGGAGGAGGAGGAGCAGAAGGCCAGCAGCATCATCATGTTGAGGATGCTGCCGCAGTCCGCCACCGAGAACGATGTACGTTCGTGCAGAGGTCTGGGCCAGGAGGCACTGCTCTTGGGCGCTTGCAGCGGCTCATCATCATTCCCCCCACCCTCCCGTTCCTCTGGTGCCTCTTCTCCAGCTGATCCCCCCGGGCCTGTCGTTGTTGACTCCTCTGTGCTTCTCTGCAGATCCGGGCCCAGCTGCAAGCGCATGGATTCCAACCCCGGGAGGTGCGGCTGATGCGGAACAAAGCCTCAGGTGAGCTCCCGTTCGCAGTTTCCGCCTTCTCTTGATGCGATTGTAGCGCTTCGCTCACCACACATGGCCCGCTCCCAACTAGTGGGCGATCGGCCAGATGTGCATTTTGTGTGGAAGGGTTTGCCCTGTGGCATTAAAGCTTTAAGTTGCGTTCTCTGCTGTGGACACTCCCCCTGCAACTCCTAGAGTCGAGCTCGCTGATACCTTCCAGGGAGACAGAAATACCCAGTGGTATTGAAGCTTTGAATTGCCAGCATCCTGTAGGCCTGGGGAGTCGGTCTTTTCCTTCCATATATGGTTGGCTCGAAAGGTAGCAGAATGCCAAGACCCGGTCCCGGCTCCTGTTGTCACTTGCTTCTCTGCACACTGTGTAAATGTATGAACCTTCCGATCCTGAGATCTGACGAGCCAGGAAGTCTTTTCCATATGAAGATCGGTTCTTGTTTTGTTTTTCTGCTCTTCTCCCTTTGACCTCTTTGCTTCTGTTGGGAGGGGAGGGGAGGGAGGCAATGAAGGATCAGGACAAACCTTTGGATGTACACCCGTGTCTTCCGTTTGGCACCGAATCAAATGTTCACCCTAGCCAGGGCTTTTTTTTTGTAGCAGGAACTCCTTTGCATATTAGGCCACACACCCCTAATGTAGCCAGTCCTCCAAGAGCTTACAGTAAGAGCTCTGTAAGCTCTTGGAGGATTGGCTACAGTAGGGGTGTGTGGCCTAATACGCAAAGCAGTTCCTGCTACAAAAAGAGCCCTGACCCTAGCCATGCCTTACCAGGTAACATTCACTCCATGGATCCTTTCCTGGATCTCAGCAGCCTAAGATAGGCGCCTTTTCTGCCCAAGTACCATCTGTTGTGTCAGTTCTAGGCAGGCCCCGTGCAGCTTTTGACCTGCCAAGCTTTCACACAGCCTCCGAGCCACGTATGGCAGCTCGCTCTCAGATTCAGCAAGCCTCCCGGGTTGTATTCCCCCTCCATCTGTTTTCAAGATGAAGGGCTGTCAAACATTTGTCGAGCTGCAGTTCTTGGCTGGTGGGCCGCGTTCGGCTGGGTGAGTCACAAGCGGAGCAGGCGTTGTACCTAAGGAAAAGCGAAATGGGGGGTTGGTACAAGGGGGTGTGCAGGTAGAGGAAGAGATTCCGCCCGCCTGCTCCAAAGAGAAACCATCAGGTAGTGTCCAGAGTGTAGCTTGGGCCTCTTTTTTTTTTTTAGGGGTGCCCAAGCCAGGTAAGTTTGCTCCTCTCCAATGTTACTTCTTGCATATCGGCACGCACACTGCCTACAAGACAGGGTTGCATACCAAGGTCTGTATGTAAATATATCCCTCACTATCTGCTCTTGTGTTGCCCCTGGCCTGAAAAGGAGCCGGCAGGTCCCGCAAGATGGAGGGTACAGAAAGGCACCCTGTTTCCAGAGGCAGTCAGAAGCAAAAATGTCAGCCGTTCCTATATATAGGCAGCGCGTCACGAGGGCAAAGACTGCAACCCCTGAAGATAAGCGAGTCCGGGAGAGCTGCAATCTCTAAGTGCTACCCGCAGCAGTATAATTACAGGCTGCTCTCGTCTGTCTTTGGTTTTTTTTTATTTCAAACATTTCATCCACCATACTAGAACAACATTCTGGTCCATTGACTCACGACGTGACGCTTAATCCCGGTGTTGCCAGGGAAGAAACTAGGGAAGAGTTTGATCATCACCTTATCTGCGGGCTTTATTTTTAGAAACCTTCAGGATTTCTGTTGACCTCACATGAACCTGCCCTATACTAAATCGGAGAAGATCGTCATTGCCAACTCAGACTGGCAGCAGCTGCCCAGCGTCTCAGGCAGCGGTCCTTCTCATAACCTGCTGCCTGGTCGTTTTAACCGAAGGTGCCAGGGATCCGCATGCCAAACTGAGGCTCTTCCGCTAAGCCACAGCCCCTCCCCTCTAAGCACAGTGCGCTGCTTCTTCTGTGCATTTAGATTTATGAAAAGCAACAATCTCCTTTTCCCCATTCTTCTTTGCAACAGCTCTGAGAGTTATTTTTTATGGCACCGGTGAGGTAGCAAAACTTCAGGGAGTGGCCCCAAGTCACACAGGGAGTTCAAGGCTGACTTCGAACCCCAGACTTTCCAGATTTGGGTCCGAGATCTGCAGCTTTCTATTGCTCGTAGGCAGTGCTCCCTCTAAGCTGTGGAGTCCCGTGAGCAGAAATCCTACTTAGCGAGCTACCGGCAATTAAAGTTCTGAGCAGGCGATTTTGGCTACTGCATAAATTAGTTTGCTCTGGAGCCATCCCTCCCTGAGCCGAGACAAAAACTGAGTCGGAGACTAAAGAACCGTGAGCTAGCTCACACTAACTCAGCTTAGAGGGAACACTGCTCGTAGGCTCCATGGCTGCCGGGCCCCCTCGTTTTAGCTTTCCTGCACGGTGGGTGGTTTGGCTTGGTTTGCAGTGGCAGCCCTTCCAAAGCTAGGCAAGCAGTGCAGCGGGGTGACCAGTGCGGCGGGGTGACCAGACCAGCGACACATTGGAGTAGCTGCCACTTCCACGGTGATTAGGAGTAGGTAGATACCAGCAACACCCGAAGAAGAGGCAGCGATAAGAGTAGTTCTCCTTAGAGAGATCCCTCTCTGTCAAGCCTCCTGAAGACGCTGTGACGATCAGGGCACAGGAATGAGGAGACTGGACTTCATGGTCTCGTTCCCAGTCCCGGGAAGGAAATAACTTCCCCGAGGCTTAAGCTGCATCGGTATAGCAAAAGCCTTCTGTATTTTGAAAATGATCCGAAGGGCAGGTGCCTCCCATTGGGTGACCAGCCTCTGTATCTGCACCCTCCCCACTTTGCCACCAGGGTGTCCTTTCTGTGCCTCTCCACCCTCCCCTGTTTCTCCCCCCACCCCACCCCACCCCTCGCCCCATTTGGTACAGCGACAGGGGTGCGTGATGTTGGCTGGATCTGTTGACTAACACACTGCGTCTGTATCTGAATGCTGTCCTCCAGGTCAGAGCCGGGGCTTCGCCTTCGTCGAGTTTAATCACTTGCAGGACGCTACACGATGGATGGAAGCCAATCAGGTTGCTTTGCCGCACTTGAAACCCACAAGTACTGCTACTGTTAAATGACCAACCCAAACACCTGGTTCATGTGAACACGCCCTGCCCCCTGCGCCCCCCCCCCCAGTCGCCTTCCCCAAAGGGAAATCACCGAGAAGGGATGGGGGAACGGCGCCAGGTCCGGAGCAGTGCCGTCCTAATGCAGAACAGACTTTGAAAGATGTAATTCGGCTTAGGGTGGCACTGTGAGTCGGACAGCCCGTAAGTTTTTCAGACTCAGGAATCCAAATAAGCCAGTGGGCACTGGAAGTTTGGCTTCTGGGGTATTTCCCAAGCTCTGAAGAAAGAGGTTAAGAGTCTAGAGACCTTAGAAGTCCGGATTTCCCGAACTGCATTGGCACAGGGAGTGGGTTAGCAGCCGGGATTAGCTTTCCCTTTTGGGAGAAATAACGAGGACTAGTAAGTTGAGCAGGGTAGTAAAAGGCCAAGACTGCAGCGGGGTAAATGGGGAGGGGGAGGCCTGGCGGGGCAGGGGAGTTCCCGGTAGCACGGAAGAGAGGTTTTGAAGTCACGGCTCCTGCGTGCTTTCTTTCACTGTGGAAAGCCCGCACAGCCCACCGTGCGCTAAAGACTAGAGCAGTCCAAGGGTGTCGCCAAACAACCTCGTAAGGGTGGAAGCTGACCAGTCTGCTGGCTGATTGGGTTTCCCCCCCTTTATCAGTCCTTAAGATACGGTTTTGTCATGGAGAAGCGCTCCAGCGCACCACAGCCGGGGTCTAGAAACGTTCCTCGGAGGCCTCGTCCTCCTCGCAGCCGCTCCGTGGGAACAGCCTGTCCACGCGATACACCCCCCCCCCCGCTCTCTCCGGCACCGTAGAACCGCAGGGGCGGGCTTTTAGACCTGAAGCTCGTAGCACCCGTTCCTAACCGAGGTTTCCAACGACAAGTCTTATTTCCGGACAGCCGTAGAAGTTGGTGGAAATGCACCCCTTAGCCCATACCGTGTGGGGGTTTGCCAGTCTCTTGTGCATCCATGGCAGCCGCTTCTGCCGTCTTCTCCCTCCTCCTCCTCCTCCTCCTCCTGTTCTCTTGTGTTGGCAGTGTAGCTGGGCCATGTGTGCGCGTCCCCAGTGGGAGCTGACACATGCAGCCCCGGCGTGGCTGAGACGATGCACTTTGCTCTTGGTGGGGGAGCGGAGGGGGCGGTGGTGGGTTACAACAACGGGGATGACGGACAGGTATGGGTGAGGAGGGGTTCCTTCAGAGCGCAACCTACTGAAGCGCGTGTGAGAGTCGGCAATGTGTTAATCCTCAAGGTGGCAGCGGGCCAGAGGTAGTCAAGTCTCTCGCTTCGATCAGAACACGATCCCAGTCTATGAAGCCTTGTCTTCCTACCAAAGTAGCTTTTGCAAACCAGTCTGGCTTAGTTCTGTATATTTCTTAAGGAATGTAAGACCTGGTAACCTCGTTGATAGCCTTCCCGGGGTCTGCAGTTGGCTCTAGCGGTACTTTTTTCCTGTAGGCCACCGTAGAAAGCATGCAGTTAAATTGTTACGCAGTTGAGCTGGGGGGTTGCACGGCGTGGGCAAGACAAGGCAGGAAGTCGGAAGGACTGAAAAGCCAGCGATGCGCGTGGAGCTTAAAATATTCCAGGTTCCCAAATATGCCCACCTCTGGAGTGGGTTTGCAGGCAGAATCACAGAGGAATTCCTCCAAAGCATGCCCTTACATGGAAGTTGACGTGAGCGTAGCGGAGATGTCCTCTGAAGGAGGGAATGGTGGTCCACCTGGGGAAGAGGTGGCGGGTAAGGAATGCAGCGTTGCCAGCTTGCAGGTCAGAAGATCAAGGCAGGGGGACTCCAGAGGTATTTGTACAGTGGTGTCTCGGAGCACGGCTGCATTCTTTCTGTCTGTTTCTCCTTCTCTGCCATCTTTCTCTCTGTCTCTCTCTCTCTCTCTCTCCGACACCCTCCCTCCCTCCCTCACAGCAGCCGGATGTCCCAGTGCCTTGGGGTAGAGACAAGTGCCTCTGCCGGGCAGGTTAGGTGTGCGCTAGCCAAGTAGCCAAGCTCCAGACTTCTCTCGGCCTGTGCTCCCTTCCCTTCCCTCACCCCCCCCCTCATCCATTCAGCTGAAGGGTTTGAACCTCTCCTCTTTTCTGCTGCGGCAGTGATGGGCACCTTTCTCCCCGCCTCTCCTTCCGAGTCTCATCGCGGCGTTTCTCTCCCCTGCAGCACTCCCTCTCCATCCTTGGCCAGAAGGTCTCCATGCACTACAGTGACCCAAAGCCCAAGATCAACGAGGACTGGCTCTGCAGTAAGGTAACAGGGGCTTAGAGGGCGGTCCGTGAAAGGAGGCCGGTATTGGGGGCTCGGGATGGCACGTGAGGTCGCTACCCTGCTTGGGAACGTGCCAGGGCCGAAGGGCTGAGCGACTGGGCTGGGATGTAGATCAGGGGATGGGCGGCTCATCTAGACGCCAAGGGCTGAGTGAGAAATGTTTAGGGCTCTTCATAAATCCCAGATCTGAGGAAACCCAAACCCCATGGAAGATTTGGAACACTACCGGCAAGGGTTATGAGGTGGGAAGCGAGCGGAGGAATGCACAAGCAGACCTAGAAAGATTTTCTGTAGGGCTGCAAGATCAAGATTGTAAGTAGCCCTGGTGAAACTTCTGCGATTGCTCTGGAGCGTTCCAAAATGATTACTTAAGTGTTCCTTGAAGATCATTTCAGCGGGCAGCCACGTTAGACTGCGGCAGATAAGCTAGATTTGAATTCAGCGGCACCTTAGAGGCGATGAGATTTCTGGGATATAAGCTTCTGAGAATCAAAGCTGGCTTCATCAGATACTGCTTGTAGCTGACGACGGGAGCTTTGACTCCCCAAAGTTTATACCCCAGAAATCTCATTGGTCTCTAAGGTGCTACCGGGCTCGATTCTAGCTCCCATGTGTTCTTCAGCCACCTCGAGGGCAAGAAACGCAGGGCCAGGCCTTCAAGGGAGGCAGCTTATGAGCATGCACGAGCTGGCAGTTCTGCAGAAAAAGCAGAGTTTGGGTACGAAGCGGCTTATTGGAGAGTCATGTACCATGTGTGGTGGTCAAAGAAAGGTGCAAGATTATATATATATATATTCTCTCAACAGTGTGGAGTGCAGAATTTCAAGCGCAGAGAAAAATGTTTCAAGTGTGGAATTCCCAGATCTGGTGAGCTGACATTCTTGGATCTCTTCAGACCAGTTGTCATCTCTTAACAGAAACTTAACCTGCTGACTCATTCTCCACCCCCCCACAATGACTCCTTTGCTCTCGACAGAAGCTGAGCAGAAGCTACCCCCGGGTAGCCGCTTGGACCAGTTGGTGGCTCTGTCAGGTCGCGAGCTCAGCCAAGGCCTCCTGCCCCTCCCACAACCATACCAAGTATCTGCCGCCCTGTCTGCTCAGCCCGTGGCCCAGATATCTGAACCCTGTGCCGAGAACGCAAACGACAGTGAGTATGCAGGGTTTGTGAATGATGCAAGAGCTTCTGGTTATGTGTCTGCAGTCAGACTTAAGCCCATTGAATGTTCTGGCTTCCTGTGAGGAGCATTGAGGATCGTAGCGTCAGGAGGACGCCAAGAAGAACTTGCTGCTAGATTTCATCCTCCCCAGAGCACAGTTCTTTGTTGTGGTCTCTGTGCAGTTCCCTCAAATGGCTTCTATGCCTGGAACATTCTAGAACTTTTGCTCGTGAATTGGTATGAGTGTCTCCTTCAGAAGAGTGATTAACACTCCACCCAAAGAGTGATTAACGTGGAATTCACTGCCACAGGAGGTGGTGGCAGCTCCAAGCATGGACAGTTTCAAGAGGGAATTAGATAAACATATGGGGCAGAAGTCCATCAGTGGCTATTAGCCACAGGGTATAGATGGGAACTCTCAGTCTGGGGCAGGTCATGCACTCTATTCTTGGTGCTGGAGGGGGCAGCAGTGGGAGGGCTTCTAGTGTCCTGGCCCCACTGCTGGACCTCCTGATGGCACCTGGTATATTTTGGCCGCTGTGTGACAGAGTGTTGGACTGGATGGGCCATTGGCCTGATTCAACATTGGCTTCTCTTATGTTCTTATGTTAGAAGTCTTTAAATAGGGATGGGCAGGAACCACATTTTTGCGGTTCAGTTTGTGGGGCATGGCTGAACCATGAACCCCTACGAACTGGGAGTTTGGTTTGTGATCCAACCCAGTTCGGGTCAGTTCACGAGCCTTTTAAAGTTTCTGTTCCCTGCAGCTTTTCGTGGTCAGCGGAAAGCAGGGATTTAAATGGGCCCGAGCTGAGTGGCGGGGAATTTCACGAACCGGCATGAACTGCATCAAAATTCGTGAACGTTCGTGGCAGTTCTTCAGTTCGCAAACATCGCTTTCGCAAACCACGAACCAGCCCGCATTTGTGACGAATTTTAGTTTGTGGGCTGGTTCGTGTCCATCCTTTATCTTAAATCCCTTTGGGGGCAAGTTCTGAGGCGCCGGCAGTCCGCTTACCGTGGCCTTCCTTCCTCCGACAGCTATCATCCTGCGGAATCTGAACCCTCACAGCACGATGGACTCCATTTTGAACGCCCTGGCACCCTACGCGGTTCTGTCCTCCTCCAATGTCCGGGTCATCAAGGACAAGCAGACCCAGCTGAACCGTGGGTTTGCTTTCATTCAGCTCTCCACCATTGTGGTGAGTGGAACAAAAGACACGCCGTCTAGTCCGACCCTGGAGTTTGGTCATGAGAATGCTGGGAGTCCAGCGAAGCGATCGACTGTGTGATTCTGAGAACATTTCCCTGGGATTTAAACCCCACTGAGTGGAGTTGAGTAGGATTCTGAATAGGCATGCCTAGGATTTTAGTGTCTGTGCAATTAGACTGCTGTTAGTTAGGTGGGTTTGTGGAGAATTGGAGATGGGAAGTAGATTCATGGATGAGAGGTCAGTCAATGGCTACTAGCCGTGGGGAGCAAAGGTAACTTCCACAAATCAGAGGCAGTAAACCTTTGCGTACCAGTATTAGGAAGCAAAATTGAGTGAAGGCCTTGGCCTCTATGCCTTGTTCATTGTCCTGCTGTATGAGACGGGATGCTGGACTAGATGGACCACTGGTCTGATCCAGCAGGGCTCTTCTTACATTCTTTTGTTGTTTTAGAATAAGGATCTTGCTGGCGAGCCTCTAGTCTAGCAGTGTTTAGGGAGAGGGTGTAAGAACCGGTTCAGCCTTTGCAACCCGAAGCCCACAATGTGATTTTTCTCCTTATTCATTCTTCTACCTGACTTGGGACTGAAGGCCTGGAAGAAGAGAGGGGGAAAGGATCCAGAATGGACGATTTCTAAATCACTTTCCCCCGTTTTGAAATAACCAGGTTATTAAAAAAAAAAAAATTAACACAACTGCAAATATATACCTATAAATTTGTTGAGAGCTTCTGTGCACCCCGGACAGGAACTCGTGAGCATCCATGGGCTTCCCTTGTTCCCTGCCACTGGGGATCCAACAGCAGGGCAAACACCCCCGTGGACAAGGGGCTGGGGCAAGGCTAGAGGGCAGGTGGGACAGGGGCTTTCTGCTCAAGACATCTGAAGCTCGGTCTGAGTGGGAAATTGGTGCCAAACTGTCTTTTTCATCTTCCGTCTTCTGTGCAGCCCACACTGGGCCTGGGCCTGCGCAGGTCAAATGTGTGTCTGCACAGAAGACATTGATGAACAACAATTACAGGAAAGTGCAACTCTTGTTTTTCTCACCGTGGTCTTTCTTCTCCTGTGCCCTTTCCCAGGAGGCAGCGCAGTTGCTGCAGATCCTGCAGGCCCTGCACCCGCCCCTGAACATCGATGGCAAGACAATTAACGTGGAGTTTGCCAAAGGGTCCAAGCGGTAAGTAGCGGGAGGTGGGCCCCTGGGAAGTCTGCCATCAGGCCTCCTGTCGGTGTCTTCAAAGACTTCAGTAACGACCCCCCACGTGTCTCTCTCCCACCCTGCAGGGACATGAACTCATCAGACGGAAACCGCATCAGCGCCGCTTCCGTTGCCAGCACGGCGATCGCAGCGGCACAGTGGGCTATCTCTCAGGTAAGGCCGTGTTTGAAGGTAGCGGGGAGGATTGTGCCGATGGACCTGAGGTGTTCATCTTAGAGGTGGGGATGGGTTCAGCATCGCCTCAGAAGCCATCAGCCTGTATTTATTTAGTATATTTTCCACCAGCTTCTTTGCACATCAGAATGTTGGGGTTTTGCCCAAGGGAATTGGGCATAGTTTTCTTTTTTCCCCTCCCTCCTCTCCCATGGCTGTTCATTCAACCCAGTGGTCTCGGAACAGCCACTGAGAGTTTAAGCAATTAATGGAAAGCTGTCCACATAACAATAGGATTTATGTGGTTGCTTTAGAACGTTTCCGTATTTCTGCAGCAGAAGCCAGAAAATGTAGCGATCCTGTATGTAACCCATCTCCCTAAATGGCTCAGTAGCCTAGACGTCTAGCCGTTGGAGGAGCAGTGTCCTTATTAAGTAGGGGGGAAATCAGCTCCCATCTGAATGTTTAAAATTCAGGGCAGCTTAAAAGTACGTGGCCAATAGATTCTATGCGATTTAAGGTCTCCAATTGCGTGTTCTCTCCAAGTATGGACTATGAGTGTATCTACCTGACAAGACTGCAGATGGTAAAGCGTTAAGACGTGCCAATGTAAAGGCGCGTCTATATTTAGGATATGTTGAATCACCAAAATACATTGGGATGCGAACTGGTAGGGGAGTGCCAACTGTGAAGGTGGAACAAACTGTTCTTGACCTTAGGTGTACTTTCATAATCCAGATGTTTCGAATGAATTTCAGTCAGATGTCTTAGTTCATCGACGTTTACTCTCCCCATCAATTCTGTTGAAATCCCTACACCAGATTCTCCCAATTATCCCAGTTGCTCTTATGATTGTCTAATTTAATGAGACCAAGTAAACTTAACTCCGGATCTGTTCACAGGATCTTTAGCTTTAAATAGTTTTCCGGTATACACAGTGTACTATTTTTATTTAAAAACCGTTTTGAGCCACCTCTCCATCTGTTTGGGGTCCCCAAGGTGATGCACATAAAACATTAAAACAGTTGAAGACAACATTAACATTATAGAACGATTCAATAAAAAGACATAATCCCGGAACCAGGGAAGAGGGCACATACCAATGTTCTGTCTAATCCCCACCCACCCCGAAGTGGAGCAGTTCACATCCTGCGCAGAATGTCACTCGAACTTTGTTTTGCTGCTTCAGACCAACACAGCTAACCACCAGAACAGAACTGCTGTAATCTTAAAATGAGCAATGGGCAATGCAAAGGCTTGTGCGACTCGAGATTGCTGCTGAGCAGGGCTTCCTGTGTTAATGAGCGGCCGCTCACATGAACAGCTTAGAGGGAACACTGCCCATAACTGTTAAGAACATAAGAGAAGCCAATGTTGGATCAGGCCAATGGCCCATCTAGTCCAACACTTTGTCACACAGTGACTAAAAATACCAGGTGCCATCAGGAGGTCCAGCAGTGGGGCCAAGACACTAGAAACTCTTCCACTGTTGCCCCCTCCAAGCACCAAGAATACAGAGCACCAAGAATACAGAGAGTTCCTATCTATACCTTGTGGCTAATAGCCACTGATGGACTTCTGCTCCATATCTAATTCCCTCTAATTCCCTGTTATTGGGGGTATGCCAAATGAAACAAAGTTTTCACCCACTAGTGGAGGACACCAATAGAGGGAGAAAGAAGAATATCCCCAGGGAAGGAGTTCCAAAGGTTTGACGCCTTTCTCGGGTTGCCACCTGTCTAGCTTCAGATGGGGGGGCAACCAAGGCAGGGCCTCTGAAAATGACCAGAGTAAATGGGTAATATGGGAGCAGGTGATCCTTAAGGTGTGCTGGTCCCAGGCTGTACAGGGCTCCTAAAGGTCCATACCAGTGCCTTGAATTGAGTCCAGAAGGAAATTGGAAGCCAGTGTAGATGGAATAAGACTGGAGTGATATGGTCTCTGCAACCCACTCCACTCTCACTGTAGCATTCTGCATGAACTGCAGTTTCTGCACAGTCGAGGGCTTACTAAAATATAGTATGATGTACTCCCTCCCTGATGGATTGTGAAACATACTGAATTTCTTTTTTTAAAAAAAAATTAATTGTTCCAAAATGACAGCTTTATGCCAGTTCAGGTACTACTAAATGCGAGCTGCTGGGAGAAGGGATGGGCACAAACTGGGAAAATGGAGGTTCAGCAGGTCCCATGAACCGGGGCGAACCTCCCCCGCTTTGCAAACAAATTCAGGTTCGTGAGGATCATGGATCTTCCCTCCCTCCTATCTGCTGGGGGCAGCTCCCCAAGGCCCACAGAATGGAAGGGGTAGCTTCCAAAAGTCATTTGAAGGGAATTCTTGGAAAGGGGGGTGGGTGGGAGGACAAGAGGGTTTGGTGAAATGGCTTGCATCTATTTCAGCCTAATGAACCTCCAGCAACCACATGGAGGATCGTGGGCATGAGATGAGGCTCATGAACCATAAACCAGGCTCTGTTCATGATGAATTTCAGTTTGTGATTTGGTTTGTGCCCATCCCTAGCTGGAACAATTCACCCATTTACCAGGACTGGCATTCACATTGTTTAGCTTTCTGGCCCAGCTAGGGTCCGGGTTGAAATTTCAATGACAGACTTTTTGACAGGAAATCCTTCCACCTTTGTGCAAGATCCCTTCCTCCAGCAGTTGGAAAAGTGGCTTTTCTACTTACCCACAGCAGAATGCAACAAACAAAAGCCATGCAATACCTTTCTGTGCCCAAACAAAACAAATGCAACCTAGTGAGCTTTTGAGTTCTACAGAAACATCAGGCTAGATGTTTCGAAGGGTGGTGATGGGGATATATTTTAGATGATGATCATGAATCCCAACTGTCCGCTTCCTGGATAGAGTGCTTTACTGACTCCAGTGGATGCAGGTTGTGTGGGTGGAATCGGGCTGCACTAGGGATGCCAGTCTCCAGGTGGGACTTGGGGATCCCCTGGAATTACAGCTCATCTCCAGACTAAAGAGATCAGTTCCCTTGGAGAAAATAGATTATTTGGAGGGTGGACATGATGGCACAGTACCCTACCGAGGTCCCTGTCTTTCCCAGGCTCCACCCCCAAGTCTCCAGGCGTCTCCCAACCTGGATATGGCAACCCTTGGTTGCACCTGTAGCCGAGCAAGGCTATAGTAGTCAAAACGGAGGCTATCCAGTTGCAAGCAAGGAGACCTGCAGAAGTTCATGTATCTAACGTCAAACAAAACACACAGCTGTTCTGTGGGACTTGATTCCAACCACCCCTCCATTGGAGTTGGTCAAGCATTCCATCCAGGATGCAGACACGAGCTTTATGATTATTATGACCTCCTTTTTTGGGTTTGTTTTCGTATTCTAACATCCAGTCTGACATCCAGTCCGATGAAGAATTCTGCAGAACTCAAAACCTTGCGTGCTGTTTTTGGTTGGTCAGAATGCATCCATTTCTGGTGAAGAAGGAAGGGATGCAGGGAAACAGCTTGGAGTTCGTTTGCTGGATTTCTGTCTCCCCTTTCTTTGAGGACTTGCCAAACCCTGTGCCTCCTTTGGATGCGATAGAATAATTTTTTTAAGCTGGTCTTCATGCCGATTCCTAACAAGCTATTGTGTTGTGTTTGGGGGGGGGGGGATCACGACGTAGCGGATTGGCTTACCTTTTCCCAGTGGGGGAAATTCCCCGCTTCTGTGCCTTGCTTCTCACTTGACGTTTCCCACAGGCGTCACAGGGTGGCGAGGCAGCCTGGGCGGGTCAGGAAGAGCAGTCGGATTACGGCTACTACCAGCAAGACGAGGCCTACGGTGCTCAGGGTTTGGAAGGCACGGCGTATTCCCAGGCGTACCTAAAGGGCTCCCAGCCACAGGCCGGCACATCCATGGCAGCGGCTGTCGGGAAGGCCGAGAAGGGCCACGGCGAGAGTGCGGGGACAGGTGAGGTGCCCCTGCCTGCTTCTTCCCGCCCTTTCCGTGCACCTTCCTCGCCACCTGCGGCACACTGTCTCCGTCTTTTGTCTCTTTGTTTCGCAAAGGAGCTGAGACGTCACTGGAGCCCGGCGTGCCAGGCATAGACCCGGTGCCTGTCGTACCGGGTTTCTCCCGTACCAGCCAGACCTCAGCTGTGCCAGTCACATACCAGTCAGCTGGCAGCGGTGACGGGGCAAGCTCTGCCCAGGGAAATTCAGCAGCTGCTCAGGTACAGTAAGTTTCTCTGTGAACTGAACCAGAGCTTAGGGGGTCTCTCTACCTACCGACCCTCCGCTCATCCTCCCGTGTCCTCTCCCGTAGTCTCAGTCATACACCATTGTCTCGCCGGCTGTGCTGAAGCCCGACGTGCCCAGTGCTTCTCAACCCGCTGGCGCCACTCCTGGAGCATCCGCCGGCGGCACGAATCTGCCTGTGACCGGCTCTGCAGGGCAAGAACCTTACACGCAGTACCGTGAGTCTTACTTAAGAACATCAGGAGGGCCCTGCTGGATCAGACCAGGGGTCCATCTAGTCCGTCATCCTGTCTCACACAGTGGCCAACCACTGCCTCTGGATGTCCAGCTACAGGGCACAGAGGCGGAGGCCTTCTCCTGATGTTGCCTCCTGGCCCTGGTATTCAAAGGTCTACTGTCTCTGTAAAGGGTCACCGTGGTTAGTAGCCACTGATCCTCCATGAATATCTCAGATCTTCTGGCAGAGAAGTTAGACAGTCTTTGTATACTGCATTCTGGTGTCTGGAGCTGAAAAGGGCCCCCGGGTTTGAAGAAAAATGTGGAAAGTGAAATCTAAGCACCACCATCAAGCATTGGGGGCTTTACAAAATCTGAAAACGGTAAAAGGAGCTCCTGTAGCTTTAAGCGACAGATTCCCTCAGTGGCTGTTGCTAGGTAACCACAATATGCCAGGCTGGGTTCTGTCAGCGGAAGGGGTGGGGAGGCAGGGCCTCTGCCAGGGCTCTTTTGGCTTTTGAGGGGAGGACTCATTAGGGCTCGGCTGGGAGGTTCCTGGAGATTTTTTGGTGGGGTCTGAGGAGGGCAGGGTTTGGAGAGGGGAGAGGTCAGTCTTGTCTACTCAGACTGGCAGCAGCTTTCCCGTGTCTTAGGCGGAGGTCTTTCGCCTCACCTGCCTCCTGATCCTTTTAGCTGAAGGTGCCATGGATTGAACGTGGGGCCCTCTGCCATTTGCAGCAAATGCTCTGCCAGGCTTGAGAGAAGGGGGAACAGGGGTAGGACTTGCACGGCCGAAGCGACACCGTTAAGTCCCGCTCTCTCGCTCTCCCTACCTCCAGCTGTTCCAGATGTCTCCACCTACCAGTACGATGAAACCTCCGGCTACTACTATGACCCCCTGACCGGCCTTTATTATGACCCAAATTCCCAGGTAAGCTGAGCTTCAGTGCTCTGTGTGAAATACAGTGTTGGTTTGCGAGCACACAGAGGGATGAATGCGAGCGGAAACCTTACAGTGCCGTGAGTCTTCATAAGCAGATACTGTGAGATGGCCCAGGCTAGCCTGATCTTGTCCAGCCTCGAAAGCTAAGCAGGGTCGGCCCTGGTTAGCACTCGGATGGGAGACCACCAAGGGAAGTCTAGGGTGGCCACACGGAGGCAGGCCATGGCACACCACCTCTGAATATCTCTCACTTTGGAAACAGCCATAAAACAACATTGGAGAAGCCATGTTGGATCAGGCCAATGGCCCATCCAGTCCGATGCTCTGTGTCCTACAGTGGCCAAAACCCAGGTTGCCATCGGGAGGGGCCACCCGCGGGTGTGACTTGATGGCCCTTTCCACCACCACTGTGAGAAGCCTGAGCTTTGGCAACCTTGCGCCTTGCAGTTTTGTTGTTCAGTCGCACAGTCAAGTCCAACTCTTCGCGACCCCATGGACCAGATCACACCAGGCCCTCCTGTCTTCCACTGTCCTCTGAAGTTTGCTCAATTTCATGTTGGCTGCATCAATGACACTGTCTAACCATCTCATCCTTTGCCGTCCCCCTCTTCTTTGATCTTCAGTCTTTCCCAGCATGCATCAGGGTCTTCTCCAGTGAGGGCTCCCTTCTCAGTTGGTGGCCAAAGTATTTGAGCTTCAACTTCAGTCTCTGGCCTTCCAGGGAACAGTCAGGGTTGGTTTCTTTTAGGACTGAATGATTTGATCTCGTTGCAGTGGTGGTACTATTTCGCATTGGCACGGGTTGTGGTACAGACACAGTCCAAACCTCTCTCTCTCTCTCTTTGTCCACAGTATTACTACAATGCCCAGACGCAGCAGTACCTGTACTGGGATGGCGAGCGGCGCACCTACGTCCCAGCCTCGGACCAGACGTCAGACGGCCACAAGGATGGGGGCGGCTCAGGGGGTGGCAAGGAGGGCAAAGAGAAGAAGGAGAAGCACAAAACTAAAACAGCTCAGCAGGTGAGAGACGCCCCCTCTCTTCCCTTGCTGCTTACCTGAACCCCTTCCTGTGCCTGCCCCTGTTAATCCCCGGCTCTGTCTTCTTGGCCCAACACAAACACCCAACACAAAAACGCCGTATACTGGACCAGAGCCTGGATCCCTCAAGGGTCAGTCTTCTCCAGGATGACTGGTAGCAGCTCTCCAGGGTCTCCATTGTGGCCCACAACATCACCCGCCTTCTCCCTTTAACCGGAGGTGCCGGGGATTGAATCCGGGCCCCTGCATGCCAAGCGAATACTTCACCACTGCTCTGTCATGGCCCTTTCCCCTCAGTGGCTCTCCTGGGGTTCGGTGCCAACCAAAAATTCCTTGCTGCCCACACGAAGCTGCCCTTTATAAAGCCAGAGCCTCGGTCTTTTGACGTGACTGTAGTCTGCTTTGAGCGGCAGTGGGTTCCCCGGGATCTTGGACAGAGGTGTTTAATACGGCATGAACTTTTGAACTGGAGATGCCGGGGATTGAACCAGGCTGTCACTGAGGGCAGAGGCTCTATCACTGAGCCATAGCTCCCCCCCACCGCTGCCCGAAGCACTGTGAATTCTGACGCTGTAAACCAGTGTTTCTTAATCCCGGTACTGCGTCAGATTCCTCAGAAGGCCTTGACCTTCAATAGAACAGTCTTGTCTCTGGACTGGGCAAGTGTGGTTTAGTTGGTCGTCCAGTTTTCATGATGGAGATGGCAGAAGAGCACCCACCTGTCATGGGGGCGAGGGGTACTTTGCCTGCATGTGACTTCAAGCACCTGGGAGCTGGGACCGAAGGGCTGTTCCTTCTCGTGGAACGGTCAGGGAAGAGAAGCGTTTGGGAGCCTCCCGGGGCCTTTCCAGGGACATTCCGCACTTTGGCTTCAGCCCCGTTTTGCAGCTCCGGTCAGGAGCCTTCTTGGGGGTAGGAGGGGCTCCCTCTTTCTTCACCTCCGTCTTGCAATTTGCTTTGCGGGCTGCAGATCGCCAAAGACATGGAGCGGTGGGCCCGGAGCCTCAACAAGCAGAAGGAGAACTTCAAGAACAGCTTTCAGCCCATCTCCTCCGTGCGAGAGGATGAAAGGCGGGAGTCGGCCACGGCCGACGCTGGCTATGCCATCCTTGAGAAGAAGGTAATGCCTTGGGCCGTCTCCCCGTCCCTTACCAGAACCGTAACGGGTAGCGCGTCTCCTCGCGGTGACTAACTCCTGAAGCTTGGTACTCCAGAGGTTCAGTAGCAAAACCATGATGAAAATAATATAAATATTTATTGCACAATGCCGCAGGTCAAGGTTAAAAACAACACATATTACATGTGTGCTTTTGCACGTGAGTGTTTACACTTTGAATAAAACCGTGTTGGTCTTAAAGGTGCCACTGGACTCAAACTTTGTTCTGCCGCTTCACACCAACACAGCTAACCCACCCAAATTTCATGCATACATATACACAAAGTAGTCTTTTTGAAGTACTGAAGGACGAACAGATATCCCTAGAAAGTCCTGTTGGCGAAACGCATTGGGGAATTTACACTGAGTAATAAAATGTAATGCGACCTGATTTTGCACCATTGGCTTTGGCCTTATTTTGTATCTCCTGTGACTGCTGTGGCCATTTTACCTTCTTCTTGTTACAAGGGAGCCCCTTAACACTGACACTGGGCTGCCAGCATGGCTTCAGGGCTTTTTGCGGCTCCTGGACAGAGAGGAAGCGATAAGGCTTCTGAGAACCTATTACAGTGTGTCGTTTGTGTCCCTAGGGGGCGCTGGCTGAGAGGCAGCATGGCGGCATGGACCTGTCCAAGTTTGCTGGTGACGACAGGCTGGTGAGTCTTTCCCTGTCCGCTTTCTCTGCCTTTTCAAGCCCATCTGGGTCTTCACTCTGGATACAGAGTAGGGGGTCTAGGAATGAACAAAGGAGCGGGTCTGGCAGCTTGTGGTAGCGGTTAAGTGCACGGACTCTGATCTGGGAGAACCGGGTTTGATTCCCCACTCCTCCACTTGCAGCTGCTGGATGACCTTGGGCAAGCCATAGTTCTGACAAGAGCTGTCCTTGAAAGGGCAGTCATCGGAAGAGCTCTCTCAGCCCCGCCTACCTCACGGGGTGTCTGTTGCGGGGAAGGGAAAGGAGTTTGTAAGCCGCTCTGAGACTCCCGAGTGAACAGCGGGGGCATAAATCCAATCTCTTCTCTTCCTATCCTGCTACAGAAGGGAACAGGGTACTGCAAAGAGTTGGGCTGGGAGACAGGATTCTCCCTCGTGGTTTTAGTAGATAGTGGGAAGTCTTCAATGCAGAACCTTCCGAAGCGAGGGCTACCCGGGAGCCCATCTGGAGCGTTGCTCGTCCTGCAAGCACCTCCATTTGCCCTCTGCTAATGGGTTGTATAGGTCAAGGGGTCCCGCAGGCACATGGGGGGGGGGTGCAGCCACAAAATGGCTGCCCCCGCTCACCTTCAGTCACACAGTAAAGTTCTTTGTGTCGTGGCGGCAGCTGCCGCCGAAGCATCGTTTAGAAAAACAAATCTGTACAGCCAGTAAAATCCCCAGTGGCCAGTCGGAAGCCTCACTGGATAAAAGCCCAACCCACGATCTCTTTAGGAAAATAATGAATAATTGCTGTCTTACCGCTCTTGAAGCTTGAGCACTGATTCTTCTGCTCCTTCTTTTTATCCTTTACTTACCCTGTCCTTCCCCCCCCCCCCCGAAGATAAGACTATTTACATTCTTTTGAGCTATAAAGATATTAGTTCCTTGGAGAGGTCCGGGCTTGCAGCTGGCTTATCCAGCACATGCGCGCATCCGACGCCCAACCCACTTTCTAAGAATACTTGCTAGGTGGCGGGAAAGACGGTGGGCAACCCACTGGGGACTCTTGCAGCACGGGTCGATCCGAGGGGAGGCAGCAGCGGGCCCTGGAAGCAGATCGTCGGCCAATTCCTCCCGTTGCCGCGGCTCAGACTTCACGGTTTGCCCCCTCTCCCTTCCTTTCAGAGCCCCCCGCGAGGATTAGTCGCCGCGTACAGCGGCGAGAGTGACAGCGAGGAGGAGCAGGAGAAAGCAGCCGACCGGGAAGAGAAGCTCACCGATTGGCACAAGCTGGCTTGCCTGCTGTGCCGCCGGCAGTTCCCCAGCAAAGAGGCGCTCATTCGCCACCAGCAGCTCTCGGGATTGCACAAGGTGGGTAGTGGGCGTTGCGGACATGCGCCAGGCAAGGGATTGCGATGCGCGATCTTCCGGGAGGGGTGCCGGCTCCCCGCCTTTCTCTTGGTCTTCACGTTGCCGCCTCCTCCTCCTCGTTGCAGCAAAATCTGGAAATCCATCGGCGGGCACACCTGTCCGAGCAGGAGCTCGAGGCGCTCGAGAAAAACGACATAGAGGTACGGAAGGTGACAGGTCGGTCTCGGCGGTAAAGAGAGCGATAACCGCGCAGCACCCCCCTCCAAGTCCCGACACTTTTGTTTTGTGACCTCCCCACAGCAAATGAAGTATCGGGACCGCGCAGCCGAGCGGAGGGAGAAGTACGGTGTCCCTGAGCCGCCGGAACCCAAGAAGAGGAAGTACTCGGCAGTGACGCCAGCCACTGTGTAAGCGCTGCTGCGTCCCCCGGAGCGGGACCGACTGAGGTTATCCCAGTTGAAGGGCTACTTTTCTCAGTGGGGAGTTGCATCCCCTGTATGACATCGCCGCATTGGTTGGGTGCTGCTTCTCACCCTTTGCCCCCAGTGCTGTGCGTTTCTTTGAGCGGGGGACAGGATTGCTCTCCTGAAGTATTTGAAGGGCTCTCGCTTAGAGGAGGGCGGGGAGCTGTTTCTGTGGGCAGCAGAGGATGGGACTCCCAATCATTGGTTTATACGAAGGGCGGGGAAGGTACACCAGGTGGATATTAGGGAGAACTTTTTGACAGAGTTGTGCAACAGTGGCGTCAGCTGCCTAGGGAGGTGGTGAGCTCCCCCTCACTGGCAGTCTTTAAGCAGCGGCTGGACAAACAGCGGCTGTAGTGGTTAAGTGCACAGACTCTAATCTGGGAGAACCGGGTTTGATTCCCCACTCCTCCACTTGCTGGAATGACCTTGGGAAGCCATAGTTCTGACAAGAGCTGTCCTTGAAAGAGCAGTCTCTGTCAGAGCTCTCTCAGCCTCACCTATCTCACAGGGTGCCTGTTGTGGGGAGGGGAAGAGAAAGGAGTTTGTAAGCTGCTCTGAGACTCCGAGTGAACGGCGGGGCATAAATCCAATCTCTTTCTTCTCCTCTAGGCTGATCCTGCATTGAGCGGGGTGGGTGGGTTTGGACTGGGTGGCCTGTATGGCCCATTCCAAGTCCATGATTCTATGGTACTTTGGCCTCTGTCGGCAAGGAGAGAAGAGTCCCCCGCCTTTCCCATTAACTTTGTCCTTTGGCCATTCTCAACAGGGATTTTGAGCAACCGACGCGGGACGGTCTGGGCAGCGACAACATCGGCAGCCGCATGCTGCAGGCCATGGGCTGGAAAGAAGGAAGTGGGTTGGGCCGCAAGAAACAGGGGATCGTCGCTCCTATCGAGGTACCGGATTCCACTGGGGGAAATCCCTTTTGGGTTCCTCTGAACAGGGAAGTGCCTTCTCATTTTGGCTGAGGGAGGGACGAGGCAGCCATCGATCCCCTCTCGTCGCACATGCGTACCCTAGATTGCTTTTATGGACATCAGATGTCCTGGAGCAGCTTTGCTCGTAACTGAGGGGCTCTGAGAGGTTGTCCTTTGCAGGCACAATGATCTTCTGTCCCTCCCCCTAGAAAGGGGAGGCATCGTGATAGCTGGGAATTAGGGGAGCCGAGGCAGATTGGCAATTGTTCGAGGAGAAGGGTACATGAGGCTCTGTGGCAGGGAAAAGATGACACACAAGTGGCCAATAGGGTTATTGTTGTGAAGGCAAGTTCGCTCTGGCTGCTGCACAACTGATTTTAATGCTGTTTTTATTTTTAAATTCTACTTATTGTTAAATTCTTATTCGTTGCCATTTTAGCCACGATCTCTGTGTGTGACTCTGTAACCCGCCCTGAGCCTACTAGCAGGGAGGGCAGGATAGAAATTGAATGAATAAATAAATACAACCGCCAAAACTCAAAGGCAAAACATGGCGTTAGAGCAGGCGTCCCCAAACGTTGAGCATGCTTGCACCTTTACCGTTTTGGGAAGAGGGAACGGGCACTAAGCACAAAATGGCTGCCACGGAGAGCTAAGGGACAGTCAGAAAATGGCTGCCATGGGGTACTGGAAGCAGTTTACATCAAGTTGGGAAACTGTAATCTAAGCAACCTCCTGCTAGGAAGTCTGTTATTTTGGGCTTCTCCTCCTCCAAGGATGGGAAGAAAGCCAGGATTGGCTCTTTTCTTTGGGAGGTGTTTTGGCGAAGAAGAAAATGCACGAAACCCACTGGTGTGCTCTCAGGGCTCTAGAGGACAGGTTATTTCTAAGTATTGAGCTCGCATCTGTGGTCATCTCTTTTTGGTCTCTCTTTTTTTCCTCCCCCAGGCCCAAACGCGGGTGCGTGGTTCCGGCCTGGGCGCACGCGGGAGCTCCTACGGGGCAGTAGCGTCGGAGTCCTACCGGGAAGCGTTGCACAAGACCATGCTCACTCGCTTCAACGAGACGGAATAAGGGACTCTGGGAAAGAGCCGCCACCCCCTGTACAGGATTTTGCTGCTGACTCCTCTCCCCCTCCCCCCTAAAAGAAAACAAACCCCACAGACACACACGGTCTTTCCACAATGGTCCTTTTGGTGCAGTTTCTTTTTTTAATTAAATGTTGAAACGGACACTAGCGTGAGGCCTGGCATCGGTTTCTGAGGCAAAGCAGAGAATCTCCCCGTTTGGCATCTTGCTCTTGCGTACTGTTTGTGCGCAAAGAGTTTAGGAATAACACCTGTCAGGCACGGCAGCGTAATCTCTGGCCTGACCGGCTCTGGCAAGAAGCAGGAAACACGGCTGTTGAATCAAACCGGAGTCCGTCGTGACCCTTGTCTTCCGGGAATCCGTCTGCGGTGCCAGCTTCATAACCTGCCTTCGGTAATGCTTGGGCCAGTGTGGAAGAGCTCTTTGTCCACACCACGGGTGGGCAGCTTTGCCATTCTAGAGCGTGCAGTGCAGCCCTTCCACCATCTCTACATAATGAGGTTCTGCACAGGAAGGGAAATAAGCAGAAAACACTAGTCTGTCTACGCTGTCACCGAAACACCCCCCAATACACTCAAATGTTCATTTTTCCCCATCTAAGAGGAAGATCTGAGCCCCGCCTACCTTCATCAGGTTGGATGTAACCGTGCCTGATCAGGAAATCGAGAGCCACCATGGCACAGTTGGGTTTGAAGTCTGCAGAGCCAATGGCCTCTTTCACCTAGAACAGGAAGGAATCACGCAGCTCACAGATGTGGCACGTTCACTGTCGCCCCTGAATCCCCTGGGAAGGGTTCCGGAGAAATGAAAAGCCTGCATGCTATTGTGATCGGGCAGAGATTGCAGGGAAAAAACCAAAACAGCATGCAATCCCTTTGAGAGCCAGTTTGGTGTAATAGTTAAGAGCGGCGAACTCTAATCTGGAGAACCGGGTTTGATTCCGCACTCCTCTACGTGCAGCTGCTGGCGTGACCTTGGGTCAGTCACAAGTTCTCTCAGAGCGGTTCTCTCAAGAGCAGTTCTCAAAAGAGCTCTCTCAGCCCCACTGACCTCACAAGGGTGCCTGTCCTGGGGAGGGGAAGGGAAAGGAGATTATAAGCTGCTCTGGCGTTCCAGGTAAAGGGTGGGGTATAAATCTAACTCTTCTTCTTCTAGTATGCATGCTTCTCCATGCTCCAGAGCTGTACCCAAAATGAATGTTAAAAGGCGTGGTGGTGGTGGTGGGGGAGAGTATATTTCAGGCTAATGATGGTGACGTCCCTTGTCTTGTTTCCTGTGCTCAATTGGGTCATCCCACTATGAAATTGCACCTTAACCTTCAGGGGTGCAGGAAGGTTAACTTAAATGATGCACTGGGTGAAGAGTTGATGGAAGCTCGGTTGCATCAAATTATTTAGTTTATAGGGAGCAGCAAACATTATGGCCTGATTCCACCCCCCCCCGCCATGTGTGTCACCAATTCTTCCCCCTTCATGCTTACAGACTTTAGAGTCTCCCCTCATGATATGGGGGGGGGGCCCTGTTCTACGAGGAGTAGCATTTTGGGCTATGGTGAGAGGCAGGTGAGGAAGTCGCACTCAGTGGACAAAAATCATTGGTGGATCCGTGCCATGGCTTATGTTTTAAGATAAATAGGAAAGACCACATCCATGGTTGCAGAAAAGAGCAGGAGTCTGGTAGCACCTTAAAGACTAGCGAAATGTGTGACGGGGGATGGACTGGCTTGTGTACCTGAAGAAGTGAGCTGGTGACTCACAACAGCTCACCCCCTGCCACAAATACAGTTGGTCTTTAAGGTGCCACTGGACTCTTGCTCTTTTCTACTGCTATGGACAGACAAAGAAGAGAAGAGACTGGATATATACCCTGCCTTTCACTCGGAGTCTCAGAGCGGCTTACAAACTCCTCTCCCTTCCCCTCCCCACAACAGACACCCTGTGAGGTAGGCGGGGCTGAGAGAGCTCTGACAGAAACTGCTCTTTCAAAAACAGCTCTGACAGGACTGTGGCTTGCCCAAGGTCATCCAGCAGCTGCAAGTGGAGGAGTGGGGAATCAAATCCGGTTCTCCCAGATTAGAGTCCACGCACTTAATCACAACACCAAACTAACACAGTTACTCGTCTTGATCCATAGGTATGGTTGAATATTTGTCCCTTAGTGGATCAAACTGCCTAAAATCCCGGCACTGAGAATTCCAAGGGTAAAAAGTATCCATCTAGAGTTCAAATTTAGTAATCCTCAAAAGGCAGCCTATGGATTAAACCAGGGGACCCCAACCCTTTTTTTAGCATGTGGGCACGATTGGAACTCGGATACAAGGTTGTGGGGGGAAAACCACAAAATGGGCAGCAGAAGTAGTGGTACTACGCATAAAGGCAGTCCACGTGCAGAGGATCAGTGTGCTTTTTAAAAATGCTTTGGGAAAGAGGAACAAGAGGGAATAAAGCCAACACATGACGACGGCTGCCACCAAAATGTTATTTTAATTCGCAGAGCTGGCCAGATCTCCAGTGGCCAATGAGAGCCCCTGCTGCACAGCAGCCACACCCACTAGCTAAAAACACCGGGAGTGCTGGGTAATGCTCCCTCTAAGCTGTGGAGGCCTGTGAGCAAAAATTCTACTTTGTGAGCTACTAGCATTAAAGTTGTGAGCGAGCGATTTGGCCACTGCGTAAGTTAGTTTGCTCTTCCCGAGCTAAGACAGAAGTGTGTGAGCTGGAGGCTAAAAAAACTGTGAGCTAGCTCACAGTAACGCAGCTTAGAGGGAGCACTGGGGCTGGGAAAGATGGCGGAGAGTGCCATGGCGCCCCCTAGGGTAGACAGACTGAGCACATGACACCCTCATCCACCAGAGGAATCCTGAGTATTGCCCCAAATCTGGCTTGATGGCAGGAATCTGCCTCTTTTAAAATTCAGAATTATTCTATGCCTGCCTTTCTTCCCTGGAACTGGAGTTGTAAGGTGGGGGCAGCAGTCTAAAAACAAACATGAAATGCTTCAAGGCGTGTTTCGATCAGTGGCTTATCTCCCATTAACAGGCTTTGCCATCTTGCCCAAGAGTCCTCCAGGAAGGGTCATATATCCAGGGGTCTTTTTGTAGAAAAACAGCTGCAGGAGCTCATTAGCATATGGTATGCTAATGAGCTATTAGGCTATTAGCATATGCCACACTCCCTGACATCACCGGAAGTGATGTCAGAAGGGGAAAGCAAAAGGGGGGGAGGCATCTTCGAAAGTTACTTTTTCCCCACCATAGAGAACAATGGAGGGAATAGGGGCAACCTGTTTGGGGGCCCATAGAATTGGACCCCATGGTCAAATGTTCTTGAAACTTGGTGGGTATCTTGGGGAGAGGCTCCAATAGCTACCCTGTGAGTTTGGAGCCTCTCCCTCAAACCCCCTCCCCTCCAGCCCCCAGAATATACCCTATGTTTTCACCATTGACTTCAATGGCCCATAGGATATAATGGAGCTGAAATTGACATTCGGCTGCCTGAAAGACTCAGGGGACTCCGGCTGGGGGCGGGGCTTGGCTCCTGAGCTCCCGGAGTTGCGCTCTGGTATGCTCCCCCCCCAAAAGACCCCTGGTCATATCTTCCCTGCCCTTTTTGAGTAGGCTGCCCGCAAGTTTGGAGAGCCTCCAAATCACTGCAGCCTGTGCTGGCAGAGGTGCACCGCCAAGGGCCAAGCTGCCCCACAGGGATATATTGTCCTAGTTTCCTACCTTTCCCCCTGCCTGAAACATTCTTCATTTAGCAAACTGGACTTTCTCTGTCCAGCCTTATCAACATGGGGAAGATGATGCCTGGGAGAGGTATATTGTCTCATTGCCCTGAGTATGGCCAGAGGACCTGACAGCTTTAAAAGGAGATTAGATTTGTGGAGGATAAATCTTATCCGTGGCTACCAGCCACGGTGACTGAGGGGAGACTCCACATTCAGAGGCACTAAAGCCTCTGAATCCCAGAGCCAGGAGGCAACATCAGGGGAAGGCCTGGGCCAGAGTAACTGATTGGTCACTTGATGAGAGAGGATGCTGGACTAGATGGACCAGTGGTCTGATCCAGCAGGGCTCTTCTGATGTTCTTATGAAGGCCTCGGCCCCTCTCCCCTGTGGTTGGCCCTCCAGAGGAACCGACTGGCCACTGTGTGAGACGGGATGCTGGACTAGATGGTCCATTGGTCTGACCCAGCAGGGCTCTTCTTATCAGTATGGATCTTGGTTGTACTCCCTCCATTACGCTGAAGTGACCTTACAAATATCTCTCTCACTTACCAACCTTGTGAAGTGGCCACAGGTAGAACTCCTGCACCTCTCCATCCCCCACCTGAGGCACAAAGTCTTCAGGCAGCTCAAGGTCAAATACAAACTGGCATTCAGGATAGATTTCCCCTTGTGCACCCACGTAGGTGTAACTGGGGCGAGAGCAGACAAAGGAAAGTTTTAGTAGTACGTACAACAAAGGTCTTGCTTGGAGAAATACAGACTACGAATAAGCGGGGGAAATGGTTTAGACCAGGGGTCCTCAAACTACGGCCCGCGGGCCACATGTGGCCCGCCGAGGACATTTATGCGGCCCGCCGAGTGTTTATGCCCCCCCCCGCCCGGAGCCGCCTCCTCCCCAGGGAGCGCAGCAGCAGCACCCCCGCCCGCCTGCCGGGCTCCTCCTCCCAAGTAGCCCCATTGGGAGAGGCACTGCCGGCTCGCTCACTAGGGCGGCGGGCTCTTAGGGGCGGCAAATTGCCACCCCCGCCCCCCAAAGCCGACCCCCCTTGCGGCCTCTTTCTTCTTCCAGCAGCCGTGGGCGGCAAGAGCGCCCAGGAGCTGAGGAGGAGGAAGGGGCGAGCAGGCTGGTTGTGGGGGAGGGAGCGAACGCGGTGGCGGGGCGAGCTGGCTGGTGGGGGGAGGGAGTGAACGCGGCGGCGGGGCGAGCATGCTGGTGGGGGGAGGGAGCGAACGCGGCGGCGGGGCGAGCATGCTGGTGGGGGAGGGAGCAACGCGGCGGCGGGGCAAGCAGGCTGGTGGGGGGGAGGGCGAACGCGGCGGCGGGGCAAGCAGGCTGGTGGGGGGAGGGGCGAACGCGGCGGCCCTCCAACAGTCTGAGGGACAGTGAACTGGCCCCCTGTTTAAAAAGTTTGAGGACCCCTGGTTTAGACTATGTTCAGTGGTCACTCTGGGAACTGCCTTGAATCTGCATGCCGGGAAGGGACGCCCTGTTTCCCAGCCACAAACCATCTCTCTGTCTTGGACCTACTTTTGTGAAATCGGATGGGCATTTAGATGCAGCAGTTAGAGCTTACACGCTTCTAAACTTCTAGCCACGGTGACTAAAGGAAATTTCCATGTTCAGGGACACTAAACGTCCGGATCCCAGTGCCAGGAGGCAAGATTGGGGGAAAGACTTGGCCTCTATGGCTTGTTCTTGGCCTTCCAGAGAAACGGGTGGGCCACTTTGTGAGAGAGGATGCTGGACTAGGTGAATCATTGGTCTAATCCGGCAAGGCTCTTCTTTTGGACACGATTGCGCTCAAGCCATTTGCTGCCTGAAAGCAATCCTAACTTCCATAATTCAGCAAAAAAAAACCCCAACAACCCACGCTTTCATAGCTTCTGTGATTCAGCTTTTCAATTAGTCTGCATCTGTTTGCGGCCCAGCAGGGGGAAATAGTAATGATGGACGTGACAAACTGGATTTAGAAGGCCACCAAAACAGGATGGATGCTCCTATCCATGGGGCCACCCATAGAGTGCTGGCCCCTATGGTGCTACTGTGCAAAAACCATTCTGCACTCTAATTTCAAGGCTTCAGACTTCTCTCTGCGCTAGGAGAGTTAGAAAATGGTTTTCTTTACCAAAGTTCTCGGCAAAATACAGGTTTCTGGAATTGTGCGATGAACTTGGCACCTGCACGGAATATAAATAGCCCTTTTTTACGTATCCCCTGACAGTCGGCGGCTTGCCTTGTCTGTGTTAGCCCAAGAGCAAAGCCTTTCATAGCTGTCAACGTGCAACTTCAACTATGCAGCCGTGCGTTACGATCTCAAAAGTGTTATGATCTTACGTGACAGTCCCCACAGGCTTGGCTTGTGCAGCGAGGGAGGCAGGTATGCAGGCTTCTTCCTGGCATTCCTTCACCAGCGTCTCTCTGACCCCCAGCCCTGACGCAATGCCGCCAGCGGCCTGCAGGAAGGAAGACGGATGAGTTTTTTTGCAAGAAATTGTCCCAAAGCTTGCGTCCTGCCACTGTCCTTATCCTAGCGAGAGCTGTTGCTCCATAGCCACCCCATTTCCATCAGTCAGACCAGGGCGCCCAAAATGCAAAGTGTCATCGGCGGTGTTCCCTCTAAAGCTGAGTTAGTGTGAGCTAGCTCACAGTTTTTTAGCCTCCGGCTCACATATTTTTGTCTTAGCTCAGGAAGGGGATGGCTCCAGAGCAAACTAATATATGCAGCAGCCAAATCACTCGCTCACAACTTTCATGCCAGTAGCTCACAAAATAGAATTTTTGCTCACAAGGCTCCACAGCTTAGAGGGAGCATTCAGTCTCCGTAGTATGGCAGTTGGCAGAGGGAAGAAATGAAGCATTTCCCTGTTTAGTTGATTTTTAGCCCACCCTCCCCCGTAAACAGGCTCAGGGCGGGTAACAGCAACAGCAATAAAACAGTTAAAACAATAAATATAGATTATACAATTAAAACAGTATCAGATGGCAGGCAAACCAAGAGGAGAAGAGATTGGATGTATACCCCACATACCCCGCTCTTCACTACCTGAAGGAGTCTCGGAGCGGCTTACAGTCTTCTTTCCCTTCCCCTCCCCACAACAGACACCGTGTGAGGTAGGTGGGGCTGAGAGAGCTCTCTCGAGAACTGCCCTTGAGAGAACAGCTCTAAAAGAACTTCTAATTGACCCAAGGTCACACCAGCAGCTGCATGTGGAGGAGTGGGGAATCAAACCTGGTTCTCCCAGATTAGAGTTTGTACTCCTGACCAGTGTTCCCTCTAAGCCGAGCTAGTGTGAGCTAGCTCACAGTTTTTTTTAGCCTCCAGCTCACAGACTTTTGTCTCAGCTCAGGAAGGGGATGGCTCCAGAGCAAACTAATTTATGCAGCAGCCAAATTGCTTGCTCACGACTTTAATACCAGTAGTTCACAAAGAATTTTTCCTCATAAGACTCCACAGCTTAGAGGGGAGCATCGCTCCTAACCACTATCAAACTGGCTCTTAAGAAAGTTAACACAGGCCAAGAGTTTTGGATCAGGTGCAGCAGTGGATGTTAAGATACTACAAAAGCAAAATGAGCGGGCTGTGGAGAGAAAACACAGGCAGAGGCCAGACTAGATGGTTACTCCTGCCTCAAGCATAGGGACAGCTCCATTTTACCGGCCCTGTGAAATTGTTTTAAGTCCTGAAGGGCCCAGATCTCGCTTGGGAGAGCGTCCCACCAGTCTAGTGCCCATAGGACTATGGTTTAAATACATGTGTAGAGGAGGAAAGTCTGACAGGTACAGCTCTGCTTTTCTCAATACTGAGGGGGGAGACTCAGAACTGAGGTGTTCTTGGTCTTCTGTATAAATACACCAAGGCAGTTATCAGTCCTGTAGAAAGTGGGTGGAGCCAGGTGGGGCAGCAATGCTTCTGATTGGGCTGTGCATATTTTTAAAGACATTGCTTTGGCAGCAGCTAAAATTGTCACTGTGTGCCTGAAGGTAAGCTGCGGCAGCCATTTTGTGGCCGCCTCTGCCTCCTGCAGCATCCACTTTTGGCAGCCATTTTGTGGCTGCGCCCGTCGTGCTACGTCAGAACTCCAAACGTGCCCGCAGGCTGAAAGAGCTGGGGGTCTCTGGAAGAGGGCAATTGCTGACCCGCCTAGCTCAACGTTCTCCGTTTCCGTGTAAGTGAATGGGGGATATCACAAAACGTGTCCTCCAAGCCAAATTAGGGAATGCTCTAGAGAAGTCCTTCCCATCGGGTCACTTACGAGGTTGTCCAACAGGCCAGGGTACGTGGGTTTGTTCTGGGCCCGACGACCCAACCACATAAGCAATTCCCCGTTTCGCCACGTGTAGCCATTCAGGTGGGCGCCGTAGCGCTTCACCCCCAACAGTGCTGGAGGGTGAGAGAGGAAGAAATATTCCTTTTACTTTACTTTGCACGGCTTCCTTGCCGAAACTCAAAAGAGGCTTACAAAGGATTAAAAAATTTCAATCAGGCAGCGCAAGACAGACAATGAACAATGCAGTAGGGCTCGGGTGCTGGAAAACAATGCAGACAGACAAAAACCCCGTCTCAGACCTCACGTATGATGTAGAATGTAGAAGACAGAACGTATACAATAAGCATTTCAATGGACTACAGTTCTATCCCCCGAATAACAGCATACAGATAAAAAATAAACAAAGGCATTTAGTATTTAGTTGCAGGCAACGAAAAAAATTGCCGAAGAATAGATTCTTTTGAATTATGGTGCTGGAGAAGACTCTTGAAAGTCCCTTGGACTGCAAGGAGATCGAATCAGTCAATCCTAAAAGAAATCAACCCTGACTGTTCCCTGGAAGGCCGGATACAGAAGCTGAAGCTCAAATACTTTGGCCATCAACTGAGAAGGGAGCACTCACTGGAGAAGACCCTGACGCTGGGAAAGACTGAAGGTCAAAGAAGAAGGGAATGGCAAAGGATGAGATGGTTAGACAGTGTCATCGAGGCAATGGACATGAAATTAAGCAAACTCCGGAGGATGACGGAAGACAGGAGGGCCTGGCGTGATGTGGTCCATGGAGTCGCAATGAGTCAGACTCGACTGTGCAACTGAACAGCAGCAACAACAACAGCCAAAGAAATAATAGTATGAATATAACTCTTTTCTGCAGTGTCACCCTGTTTAATACGTGGGGATATACACTCATGCCCCATCACAACCTCGTTCCATAACAAGGAAATTGTCCGGATCAGATGGATCACTGATGCCGGCATAATAGATTTAGTGTGAAGTTTAGAATGACTTAGAATCTGGGATATGTTGGCCAGGAAGAAGAGGTGGGGGGGGGACCGGGCATCAAAAAATACCCAGAAGCCCTGGCCCATAAGCACAGGAAACCTCTCTAAGGCACTCATTGGTTATGGAGTAGACACTTCCCATACGACGTCAGAATTGTTTCCTCCATAGTCCTCAGGCTGGGTAAAGCAAAAGCCACGGTTTTTCAAGAATCCACATGTTGTGCAGATAGCGTTCTGGGGTTTCCATTTTTATTTTATTTACTTATGGTCTGCTGCCCTCACTGAGACACAAGGTGGGTTACACAGTATCTGTCAATACAATCAATGGGACAGGACATCCAATAAGCCATGTAACAGGACTAGGCTTGCAGAAATCCGAAACCAAGCTCGAGTATTAACACGATGTGTAAAACAATGCAGAAATTACGCAGGCTCATAAATACAGCAACAGATAATACATACTGTACACAGCAGTCATAGTCCATGGTCCCCTTTTCTTTACTAAAGCACCTTTCTGAATTGTTCCATTAGACTATTGCCCTGTTACCTAGGTAAAAATGTCCTCCTGAATAAGTCAGTTTTGCACAGAGTCTCAAGGCCTCAGCCTTGTCCTCTGTGTACCTGTGACCAATCACTGCAATGGCTCTTTATTATGAGGTAAGGCTCTGACAAGGATATGCCCCGGCTAGTCCAACTATACAAGCTAAGCAGGGTCAGCCCCTGCTTAGCACTTGGATGGGAGACCACCAAGGAAGCCCCAGATTGCTACGCCGAGGCAGGCAATGGAAGACCACCTCTCTTTGTCTCTGACCTGGATGGCCTGCGCTAACCCAGTCTTAACAGCTCAAGGAAGCGAAGTGGGGTTAGCCCTGGTTGGTACTTGGATGGGAGACCACCAAGAAAGTCCAGGGTTGCTACACAAAGCCAGACAATGGCAAACCATCTCTGAACGTCTCTTTCCCGCGGAAACCCTAAAGGGTCCCTGGTTGTGACCTGATGGCTCTTTCCACCACCATGAAGTAATACATTCTCTTCGCCTCCGAGTACAGAATGTAACCTCTCAATCACTTATGCATTGTTCTCTCTCAGACATCAATCAAACAAGGGCATTTAAAAAAAAACAAAAACATTTGGACTCACGCGTGGCAGCACGCTCCATGCCAAAGAGGGGTGGGTCACAAAAATAAGGCATCACATTGTAGAGCTGAAAGAAAAATATTTTATTGAGTTAATGGGCACCCACAGTGGCTCAAGTGGTTAAGACGCTGAACTGCAGGCTTGGAAGGTCGGTCGTTCAGCAGTTCGAGACCCAAGTGCCGCGTGACGGAGTGAGCTCCCGACTCTGGTTCCAGCTCCTGCCAACCTAGCAGTTCAAAAGCAAGAGATTGCAAGGAGATAAATAGGTACCACTTCGGTGGGAAGGTAACAGCGTTCTGTGCACCTTTGCTTTTAGTCATGCCGTCCACATGGCCTCAGAAACGTCTTCGGGCAGCGCTTGGCTCTTTGGCTTGGAAACGGAGATGAGCACCGCCCCCTAGAGTCGGATTCGACTGGCTTTCGAGCAAAGGAACTTTTACCTTTAGAATCATAGATGGAAGGGACCTCCAGGGTCATCTAGTCCAACCCCCTGCACAATGCAGGAAATTCACAAATACCCCCACCCCAAGTTCCGCTGTTCCATGCCCAGAAGATGACAAAAATCCTTCAGGATCTCCAGCCAAACTGGCCTGGAGAAAAACTGCTTCCTAAACCCAAAGTGGTGATCAGCATTTCCCTGGGCGTGTAAGAAAGGGCCACAAGAACTAAGCCCTGAGGCAACCCTTCCTGCCCTCCCTCTCATGATCTGCCTAAGTTCACAGAATCCACATTGCTGTCAGATGGGCCATCTAGCCTCTGTTTGAAAACCTCCAAAGGAGGAGAGAGACCACCACCTCCTGAGGAAGACTGTTCCGCTGAGGAACCGCTCTGACTGTCAGGAAATTCTTCCTAATGTTTAGCCAAAAACTCTTCTGATTTAATATGAAGCCATTGGTTCTAGTCCGTCACTTCTGGGGCAACAGAAAACAACTCCGCACCATCCTCTATGTGACAGCCCTTCAAGTACCTAAAGATGGTTATCATATCACCTCTCAATCATCTCCTCTCCAGGCTAAACATACCCAGCTCCTTCAGCCTTTCCTCAGGGCCCCTAACCTTCTACCCTCTTCCTAACCAGAGCCAGAATTCTAAATGGCATCCTTCCCAAGTGGTCCTCCTTGAGTTCCTTTTCTTGCCAGAAAGAAAAAAACAGAAGCAGTCTGGGGCCACACTCAAATTGACGCCCTGGCTGCTGGCGCCCGAGGGCCTCACCTCTTCTCTCCACTCCTTCAGGCAGGGGAAAGCTTGCTGTTCCCTCAGTTCCTCGAGAATCCCTTGCACAGCGGCCGTTCGCTCCTCAAAGGACGCCAGGTGCTTGCTCAGCTCCAAGCAAGCGGGGACCTCGTCCCCTTGAGACACCGAGAAAACAGCTGGATACTGGCAGAGACGCTGGGCCACGGGCTGTGGCACATGGCCCACTTGCTGTCCGGCCACCAGGAAAGGCAGGCACGGGACCTTTGGCGAACCTAGAAGGGAAGCGATCCACATCATTCCCCATAAATTGCCTAATCCACAGGCCTAAAGCCTGAACCTGACAAGCATGGCCCAGCCTAGCCCGATCTTGTCAGGTCTCAGAAGCTAAGCAAGGGTCAGCCCTGATTAGTACTTGGATGGGAGACAGTCAAGGACGACTAGGATTGCCAGGCAGAGACAGGCAACGGCAAACCACCGCTGAATTTCTCTTGCTTTGAAAACCTCATTGGGTCACCAGTCACCATAAGTCGGTTGTGGGGGGTAGGGGGGGAAGCCAGAAGTCAAACTTTAAAAATTTTATTTACAATCCACCGTTCTCTCTGGGACTCAAAGTAGATTACACAGAATAAATCAATACAATCAACGGCGTGGGGGCATCCATAGACAATGCCATAGGATCTGACTTGTGGAAATATGGAAACCAACCAGAGGTGAAGCACAGCATAAATATTAAAACAAGGAACATTAAACGAAAACAATGAGATGTGGCTTTTGCTTAAGAATTCCCTATGCGAACTCATTTCTCCAACAGATTCTCCAGGGCTGCTATTTCTCCAGTCAGAACGTGACTTGCAGTAGTTACAGAAAGTCTTTTTTTTTTTTTTTTAAAGAAGCCCTTTAAAATAAATCAGTGATTCCCAAGCTTCTTGGTATGGTGACCCGGAAGTCCAAATTTATTTGGTACGGTGACCCTACCGGGCCTGGCCCAAGGTTTTTGGGTGCCCTAGGCAAACTAAGAAGCTGAAACTGCAGACCGGAAGGTCGGTAGCTCAGCAGTTCGAGACCCGAGTGCCGCGTGGCAGAATGAGCTCCCGTCTCCGGCCCCGGCTCCTGCCAGCCTAGCAGTTCGAAAGCAGGAAACTGCAAGTACATAAATAGGTACCACTTTGGTGGGAAAGTAACAGTGTTCCGTGCGCCTCGGCATTTAGTCATGCCAGCCACATGATCATGGAGAAGTCTTTGGACAGCGCTGGCTCTTTGGCTTGGAAACGGAGATGAGCACCGCCCCCTAGAGTCGGATTTGATTGGCTTTCGAGCAAGGGAAACCTTTACCTCTAGGCAAACTATGACCTTGACATTCATGTAGTTCTGCATTCCTATTTTCTACAGTGGCCAAGTGGATATTTCTGAGAAACCACCAAACTTCGTACAAAGATTGCAGCCGCCCCCACAATGGACCCCAAGCAAGTGGCATTTTGCATTACAGAGATTACATTCCAGCCTCTCCTCCTCCATTACTCCCTCTAATCTCCTTTAAGAGCCTACGGAACTCACTCTAGTAACCATCAGGACACAGTTCACTCGATCAACATGTATATGCAGTGAAGAAATAATACCAATTAATTTATGAGATGGAAGATGCTGCTTCCAGTGTCAGGTCTTGATTGCCAAACTACAGTAGAGCCCTGGAAAGCAACTCAAACACAGGGTCAGGGCCCAGAAGTGGGAAACACAGCTTTAAATGAAATTGTTCCTACTTCTAATCTAGGGCATGCTGTAAGCACAAAGGCTCACAGAGCACGAATTTTTGAATACTGAAGTCAGCAAAGCTCATTCGCATTTAACCCAACTCACTGCGAGCAAGACTGCATTGGACAAGCATGCACGAATGTGGCAAAGGTCCCAGATCTTCATCTTTAAAAAGGGAATTCTCGGTTCAGGTTGAGGCAGGGAGGGGAGAGGGAGAAAGGTACCTTTCAGACCCGACAAGGTTTCATGGACCGGAACCAGCCCTCCCTCTGTACTGTTGTTAGCATTTCAAAATAGTATATATTTTTTTAAAAACCACATCTTTAAAAAGTTTCCCCTTATAGGTACTAATTTGAGTACACCTTGCGAAATTGGGATACCTGTTGTCATGTACACCTGTAATCCACCCAGTAAAGATGAAATAAGATCTACGGACTTCATTCACAGTGCAAGTCAAGGGAAACTTCCCTGGGAGTAAGCCCCATTAACTAACACCATAATTACTTTTGAGTAGACCCACTTCGGATTGCTTCTGAAATCTTTTTTTTTTAATCCCCAAATTCACAAGGATGTATTTGTGCAAGGCTGCTTTAGTTTTAGCATTATTTAAGAGGGCTTTTTCCTGATTCCCCATGCACACAGTTGTTTTTCCTCAACACTGCCCTTTTTGCGACACATTGTTTTAGAGGTCCACAGCTGGAAACCCACAAGCCAGATCTGCTCCCTGGGAAGTTACACTGGGCCCCACAGTTTCTAATCGGAGACAGTCATTTTTGGCAATAGAATTTACCCATAAGTCATTTTAGGGGACAGGAGTTGTGGTATCAGTCCACAGGGAATAGAAATAAAGGTGGCCTTTCCAGAAAAAACTAGGGCTTTATTTTCTATCACATCTCTCCATCCATCCATCCATCCTTCATTCATTCATTCATTCAATCCATCTAGTATTGATTATTCCACATGCATCTTCAGCAAGTATGATGCATGATCTTTATTTTCCCATTGCTGGTTGCCCTTGCTTATTTTAAGGGTTCAGTGAAACTGGAAAATATAGCTAATAGTTAGAGCCTACATTTATTTAGAACTTTATACCTGGCTTTCCCCCCCAACAGAGACGCAGCACAGTTAACACCATCATTCCTCCCTCTTCCATTGTATCCCCCCCAACAATAGCCCTGTGAGGTAGGCTAGGTGAGAGAGAGGGAGTGGCCACCCAGCAAGTTTTCGTGGCTGAGCGGGGGCCCCCTGGATCCTATTCCAATACTTCCCCCACTATACCATTTAAATATCTTGCTGTTATATCTCATCTGCTCAATTCCTTCAGCCTTTCCAATGCATAACCAGATGAAGCTGACTTAGACCGAGTAAGGTCCATCTGGCTGGGTAGTAATCTATTCGGACTGCTAGTGGCGATCCCAGATCTCCGGTGGAAAAAGGTCTCAGTCTTTCCCAGCACCTGCAACGTGAGATCCTGCAACTAAGATTGCATTTGGGATATTGTGGGGTTGCCAACTCCGGGTTGGGAAACTACTGGAAATTTGGGGGTAGATCTTGGGGAGGGACCTCCACAGGATATAATGCGATAGAGCCGCCCTCCAAAGCAGCCCTTTTCTCCAGAGGAACTGGTCTTTGCAGTTTGGAGATGCTCTGTGATTCCGGGAGTTCTCCAGGTCCCACCTGGAGGCTGGCAATCCTAAATCAGCAGCAAGGGCTCTGCCACTGAAGCGGGCTTTCCTCCTCTCCCCCTCCCCCATTAGATGCCAGCCAAATCTTGCTTTAAGAGGCAATTCCCTACGAAACCTCCTCGTCCCTCCGCCTCCCGCAGCCGCACCGGCTCCGTGGAAAGAATTCATCCTTCGCAGCAATTCTCGGACCCGCTCGGACCACCCTGGAGCCGCCATGATCCCGGCGCTTGAAAGCCCCGCCTCCCAGCCAATCGCATTTCTCTCCTGTAGGAAGTATAACGCTGATTGGCTCCACAGGCCTGCCAATCGTGATCAAACAGTGATGGTTCCCCTCCGTACAGAGCGGGAGAGAGTGAGAGAGTTCTGGGAAAACTTAAGGGATTTAGGTAAAGGTAAAGGTTTCCCTTGCTCGAAAGCCCGTCGCATCCGACTCTAGGGTTGCGCTGCTCATCTCCGTTTCCAAGCCGAAGAGCCAGCGCTGTCCGAAGACGTTTCTGCGGTCATGTGGCCGGCATGACTAAACGCCAAGGTGCACAGAATACTGTTACCTTCCCACCCGAAGGGGTACCTATTAAACCAGGTATAAATATCTAAATAAATATAGGCTGTAACTATAATTTTCTTATTTGGGTTTTAATAGTTGTTAATGACCTTTGCAGCCTTTTACTTTTTTGTTATATTTTGCTTCATTAGCTTCCCCAAGCAAACCACCATAAAATTTTCCCAAATAAACACAGTGAGCTGGGAAAAGTTCGGGTTGCCAGCTTCCAGGTGACAACTTGATATCTCCTGCTATTCCTGTTGATCTCCAGACAACAGAGATCAGTTCCCCTGGAGAAAAAGGCTGCTTTTGGAGGGTGGACTCTACTGCATTATACCCTGCTGAGGCCCCTCACTTCCCCAAACTCCGCCTTCCCAGGCTCCACTCCCCAAATCTCCAGGTTTTTCCCCCAAACTAGAGTTGGCAACCCTCAGAGGGCAGCTTAGACAGCCTTTGGCCCTGTGAATAAGAGCATAAACATTGTCTTGCCAGATCAAAACCAGGTCCATTTAGGACATCACTTTGTTTCTGGAAACAGCCAATCAGGTGCCTCTGAATTCTCACCGCCAGAGCGTGAAGGTACTGGCGGGCAGTCCCGATTGGTGGCCTCGGCCTCCATTATTCACAGGTATCCTGCCCCTGTACATGGAGGTTCCATTTAGTTAATACGGCTCCTAAGACCAAACATTCTGAAAGAACCACACTGAGCCAGACTGAACTTAGGGAAACAAGTTTTTTTTTTAAATTATTATTTTAATATTATAATTATTAGTATTACACTTTTAAATATTTTTACAGCTTTCTTCGTTTTTTTTTTAAAGGTTCTGGCTTCTAAAGAATTTTTATCACAATGGCCAGTAGAAAAATAACCAAACTCTGAAAAACCAAAGGCGCTCCTCGGCGCTTCTCACAAAGTTAAGGGGGTTGGAGAGGTAGGAACGGGGAGGGGTGGCTGGGAGGATTGTGGCGGTTCGGGAGCAGGTTACATTAGGGGTGTGATGCATCTGGAGGGCAGTTCACAAAGAGACCCACAATTTTATTATGTACAAAAGCAACTAGGGTTCAATGGCTGTGCAGATATCCCACTCTGGAGCAAACTGCCCGGTGGGAAAGCAGTCGCCCCTCCTTCAACACCCCCCCCATTGGAGGGCAGCGATGGAATCTTCCTTCCTCCAGTGTGCTGCAACATTAACTTCCCCCTCTTCTAAGCCACGAGACACCACAAGTGGCATGGTACCCAGGGGCTGAGGCACCGCCCTCCAACACCTGGGGCCAGAACCGAGGCATTCCGGCCCCCGATTCCTGGGGAACCCTTTCTCCAATCTTGGCTCTGATGCCACCTGTGAATTTGCCAGTCGTTCACAGAGGCGAAAGACCAGAGAAAAGTCAGACCTGGGGTGGGCGGGAGGGAGAAGCGGAAAAAAGAAACCCATATTGTGAAAGAATTTTAAAAAGGACCTTTGGCCACATGCTCACGGTCTCATTTCCTGGTCAACCGACCCCATGCAACCCACCAGCCGTGTGACGGGGGCTCGCCAGGAACGGCGTGGATCTCCTGTCTCTGCTCGCTGCCCGGGACTGCTAAAACGGGAGGGGAACGGTTGAGCCCTTGAGAGTCACAATACGCAGCTGGTGAGGTGTATGGTGGCGGGTCACAAGTTGTACAGGCTCGGTGGTCAATGAGATCCCCGCTCCCACGGTCCAGATCCTAGCCACCCATCCCCCGCGGGTGCAACGATCGCCTCCAAAGGAGAAATTGTTTTCATTTCACTAACAGGGTCAGGCATTAACGGCTTCCCCGGGAAAGCGCTACCGGCTTGGCCGTTTTTTCTCGTGCTGGGCTCAGTTCACCCAGCGGGCCACAGCATGGGAGAGACGGTTGGCTTCTTTCTCCTCCTAGATTCTCCGAAATGAAGGGAAACGCCAGCGTCGTATGCCAGAGAAAGGATCGGGAACACCTTTGATTCCATACCACCGTTTCCCGTGACGGCTCGATATAAGGCAGAGGGTGGGAGACACACGCGAAGGAATCGACGGGATCGTCTCGCCGATCCCCATCCCGTTCCAACCCACCGAGCGGCAGTCCTCCCCTCTCGCCCAAGAAACAGAACCCGAGTGTTACGACTGCCGATCCCCGATCCCTTAGATCCCCCGCCTGGCGTCTCGATTCCCTTGCATCTTCAGCTCTGGTAAAGACGATCTGGGCAGAGCAGGATGGAGAAAGAGTCTCACGGTGACCACAGTCGAGCCTTGGACGTTGGGCCGGAAGGACTGTGTTTTTTCATAGAGGCACTGGCTTCGACGGCGTGGAAGGACGGCGGGGCTCGAGTCTGACTGCCGAGGCTTCGCGATTCGAGAGAGCCAGATCCTGAGCTTGCCGCTTTTTCTGTCTTCGAGCCAGAGAATAATCCTCTGTCCAACTCAGGGGCCGGTATTCCTGGGAGACGCTTCCGTCCAGGGCAGACTTGGGAGCCCCTTGAGGGTTCTTGCTTGGGGGAGGGGGGGAAGCGTGTGCAAGATAAAAGACTCCCCCCACCCATCCAATTCTCCCAATCTCTCATTCGACTCCGGCACGTCCCTCCGGCACTTCTTCTTCCCCAAAGACCAGAGATCTCAGAACTGGACAGCAAGAATATTTTGCCGGGGACCGACGATCCTTCAGAGTACAGTTCATTGAGTATGTGGATGGGGGAACCCACAAGATGGTAGAACTAGACCTGGTCCATTCTGGGCGAACCTCCGAGGTGGCAGGGCCGGACGTGGCACACCTGCTCCTACCCCCTAAATCGAGACAGGCCCCGGCACCCTTCTCCTCCAATGGGCTAACAGCTTCCTGCTTTTCCGCCAGGGAGTAATAAATTATATCCTGAAACCCATCTGCCTGGGATCTGGGTTACGACAGCCGATTTCTGGGCTATTAAATTGCTGGTGAAAGGATTTTGATCCTAAGCTGGTCCCACCCTCCGGGCCATGACTATCCCCCATCCCACTTTATGCGTAAAGAACAATGTTCCGCCCCTCTCTTCCTAGGCAGAGGATACAGAACTTCTATTCTTTAAAGTGCTTACTGCATATCTCTCTTTGCAAGGATCGGTGCCCTCAAAGACCTGGCTCCAGCCTCTCTGGCGCACGTGGGAAGACACCCAGAGGTCTTCCAGACTAGTGACGGGCAAATGCTGGCCCACGGGCCACTTCCATCCCTGCCCTGGTTCTTTCTGTCCCCTAACACTCGCTGCGCCAAGATGGAAACAACGCAGAAGTCCGGCATGCTGCCTTTCGGCCCGATTTTGCTTAGCCTGGACCCCTAGGGAACACGGTGAGGGAGGGGAGGTAGTCAGCTTGGGTCCTTCTCCCTATAAGCAGGCTTGAAGTGTGCTATTGGAGCGCAGATTCTGGAGACCACCCAGGCGTCCCAGCATCCGTATCTTCTAGACAGGCCTCTGCTTTCTGCGGGAGGGCGGAGCACGGGGATCGGAGTTCCCCTCGATTCCACCCTTCCCTTATCTCTTAGGTCTCACATCTGAGTGCAAAGGTATTGGGATGCCCTTGAGTACAGGACAGGCCGTTTCTCGGCCTCCGTTGTAAACAGAGCTCTCTGAAAGGGACGGTATTTCCTAGAGACCGATCAAACACAGGGGGGCTTTCTCTGCCACAAGCTTAAGTCCCTCCAAAAAGTTTAAAAAATTGATGCTCTCGGCCCACAAATGTCTGTCTCTAAAACACTGGGGTTCGTACAGGGTTTCAAGGGCCCGTTTACTTCTTACCACTGTCCCTTCCTTTGGTTTCCCACGCCTCCTAAAATAGACCTCCCGGCAACTCACGCACACACAAAAATAGGTTGCCCTGAAGTTGGATGCAAGGAGGACGGGTGGGAGGGTCCCCAAAAATACCTGGGACACAACAGAGAATTGTTTAAAAGGAAAGAAATAGAAGGGGGGAAACCCCACCCTCCGAGAGGCGCTGTCCCCTTTCGAGGCCCCGCCCTCTTGGTCCGTCTTGAGTACAGTGTGCGAGGTGACTGGCGGTCCCCGGCCTCGGAGAGAGGAGGTGGTCAGTCCGGCCTTGGGGGGGGGGAAATCAGAGCACAGTGTTCTCGGTACAGCTGCCCCCCAGGGAGGAGCGGAACGCCTGCAGCTGGGAGACGCCATGTAGATGGACGCAGGCTGCCGCTACCACCAGCACGTGGAAGATCTGGTGGGAGTGGAACTGGAGGGAAGAGGGAAAAAAAAGACAGGATTTGAACCCAAGACTCTAGGGGCCCATGGCCACCCTGCTACCAGTGTTCCCTGTAAGCTGTGGAGTTTTAGGAGCAAAAATTCTGCTTTGTGAGCTACTGGCATCAAAGTTGTGAGCGAGCGAATTGGCTGCTGCATAAATTAGTCTGCTCTGGAGCCCTCCTTCCTGAGCGAAGACAAAAATGTGTGAGCCAGAGGCTAAAAAGCAGTGAGCTAGCTTACACTAACTCAGCTTAGAGGGAACCCTGCCTGCTACTTAATACCACTCAGAGATTTTTTTGGAAGTGGTGTTGCCAGTCTCCACGTGGTACCTGGAGATCTCCTGGGATTTCACCTGATCTCCAGGCAACAGAAGTCAGTTCCTCTGGAGAAAATGGCCACTTTGGAAAATGGCATTATACCCTGTGGAAGTTCTTCCCCCCAACCACACCCTCCTCAGGCTCCGCCCCAAAATTTCCTGGAATTTCCCAGCCTGAAGCTTGGAACTCTAAATCTGAGCCCATTCCTGTGAGAAAAATGAGTCTTTCCTGTCCTCCCTGGCAGAGTATATAACTACGGTTGCCAGAAATTTTGGGGGTGGAGCCTGAGGAGGGTGTGATTTGGGAGAGGGGAGGGGCTTCAACAGGCTATAATGCCACAGAGTCCACCTTCCAAGGCAGCCATTTTCTCCAGGTGAACTGATCTCTGTTGGCTGGAGATCAGTCGTAATCCCAGGAGATCTCCAGCTCCCACCTGGAGGCTGGCAACCAGTGGTCCCTCTAAGCTGAGCTAGTGTGAGCTAGCTCACAACTTTTTTAGCCTCCGGCTCACAGATTTTCGCCTTAGCTCAGGAAGGAGGGCTCCAGAGCAAAGTAATTTCTGCAGCAGCCAAATCGCTCGCTCCCAACTTTAATGCCAGGAGCTCACCAAGTAGAACTTGTATTCACGAGACTAGATATAACCCTTTTAACAAAGCTATGGTAGCGTGATTCCCCTTCACTATTAAAACCCTGAGAAGCAAACACCCCCCTCCCCTCACAACACGTTGTTTCGACAGTACATACCCATATGTCACACTTCCCCGGGAAGAAGCGTTCAGGGATGCGGGCCGCGTACAGGGCCACCCCCAAGATGTAGAGGACCGCCATGAGGAACAGCCACCCAATCTGTCCCACGGTCGTGGCCTTGATGAATCCCTCGGCGATCATGAAATGGAGGGTGGGCACCAACCCACTCAGGCCGAGGCCTAGAAAGACTCCTGCCCAAAGGAGAAAGAGAAACCACTGACTGTTACTGCCTATAATAAAGGAGAGAGCATCTCTGAGGATGTACAAAGTGACTGCGCTAGCGGATAATCACACAACCAGAGCACAGAGGGTCTTTTCACACAGAGGCTGTCCCCACAGTTTGGGTGATGACGAACCATGTGGGGCTTCTCCCGCGTTTCTTCACAATGTCATCTTCCGTTTGTTGCCTTTCCATGGTTTCCGTCGTCATTCCGCTATGTTTTTTCAAACTGGATCAAACGTGGTTCAAGAAAGCACGGAGAAATGACAGGGAAACCACAGAAAGCCGACAAATGGATATTATGAGGGAACCAAAATGGACCAATCAGAACAACCACCAGTTCAATGTACTGCCTGAAGTCAGGGTGGTGTTTGGATTGCGTCCCTTCGGGCCCGGCTGAGACTCAAGTGAAGGACATTTAGGTAAGGAAGGACGGCTACCGGGCAAGCCGACACCGCAAGCATCTTGTCCTTCCTCCGAGATTATCTTGCTGTAGCCTCTCAACGACCCTGTGAGGTAGGTTAATCCGAGAGGGTGCTGACTCCGGGTAACCTAGTATGTAAGATTGTCATCTCCAGTCTGGGAGTTTCCTGGAGACTCGGGGGTGGTGCTGTGGAGGGGAGGGGAATTTGGGATCCAAAGTGGTCCTTGGCAGCACTGTTCCCTCTAAGCTGAGTTAGTGTGAGCTAGCTCACAGTTTTTTAACCTCCGGCTCACAGATTTTTGCCTGAGCTCAGGAAGGGGATGGCTCCAGAGCAAACTGATTTCCGCAGCAGCCAAATTGCTCACTCACAACTTTAATGCCAGTAGCTCACAAAGTAGAATTTTTGCTCACAAGACTCCACAGCTTAGAGGGAGCACTGCTTGGCAGCCACGTGTTTGCCGCATACAGTTTGTACCATGTGAGTTGGTCCTGAGACTGGCTACCCTCAATCCGCCTAATGAAGAGGGTTGCCACCCTCCAGGTGGCACCTGGAAATCTCCCACTATTACGATTGATGTCCGGACAACCCAGATCAGTTCCCCTGGAGAAAAGGACTGCTTTGGAGGGTGGACTCAATGGCACTGTACCTTGCCGAGGACTCAGTGTTCCCTCTAAGCTGAGTTAGTGTGAGTTAGCTCACCGTTTTTTAGCCTCTGGCTCACACAGTTTTGTCTCCGCTCAGGAAGGGGATGGCTCCGGAGCAAACTAATTTATGCAGCAGCCAAATCGCTCGCTCACAACTTTAATGCCAGTAGCCCACAAAGCAGAATTTTTGCTCACCAGACTCCACAGCTCAGAGGGAGCATCGGCTGAGGCCCCTCCCCTCCCCCAACCCCACCCTCCCCAGGCTCCATCTCCAAAATCTCCAGGTTATTTCCCAACACAGAGCTGGCAGCCCTACTATTAATGAATCTGTGGCTGAGATTAGATTGAAACCGGCAGCCTCCGAGATCCCAGACCACCCTTTTAGCCCACTCTGTTAGCCTTCAGGCTTTGGAAGGTCTGTGGCTCACTGATAGAGTGTCTGCTCGGCACGTGGAAAGTCCCGGGTTCAACCTCTGGCATTTCCAGTTAAAAGGATCAGATAGGAGGTGATGTGAAAGACCTCAGCTGGAGAGCCGCCGCTGGTCTTTTTAAAAAATATATATTTTGTGCAAATTTTAATTAGCAGAGGAGACGAAGTTCTAGCAACAGTCATCTTACAGAAGAAAGCCAAACACATACACAGTTTGAGCTACTTGTACACACCACTGGGTATACAGCTTAGAAAACAAGAACTAAGGGCACAATTTATACAATTCTTTCCAATACATCTCATCTGCCTTAAAAAGGGAAAACTTCCAATAAATTAAATTGGATAAGAGAGAGAGAACATAAGAGAGAAGCCGATGTCGGATCAGGCCAACGGCCCATCCAGTCCAACACTCTGTGTCACAGAGTGGCCAAAAATACCAGGTGCCATCAGGAGGTCCGTCAGTGAGGCAGGACACTAGAAGCCCTCCCACTGTTTCCCCCCCAAGTACCAAGAATACACGGCATCACTTGCCCCAGACCAAGAGTTCCTATAGCATAATGCTATAGACAAGGCTTTTTTGTAGAGAAAGCCCAGCAGAAACTTATCAGAATAACAGGCCACACCCAACAGCAGAAATGCATTAGCATATTAGGCCACACCCCTGACAGCACAGCTCATTAGCACATTAGGCCACACCCAACATGTTACCAGAAGTGTGGTCATCCAGCCACACCCACCTTTTGCTTCTTATTCTGTTTACCTTGTTTGTTGGTCAAAACCCAGGGCTTTTTTGTAGCAGGAACTCCTTTGCATGTTAGGCCACACACCCCTAACGTAGCCAATCCTAATGAGTTTCTGCTGTTGGGTGTGGCCTATTATGCTAATGAGCTCCTGCTGGGCGTGGCCAACTTGGGAGCCAGCCGGAACACCGTTCCTGTGCGTTTCTGCCCAAAAATAGTCCTGGCTATAGATAATAATGTGTAAATATTCAAATGATAGATTCAATATTCAAATGATAATAATGTGTAAATATTCAAATGTGATCCGCCGCTGGTCTAAGCAGAGGACATTGACTTTGATGGACCAAGGGTCTGATCCGGTATAAGGCACCTTCCTGTTTTCACGCGAAAGCAACCTACAGACGACTACAGCTCGAAGGGTTGCCATGTACGGTTACCTGCCCGGACAGCTCGGTACTGGGGAGTGGCAAAGTGGTCCCACTGCGACACCATGATGGCTGTGATGCCCAGCACACAGATGATGATGAGGTAGATGAGGCGGGGTTGCGGCGAGCAGTAGAAGGAGTAATACAGCCAGGGGACGAAACTGCCCATGGTCAGCAGGGCAATTCCGGAGTAATCCAACCTGCAGGAACACGGGCAACGGAAAAAGCCAGGTTAGGCAGCCGGGAGATACCCAGTGCAGTCTGTTAGCTGGAGCCAAAATCCCAAGAACCGATTAGATTTTTAAAAATCAAGATTAGGGACCCTGTGGTCACAGGACGGGGGCAGCGTTTCTAGATTTTGTGGACTGACAGTCTTACTGTAGGTTCAGATTGTCCTTGGGGTTGTTCATGGATGACGTGAGGAGTTCATATCAAACCTGCAACGTTTTGTGGCTTCTGGACACACATATCCACAAGGGTTGCCAACCTCCAGGTGGAGGCTGCAGATCCCTAAGGATAACAACTGATCTTATGTTGGAAGGCCCTGGAGAAAATGGCTGCTTTGGAAGGTGGATTCCAGAGCATCATGCCCCGTTGAGGTCTCTCCCCTCCCCAAGCCCCGCACTTCTTAGGGCCCACCCCCAAAATCTCCAGGTATTTCCCAAGTAGGAGTTGGCAGAGCCCATCTTTCAAAGCAGCCGTTTTCTCCAGGGGAACTGATCCTTGCCTTCTGGAGGTCAGTGGTAATCCCAGGAGTTCTCCGGCCACCACCTGGAGGCTGGCAAGCCTAGTGTCTAAATCTGAGGCCCCCTCCGAGCTCAAGGCCCAGGCCAAATAGCCCTCCCCAACTGGGCCCTCCTTGAGATATCGTGTTCTTTGGCTTATTTAAAACACTGATATGGCATTCCTTTCTCCCGAGGATCCAACGCAGGTGACACCAATATAAAAACCATTTGATAAAACAAACATTAAAACAACAGATATAAACAGGGTTGCCATCCCCTGATGGGTGGGTGGGGGGTCAGTGTTCCCTCTAAGCTGAGTTAGTGTGAGCTAGCTCACAGTTTTGTAGCGTCCAACTCACACATTTTTGTCTTGGCTCAGGAAGGAGGGCTCCAGGGCAAACTACTTTATGCAGCAGCCCGATTGATTGCTCACACCTTTAACGGCAGTAGCTCACCAAGTAGAATTTTTGCTCACAAGACTCCACAGCTTAGAGGGAACATTGGTGGGAGTTCCCCTGATTTCAGGCCCTCCGATCTGCCTGCCGGCCAGGTGGGAACCCCTCCCACAGTGGGAGCCTCGCCCACAAAGAGCCCCGTAGTGCGTGACATGTCCGGTGCAATGATGTCACCCAGAGGTGACATCATTCTGCTGGGCACATCGCGGCGGGGGGGGACACTCTAGCATTTGCCAAAGAACTCTATGGTGACCATAGATTTTTTTGGCTGAACACTAGAGCGTACCCCCAGCGACGTGCCTAGCTTGATGATGTCACTTCCAGGGGATGTCACTGCGGCATACGTACTTTGCATGTGTGCAAGAAGACCCCATAGAGAAGACTGAAGCGACCCTAAATATAAAATATTAAAAGCCAACCCAGAAACCTTATACTCCCACCAGTATAGCATTCCCCATTTGCCAGACTCAAAATTCACAACAAGCCAGGGATGTCAGCCTCTAGGTGGGTCCTGGGGATCTCTTGGAATTATAGCTCATCTCCAGACTGCAGAGATCAGTTTCCCTGGAGAAAATGGATGGTTTGGAGGGTGGACTCTATGGCACTGTACATCACTGAAGTCGCTGTTCTCCCCAGGCTCCACCCCCAAATCGCCAAGAATTTCCCAACCTGGAGCTGGCAACTCTATGACCCTGCCCTCTGCTGGTTGGATGGGGGGACTTCACAACCCTATCAAAAGCTCTCTAGAATAGCTTCTTTGTAGCCTCACTAGAAAGCCAGACCATTAGATCCCCCCCCCACCTCTTCAGGGACCAGGAAGCTGTTCTGCAAATATGGGGCAGCTACTGAGAAAGCTTGAGTCTGTACTGTTACCAGCCATGCCTCAGACAATAGAGGCATTGAAAGTTGACCCTGTTGAGATGAGCAGGTAGGGAGAGGGGGTCCCTCAGGGATGTGATCATGAAGGGCTTTCTAGGTGAGCATCAAAAGCTTGAATTGCACCCATAAATCAATCAGCAGGCAGTGAAGGGACCTTTATGTGGCTAAATATAACTGTTGCAATGGAACCAACAGGGAGTCCGCAAGGTGGTTTGAGTTAAGCCGCTAGATGCAGCTGTCTCTGTCCTAAGCCAGTTCCAGGATGCTGCGATCAGGTAGACGGAAAAGAACAGGCTGAAACTTCATCTGCGCAAGACAGTGATGATGCTTCTCAGCACAGCTGATGCTCCAGAGGGGGACTGACCTTCCTGTTTTAGGTAGCCTGAAATTCTCTTTGTAGTAAACAGGTAAGGGCACCTGGAATTAGATCTTCGCTTGCTCTTTAAAAAAAAGGAGCAAGTTCAGGCTGTGGCAACAGGTGCTTCACCACCACCCCAAGATGCTCCTGGTCAAGAAACTGGCCTGCCTTCCCGATGCAGCCTGATCTGGCAATGCCGATCCATTCTACGGAAACCTTAAGGCTTGACTGCTGCAATGCCCTTTACGTGGGGCTGCCCTTGAAGCTAATGCAGAAGATTCAGCAGGTGCAGGATGTGCCTACCCCTTTGCAAATTGCTTTTCCAGCATTCGTGCCTCTTGTGACTTTCAGCGGCACATCGAAAAGACCTGCCTTGGCAGCCTTTGCTTGTTTGCCAGGCCGCAGGGGTGAGTGGGTAGACGGCGGGTAGGGCAGGGGGAAGAGCGCACTCACTTGGAGAAGGTGCGGGAGACCTTCTCGGAATGGCAGTAGACGGTGTGGAATAGCCAGGAGAAGCAGAGGCAAAGAATGGCTCCCAAGAAGAACATGCCAAAGACCACACGTTCCTGAATCGGGGCCACGTAGTTCATGTTGGGGCTGAACATGTAACCAAAGCCCAAGACCAGGAAGAAGAGGAATCCTGGGAAGAGTGAAGAGAGAAGAAAAATACCTACAGATCACTAGTTGTTTGTTTCTCTATATATCCAGGCAAACTATATATTCCAACTGACTCCGTTTCCGTAGGAAGTCTCTGTTCCCTGGTCCCTTTGCCGGATAATTCCCTTCCATAGGGTCAGAATGTAGATGGGAGGCCACCAAGGAAATCCAGGGTTGCTAGGCAGAGGCAGGCAATGGCAAAATCCCTCTGCTTTTGGCTCACACCTTTTTTGCCTTAGCTCAGGAAGGATGGTTCCAGGGCAAACTCATTTATGCAGTAGCCAAATCACTCGCTCACAACTTTAATGCCAGTAGCTCACAAAGCAGAATTTTTGCTCACAAGACTCCACAGCTCAGAGGGAGCATGGTCCAGTGGCACCTTTAAGACCAACAAAGGTTTATTCGAGGTACGAGCTTTTGTGTGCATGCGCATTTTTTCAAATACATGGGAATGGAAGATAAGGTTCAAATTTATAGACGGGGCTGAACAGCGGATTAACATGTAACATGATGAAGATGTTTTAAGATATGCGAAGACAAAGCTAAATGACAAGCTAAGGTTATAAGGTCAACCACTGTAAAGCAATAAATATGTCAAAATAAGACTGGGACTCTCCCTTCACTCCTCTCAGGCATGGAGGTCAGTTAACAGCGGTTTTTTTCTTTTTTGACGGGGGTGCGGTGTTATGCCAGCCAAACATTCCAATATTCCTTGTGTAACATTCAATATTCTAATATACTATTCTGAAAAATAAATTCACAAAAATTCAGAGCATGTACAGTCCTTCTATGCAAACACATATCTGAGGAGTTAGCATATGTAATGAGATAAGAAACCAATATCCCAGTTCAGTCCTGGGGACGTTTTTGTTCCAAGTGTTGTAATAACTGGTAATTCAGCCGTTTCCCTTTCCATTCTGTTCCTGAAGTTCCTTTGTAATAGAACAGCTACCTTGAGGTCACCCACTGAATGTCCTGGAAGGGTGAAGTGTTCTTCAACAGGTCTTGTGATTCCTGATGTCAGATTTGTGTCCTTCCATTCCAACTTATTTGAAGAAGTGTGCCTTGCACACAAAAGCTCATACCTTGAACAAACCTTTGTTGGTCTTAAAGGTGCCCCTGGATTCTAAATTTGTTCTCCTGCTTCAGACCAACACAGCGGACCACCTGGAACTGCCTCTGCTTCTCTCTGCCTTGACATGGATGGCCTGCGCTAGCCCAGGCTCATCAGGTCTCAGAAAGCAGAGTCAGCTATTGTTGGAACTAGGATGGGAGACCACCAAGGAAGTCCAGGGTTGCTACACAGAGGCAGGCAACAGGCAAACCAGCTCTGAACGTATCTAGTGATCTCTACGGGATCACCATAAGTCGGCTGTGACTTGACAGCCCTTTCCACCACCATTTTACTACTGAGCACTGCAATGATCATTGTAGGTCTGAGCTCAGCTCCATCCTCTGGTCTCCAGCAGTTCTGTCTTTGTGTGTTTTTGTGTGTGTGTGAGTTTGAGAATTGGGAGGATCCACCTGACTTCTAATGCACATGCTTGGAAACATATGTGCATCAGACACTAAGAGCTCAGTGACACAGCGTCATTTCTCCCATGCTCATTTTAAACAACTCCCCCCCCACTTTTGCAAATTCAGCAGCCAGAATTGCTTCATCAAAGAGGAAAATGGACTAGGGAGGGAGAAGGAACTTTCACCTTTTCTTCCTCTGCCCTTTTCTCACTGGGAAAAGTCACCCTTGAGCTGTGTGCATCCACGCTGGGGGGGGGGGGGGTATGGGTACCTGTATGTTTTCCCCAGTGTGGGCTAAAAGCGGCTTGGTGGATAGCTTTTTCCAGTGGGGAAAAGGCAGAGGAAGAAACTTTTCTTCCCTCCCAACACAAAAAGGACTCGCCTTCATCCCTGATGAGCCCGTGCGTTATAGTGCTTAAGAGCCAGGTAGGTAACCGCGTTGGTCTGAATCAGCAGGACAAAGTTTGAGTCCAGTGGCACCTTTAAGACCAACAAAGTTTTATTTAAACTTTTGTGTACAAACACACTTCTTCAGATACAGCGAAACAGAATTTCCTCAACCATAGGAAGAGAGAGGGTGGGGTGGTAGAGTTGCCAGGAAGGGCCAATTAGAGTCAAGACAGAGACAGAAATAAAAATGGAAATTGCCAGTTCGTCCATACAGGTATGGACTGTATGGAAATTACCGGTCCAAAATGGAAATTACCCGTCCAAGTCTTATGAGGAAAGGCTGAGGGAGTTGGGTATGTTTAGCCTGGGAAAGAGAAGGTTTAGAGGGGACATGATTGCAGTCTTCAAGTATTTGAAGGGCTGTCATGTAGAAGATGGAGTGGATCTATTCTCTCTTGCTCCGGATTGCAAGACTAGATCTAATGGGTGGAAATTACAAGGGAGTCGTTACCGGCTTAATATCAGGAGAAACTTCCTGACTGTAAGAGTGGTTGAGCAGTGGAACAGACTGCCTCGGGAGGTGGTGGATGCTCCTTCGCTGGACATTTTCAAGAGGAGACTGGACAACCATCTTTTGGGTATGTTATAGGTATGTAGGGGTTTTGGCTGTGTTCCTGCAGAGTGCAGGGGTTGGACTAGATGGCCTGCAAGGTCCCTTCCAACTCTAACATTCTATGATTCTATGATTCTATGATTCTATGATTCTACAGCATAGTGAAGATGCTTAACGGATTCAGGGGTCAAACATGAACAATAAGCGTTGTTTCAATGGTTACTATTTGTTTGGGTTCAATTCTGGGGGGGAAACAGTGAAGGAAATGACTATGTCAGAATTGGAGATCGATGTATCCTTAATTGTAGAATTACTCTCAGCATTCCACAGTTAAAGATACACCAATCTCCAGTTTTGACGTATTTATTTCTTTCACTGTTTTTGCCTCAGAAGGGAGCCCAAACAAACGGTTACCATATAAAATAAGCTTATTATTCCTGTTCGATCCTTGCATCTGTTAAACATCTTCATGATGCTGTATGATAATTTACTGCTCACCCTCTAAGTATACATATGGACTGGTTATTTTCAATTTTGTTTCTGTCTCTGTCTTGAGTCCAATTGGCCCTTCCTGCCGACTAACCCCCCCCCTCTTCCTATATGTAATTGTCGAGGAAATTCTGTTTCAATGTATCCAAAGAAGTGTGCTTGCACACAAAAGCTTATACCTTGAATAAAACTTTGTTGGTCTTAAAGGTGCCAGTGGTTAAGAGCCTCGGAATAATATCTAGAAGACCCAGGTTCAAATCCCCCCATGCCACAGAAGCTTGCTCAGCCTAACCTTCCTCACAGGGTTGTTGTGAGGATAAAATAAATATGTTGGACTAGATGACCCTAGAGGTCCCTTCCAGCTTGATGATTCTATGATTGAAAACGGAGGAGAAGAGAAGAATGTCAGCTGCTCTGGGTCCCCATTGGGAAGAAAGGCAAGATATAAATGAATCAAAATAAATACATTAGGTGGCGTGGGGCTTTGCAAGCTGCAAGCAGAATAAGCAGGTCCCCATTTGGATAGTGTGCTGTGCACAGGCAGAGGACGGCGGTTCCAGAATACCCCCTCCCCACCCTACCCCATTCCATCCTTTGCTCTATGGGGCAATGCAATGTCACACAACTCTCCCTGTGACTGACCAAGCAGGTGTGTCCAGATGTTGCCGGTCTCGGTGTGGAGGCGGAAGATGCTGCGGAAACAGGCGCGGAATGAGGGCATGGGTGGCCGATGTCCGTGCAAGAGGAAGTCGTTGTCCTTCAGCCAATCGGGCAGGACGTCGTATGGGATGACACGCCAGCGGCCCTCCCAAACCTGCGGTGGGAGAAAAGAGAGTCTTGCTGAGCAGTCGGGTTAGAACAGATTAAAGGAAGTCCTTCTTCACTCAAAGAGTGATTGACACATGGAATTCACGGCCACAGGAGGTGGCGGCAGTGGCTACAAGCATGGATGGCTTCAAGAGGGAATTGGATAAGCATATGGAGCAGAGGTCCATCAGTGGCTATTAGCCACAAGGTATAGATAGGGACTCTCAGTCTGGGGCAAGTGATGCTCTGTATTGTTGGTGCTTGGGGGAGGGAGCAACAGTGGGAGGGTTTCTAGTGTCCTGGCCCCACTGCTGGACCTCCTGATGGCACCTGGTATTTTTGGCCATTGTGTGACACAGAGTGTTGGATTGGATGGGCCATTGGCCCGATCCAACACTGGCTTCTCTTATGTTCTCTTATGTTCTTATGTGAGGATGGAAGGAGGGTATTAACTGAGTTAGCCCTCACGGCTGCAGGGGGCAGAGTCTCTGCTCACTGTTCTGGGAACCAACTGAGAAAAACATGTGCTCCTAAGATTGGCGTGCACTTCTGACTCCAGAAACAACAAAACAAACGGCATCCCTGATTCCAATCATTTGGGATAACACTGCTCGAAGGAGATATCTATATTCCAGACATAAGTAGCCATAAGAAAAGGGTGGGGTTGTTTTTAAAAGTGGTTTAATGATCCTAGCATATCCCATAAGGAACCTGGGAGTTGTAGTTTTGTGGAGTGCTTCGAGATCTACAGAGAACAATCCCCAGGTCTCCTTAGCATGAAGCCAGGTAACTGCTTGGGTTTAACTCTGTAGTTCAGGCAAATGCTAAGCAATCGTCCTTCTAATTTTTTCCTCCCTGCTGAGCAAAGCAGTTCACATCCTGAGCAGAATATAACTGCTGTGATCTTACAATGATCTACCAAACAGAAAAGCAACCTTGAAAAATGTAAACGAAATCTGGGTGGGTTTTTTTGCAAAAATATTTATAGTATTATAAGATTAGCTATTAAGCAAACTGCAAATAAAGCACAACGTGTGTAATTACATTAAAAGACATACAATTACAGGCGGAACATAAACCCCGCTGAAATACAATCATAAAGGGACCGAGCCAACCTTCTTTATGCTGCAAGGACAGAGAAAACCGTTCACTTTAACAGCCAACTTTAACAGTCCCTCGAAGCATGAAGACGTCAAGGTTAGTACACGACAGGCCTGTTTCGAATCGATCTCTTTATCAAGCTGTTAAGTCTTCATGAGGCTTGTGGGACTTCCATTAGTTTCCAATAATTCACAAGTGCATGGCAGCCAACCTCTCTAATAACAAACTTGAGATCGTGGAGGTGGGCAACCCTAGGGACGGTTGCCAACCCCCAGGTGGCAGCTGGAGATCTCCTGGGATTGCAACTGATCTCCAGGCAGCAGAGATCAGTTCCCCTGGAGAAAATGGCCACTTTGGAAGGTGGGCTTCTATGGCATTCTACCCCATTGAAGTCCCCCCTCCCCAAACCCCACCCTCTTCGGAGTCACCCACAAAATCTCAAAGTATTTCCCAGCCCAGAGCTGGCAACACTAGTCCCTAAGTAACATCAAGTCATAAGAACATAAGGAGAGCCCTGCTGGATCAGACCAGTGATCCATCTAGTCCAGCATCCCATCTCACACAGTGGCCAACCAGTTCCTCTGGAGGACCAACAACAGGGCACAGAGGCTGAGGCCTTCATAAGAACATAGGAAGAGCCCTGCTGGATCAGTCCAGTGGTCCATCTAGTCCAGCATCCCGTCTCACATAGTGAACAACCAGTTCCCCTGGAGGACCAACAAGAGGGCACAGAGGCCAAGGCCTTCATAAAAAACATAGGAAGAGTCCTGCTGGATCAGACCAGTGGTCCATCTAGTCCAGCATCCTGTCTCACATGCTGGCCAACCAGTTCCTCTGGATGTCCAGCTATGGGGCACAGAGTCCAAGGCCTTCATGAGAACATAAGAAGAGCCGTGCTGGATCACACCAATAGTTCATCTCGTCCAGCATCCTGCCTCACACAAGGGCCAACCAGTTCCTCTCAATGGCCAACAACACGGCACAGACACCAAGACCTTCCCCAATGTTGCCTGCTGGCTCTGGGATTCAGAGGTTTCATCAACACACGGCTCTCACCAAAAGGTTAACCTTTCCCTCCACCTATCCTTCCACAACAGTCTCACTTGCCCAAATGCGGCAGCCGTCCTTTTGCAAGCCTTTGGTATCTGTCTCGACATCTACAGTCCCTGCTTTGCCCTCATCTCCCCTGCCCATAACCCCTCTCAGGCACAGGCCTTCGGGGGACCCAGGCAGGGTGCCGGACTGCATTTCCGGAAATGGAGATCTTGGTTTATCCAGGTCTGCTGCTTGTCCTCTCCACGGTTCCAGGTGAAATGGCCCGATGGGCTTGCCCCTCTGTGAACCAGCCCTGGAGCCGGTTCAGGCGGGTTGTCATGGCAGAGAGGAGGCCCTCTTCCCCAAGGAAAATTCTCGCACTCTGTTTGGTGCGGCCTTTCTCCCAGGTTCAGGTGGCCGTCAGCCTTCCCAGCCTGGTGAAGGGGGCGGTGGGGTGAGAAGGACAGCAAGCTGCTGGTGAAGTCACAATGCCAGATCCTCGGGGCACTTTTGTGACATACGAGCCACCTTCATTTTGATTGGGTTGGAGATTTTGCACAAGGAGAGACAGCGGGACAACGGCAGAGAGGTAAGGGGGCCAGGCCGCTTCCAGGTGGTGGAAGTACAATCGAAACATCCGTGACAAAAAGGATGAAGAGTCAAAAACATATATATATATACAAAATTGTTTACTGTAATAGTAGTGATTCTCTAGATTTTTGTCATGGATGTTTTGTTTGTCTTTCCACCTCCTCCCGTGATCTTTGGCTTCTAGCTTCCAGGTGGTAGCCGAAGGTCTCTTGGGAATGCGACCAGTGTTCCCTGCAAGCTGAGTCAGTGTGCGCTAGGTCACAGCTTTTTTAGCCTCCGGCTCACACCTTTTTGTCTTAGCTCAGGAAGGGATGGCTCCAGAGCTGGCTAATTTATGCAGGAGCCAAATCTCTTGCTCACCGCTGTAATGCCAGGAGCTCGCAGAGCAGAATTTTCGCTCACAAGACTCCACAGCTTAGAGGGAGCACTGATTGCAGCTGATCTCCAGGTGACAGAGATGAATTCACTTGGAGATCATGGCCGCTTTGGAAGGTGGACTCTCTGGCATCATACCCCACAGAAGTCACTCCCCTCCTCAAATCCCGCCCTCCTCAGGCTCCACCCACCCACCCCAAATCTCCAGCTATTTCCCATCCCAGAGCTGCCAACCCTACGGAGAGGGAGGAAACAAAGGGAGAGTATACAGGGTACCCGGGAATACTCGGTTGGTGACGGGGCTTCCCAAATGTTTTACGCACCTTCAAGACAAATTCTTCCATCTTCTCCATGGCATGATGAGCCTGCAGTGGGAGCATCAGAACCCGAACGGGATCCGAGTCACCCACCTCCTCCCCCTCTTCCTCCAGCTCAGGGTCATCGGAACCCCAACCGGTGGGCTCGACCCCCATCTCAACACCATCCTGGAAGAGACCATACGAGAGAATAGAATCAGAGAATCAGAGTTGGGACCTCCAGGGTCATCTAGTGCAGGAAATTCACAAATACTCCCCCCCCCCGCATCCACTGACCCCCTCCTCCATGCCCGGAAGATGACAAAAAACCTCCAGGGTCCCCGGCCAAACTGGCCTGCAGAAAAATTGCTTCCTGACCCCAAAATGGTGATCGACATTTCCCTGGGCGTGTAAGAAAGAGCCACGAGAATCAAACACTGAGGCAACCCTTCCTACCCTCCCTCTCATGATCTGCCTAAGTTCACAGAATCAGCATGGCTGTCAGATGGCCATCTAGCCTCTGTTTGAAAACCTCCAAAGAAGGAGAGCCCACCACCTCCCGAGGAAGCCTGTTCCACTGAGGAACCGCTCTAAGTGTCAGGGTATTATTTATTTATTTATTTACTTATTATTTTCCATGTCTAGCCCACCTTGTTCTTCCTAATGCTCTTCCTAATGTTTAGCCAAAAACTCTTTTGATTCAATTTCAGCCCATTGGTTCTGGTCCGGCCTTCTGGGGCAACAGAAAACAACTCCGCGCCATTCTCTAGATCAGCGTTTTTCAACCACTGTGCTGCGGCACACTAGTGTGCCGTGAGATATTGTCTGGTGTGCCGTGGGAAAAATTCCAATTTCATCCGTAACATGCGGCTTCGGCTCACAGAGTTAATTTTTTTTAACATTTTCTAATGGTGGTGTGCCTCGTGATTTTTTTCATTAAAAAAGTGTGCCTTTGCACAAAAAAGGTTGAAAAACACTGCTCTAGATGACAACCCTTCAAGTGCTTGAAGATGGTTATCACAGGAGGCAGGCCAGATACAGCAGGCCAACCAAACATGAATAGGCATGGGACAGAACCTAGGGCTTTCCCTTCCTATGACACACAGTTATAGAAATGTCTGTTGGCATCTGAAGATAATTTAGGATACCACCACCCCCTTTTGCCATCAAGTCACAGCTGATTTACGGTGACATTGCGGGGGGGGGGAATTCCCAAGTTCAAGTACAGGCGAATGGGGTTTGAACTTGCTGAGACCGAGAGGGAGAAAGATCTTGGGGTCGTAGTGGATAGCTCAATGAAGGTGTCAACCCAGCGTGCTGCAGTGGTGAAAAGGCCAAACCCTTTGGATGGGAGACCACGGGGCACGGGGGGATGGAGTGCTCTCTGTGTCAAGGTGACACAGTACTCCCTCAGTGCAGAGTGCGCTCCACCTTTCTGTGTTGTGCCTCTGAGGATGCCGGTCGCGGCTGCTGGCGGGGCGTCGGGTCCTGCAGTGCCGGGACCACGGCCACACGGCCCGGAAAGTCTACAGCAACTAATGAACTCCGGCCGTGAAAGCCTTCGACAACATCATCATGGTTTTGTTCCGGGTTTTTTTGTGTGTGTTAGTAACTGGCACCTTTTTCCAGGGCTCTCCCAAGTCCTGATCCTTGTGAGTCAGCCTGCCCCACTCAACCAGCGACCTTCAGGAGCAGTCTAGTGGGGGGCTGCAGGATTTGGGGGGGAATTGGTAGACCTCGGCACAACCGTATGTACGAGTACTGGCACTGAAACGGGAAAAAGCGCTGGGGACAACTATTACTAAAGTAGTCATTGCTAGCACTTTATGATATTGAACTATTTTATACTGCATTGTTTTATACGGTCTTATGATTGTTCTATCCTTATTTACATGTTTTAATTCGTACGTAAGCTGCCCTGCGCGTACTCTGGCAGGGAGGGCGGGGTATAAATCGAACCTGATTGATTGATTGATTAAGAACTGGATTGAAAATAAAAACTGCTGGAATTATAATGCCCCTGTGTTGATCTACGGTGCAACCTCATTTGGAATTCTGTGTACAGTTCTGGTCCCCATATCTCAAAAAGGACATTTGCAGATCTGGAAAAAAATACAGAGGAAGGCAACCAAGATGATAAGGGGGTTAGAGCCCCTTCCCAAGGAGAAAAGGCTGCAGAGTCTGGGAGTTTTCAGTTTAGAAAGGAGACGACTAAGGGGGGGGGGACATGACAGAGGTTTATAAAATCGTGCATGGGGTGGAGAGAGTCGACCAAGAGAAATTTTCCTCCCTCCCTCAAAATACCAGAATTTGAGGGCAACAACTGAAGCTGATGGGCAGTAGGTTCAGGATGGACAAAAGGAAATATTTCTTCACACACAGAGAGTGATTGAAATGTGGAAGTTGCTGCCAGGGGATGGAGTGATGGCCATAGGAATAAGGGGGTGAGATAGATTCATGGCGGATAGGCTTTAACAGTGGCTACTAAGCCATGGGGACTGAAGGGGACCTCCACATTCAGAGGCACTCAGCCTCTGAATCTCAGAGTTGTGGGGGGGGGGCGACATCAAGGGAAGGTCTCGGCCTCTCTGCCCTGTTGTTGGCCTTCCAGATGAACTGGTTGTGTGAGACAGGATACTGTAATAGATGGACCACTGGGTCTGATCCAGCATGGCTCTTTTTATGTTCTTATGACCCCAGAGGATTTTTAAGGCAAGAGGCATTCAAAGGTGCTTTGCCACTGCCTGCCTCTGTGCAGGAACCCTGGACTTTCTCGGTGGTCTCCCATCCAAATATTAAGCAGGGCCGATCCTCCTTAGCTTCTGAGATCTGACAAGATCGGACTAGCCTGGATTATCGAGGTCAAGGCTTTCCCTTCTTAGGTGCATGAAAAGTGTCTCCAGAGGGGAAACATGGTGATCACCTCCCTCTCAGGGCTTCAGCTATCCAGCTGGCTTTGGCCGGGGTTAGACCAATTTGTGGAGCCAACGGGAACCTCCACGGTCAAAGGTATGATATCCCTGAGCATGTGATGGCCAGAGAACAAGGGGCCGCCAGCTGCCTTTCACACTCTGTTCATGAGCCTACTGTTGGGAAACCAGAGAGATGCTGGTCTACTACACCATGGTGGTGGGAAGTGCCTTCAGGTTGCAGCCAACTTGGGACGACACAGGAAGGGTTTCAGTGCAAGAGACTTCAGAGGGAGAGTTTGCCATTGCCAGCCTCTGTGTCATCATGACACGGAACCTCCTTGGTGGTCTCCCGCCCAAATACTAACCAGGGCCAGCCCTGCTTAGCTTCCACGATCTCTCACCAGATCACGCTAGCCTAAGCTATCCAGATAATACACCATACCAACTTTTTAAAGAGTTTTGTATCACCAGGAGAAGGGACCGTGAAACCGGTGCCGGGGGTGTATCACCAGGAGAAGGGAACCGGTGCCGGGGGTGGCCAATCAAAATATGCAAAAGAGCGACAGGCACCCTCCCCAGTGATAATGGTTGTTCTTCCCAGAATCCATATGGGCTTGTTTGTTAGGGAGGAATCGTCTCTAGGCCGCAGGGCCTGGAGCTTCAGATACTGGGCCTGGGGTCTCAAGGGACGGGGACAAAGGACGGTGTCTCCACTGTACTCACCTGGATGTTGTCTTCCTGCAGCAGAGGTCTCCTTTCGTCCAGGGCCTCCTCCCCCCGGTACCCTGCATACCACCTGGCCCGCTCCTTCAGGGGCTCCATGATGGCGGCGGGGGGGAGGGGGTCACAGAGTTGAGGCCTCTTCGCGGGCAGAGGCTCAGTTTCCTCTGCGAGCCGCCAGCCCCATGGTCCCCACTGTCTCTGTGGGAAAGCAGAGGGGGTAAGGGGAGGGGCAGAGGGATGAATCCCTGAATCCTTTCCTCCCTCCCCCTCCGTTCCTCACAATCTCGTGAACTGCCAGTCGGACCCTGAGGGATAATTCTGCAGCCGCTGCCACCCCCAAAAACCACCTCTGTGCCCTCCCACAGGACCATTAATTGGCCCCAACTTCCTGTCCCTCCTGGATATTCCCCTCACTTCCCCCAAATAGACATCCATGCATTGTTTCCTCTCCTCAAAGTCCACACAGCAGTGCTTCTCCAGTACTCAGGGGAGTCCTGGTCCCAGGTTCAAAAGACCCTCTCCTTTCAATTTCCCCCTTTCTCCATGCCTTCTTCTTTCATTCCTCCATCTATCGGCACCCTCCCCCTTGGTCCTGCCTGCCTGATACCTTTCTTCCCCAACTCCTATCTCTGTTGACACCATTTCCCTGACAGACAATCCATCCCTGTTTGTCACGTTGCCACCGGGTGCACATAACCACGTGGAAAGCCAGAGGTCTGTAGAATCCGGCATCACGGTCAAGAGAGTTGCACCATGTCTCTCCCCCCTCCCCCACCACCAGCCTCTCAAAGGGTAACAATGTGTGATAAAAAACGGTTGACTTTTCATGTGATTCCATGCATAGCGTGGTAAGCGTGCAAAAAGGGGGCGAGCCAAGGTGTCAAGCGTTCTGGGCATGCACCCTGGGACTCCTCTGCCTCCATCCCTGTAAGAGCACATAAACAGCCCCCACCAACCCAGTCCCCGCTACCCCCAGGCTCCCTCCTTCCCCCACTGCAAGCCCTGCCGATGCCCCTCCACCTCCAACACATCCCCGAGAGCCCCCGCAGGGTGTTGCCCCCCAGCCCTCCCCTCTCCACGGCTCCATCACCTGTCCTTCCCTTCTACTCTCCCAGTCCTGCCATCATTTCCCTCACCCAAGAGCCCTGGCAGCAGCATCAGGACCCCAGGTCCCCCTCAAAGCCCCGCCTCCCTCGCCGATAGGCCCCGGCTCCCGCCCGTCAAACTGGGATCACTTCCTGCCGCAAGGTAAGCATCCCCCGCCGAGAGGATTGGTCCAGCGTTCCAAAGCCGATGGAGGGAACTTCCGGCCGGGGCTGGAATCCGCCTCCCCCGACGGTTGCCACGGCAACGCTTAACGAGGGATGCGTTCGGTGCGTGGGTGGGTTAGGGGGCGGGGCCGAAAGGGTTAAAGGGGCGGGGCATGGAGGAGGCGTTTTCCAGGCGGCGAGCCGGGTGTGCAAAAGCAGCGCAATAAAAGTGTTGGGGATGTGCCCACGGAACGCGAGTCACGGGTGTGGAGGGGTGCACGTGTGAATGCTTCGTGGGAGCTTTTGCATGCACGCCAGGGGTCGGTGTGCATAGGCCTGTTGCCAGTCGCGCAAAGCCATTGAAAGCGTAGACGCGTTTGCGGGCCGCATCGGCGCAGATGGGGAGCTGAGCTTCTGCGCGTAGATGCGGGGCTGGCTGCGCTCTGCAGCGCGTGGGAGACAGAGAAAAACCACGCGAAAGATCAGGCCAGGCGGTTGCGAAAGTCTGCGGAATAAATACTCAGCTCTCTCTTCCAGCCACCAGGGGACACACTAATGATTTGAAATGAGTGCCAATGAGGAAGGCTGTTTCGACAGAAGCTCCCATATGGTCTAGCGGTTAGGATTCCTGGTTTTCACCCAGGCGGCCCGGGTTCGACTCCCGGTATGGGAACTGCAAAGTTTTTGCTGGGGGTTTCTTCTCCTGCGTGGAGAGCGCTCCTTCGCTTCATCAGAGTCGAATCTTCAGCACAACTTAGGGACACGCATGTCGGGAAAAAAAGAAATCCGGCTACTTTGCAAAGCTCAAAACCTCCCTTGAATGGTGTGTTTTTTTGCACTCAAGACATGGAGCTTTGGGAGTTACACAGGCCTCTTGGGAATGCAGGCTGGAGGGGGAAGCCAGTCCTTTTATCACGGGCGCCGCAATCAAGTTTGTTTGGTTTCCTAGCCAATGGAACAAATTGTCATTTTTCTAGGCAAGGCTATTGTCATGGATGTCTCTGCGTGCGGCTTGGCTGCAAACGAGGAGACGCTTGGGGGACCGATGTAAAGACACATCTTTACAACCGATGTAAAGACGCAGGGCCACATTCTGTTAATTTGCAGTGGGGAGAACGGTGAAAGCACGAACGGACCTTTGTCTTGCCAGACACAGCCATTCTTTCACACTTTTTGGTACTTGCAGAACAAAGTTTGAGCCCCCTGGCACCTTTAAGGCCAACAAAGTTTAATTCTGGGTATAAGCGTGACTCGTGCATGCAGTATGTGCATGCACACGCAAGTTTACACACAGACTTCAATTTTGTTGGTCTTAAAGGTGCCACGGGACTCAAACTTTGCTCTGTTGCTTCAGAGCAACACGGCTGCGCACCGGAATCTATCTACTTGTAGACATTCTGTCAATTTTTCCCCTTAAATTAACCTTTGAGCAGAAATATAAGTACCCAGCAAAAGAACACTTTTCCCATACCGGGAGTCGAACCCGGGCCGCCTGGGTGAAAACCAGGAATCCTAACCGCTAGACCATATGGGAGAAGATGCAAAATCTTTGTTGCCCATGCGTGAACCAGTACTAGGCAAAGCAGTTCACTATCGCTGCCTACTGTCCTCCGGAGGAATTGCATTTTTGCGCCCCGAGCTTAAACCGTCCAGAATTCACCGGATGGAACTTTACCCTCCGCGTTCCATCAACACGAATTCCGTTTAAAGGGACAGGAACCCAGTCAAAGGCTGGGAGGGGAAAGATCGAAGAGGAAGGCCTAAATGGCGGCTCCAAAACCTCCTCAGCAGTTCCCAGGTTGCACAAGCCCTGGAACCAATTTCCACCTTCTCGGGACAGGGTAAAAGCCGGACCTCTGTCTCTTCCGCACACTTTCTGACCAGGGATACGAAACTTAACGCCCCCTCCTCCCAGAGACTCTCTGTACCGTGTGAGAATCACATCTTTTTGTTCGTCTTGTTTCTCTCCATGTAGCAATGAAGTATCAAAGTGGGAGGAAGGGGGGGAGTGGAAAAACCTTTAGCTTGTTTTCTTTTATTTGCATTCCGAAACCCGAAACCGAATCAAGAGACCCATTTGCACCAGAATTACACCCACCTGTCCCGAGAGACCGGTATAGCGCAAAGTAGCCCAAGTGTGCCATCTAGTGGAAGGTTAAGGCAGTGTTGCTCCTTTAGGTTTCCGGTAAGACTAAAAGTTGCTTCCAAGGTATTAAATAATTCAAGCGATCCGCACGTCGGAACTCCTGGATCAGGATCCTTGCCAGGAATACGAGAAAGCCACGTGAATCCTTGTTTCCCTTTGTGGAATTTCACTTTGCTTTTCCAGCTCCTCACCCCAACGTAATCTCAAGGCAGTGCAAATTAGAATACCGAGTTTCTCCCCCTCTTTATCTGTCGCTTCTCACAGGAAGTCGCGGGTAAGTCTTATTAGAGGTGGGAACGTGTTGTCAACTGGAGCCGCATTTGTGGTGAACTCACAGTTGCAAAATATAATTCACAATAGAGAAGGCACTTCGCAGGACGTGAAGGGCAAAACTAGCTCTTCTCAGGAGGTGCCCAGCTTCATCTATGGGGAAGGGGAAGAGAGAAAGAGTTACCTTCATGGTTTGGTTCCTATTCAGTTTCCCAAACTACACAATTGCATCCCAACTTCAAGAACATAAAAACAGCTATTTTTCCCATACCGGGAGTCGAACCCGGGCCGCCTGGGTGAAAACCAGGAATCCTAACCGCTAGACCATATGGGAAAGAGCTGTAAGATTCTCTCGTTTGAGCTGAGTCTACAGAAAGCAGCTTGGAGAATCGTTTCCTTTCCTTAGCCTGGGTTGACGAAGCGATTGGCTTTTCTTGCAGCTCTTTTCTCCGGCCATGCCCCTGTTTCTAACCCACCCACACTGCCAAGACAGCGGTTAAACTTTGGACATCAGTTGCTGCTGCTGGTAAAATCATAGCAACATCCAATATGTATCAGGTGCTACATACACCTTCTTCCTAAACAGAGATGCATTATCTGTCTCCCTCTCACTTTACCTCCCTTCTGTTCACTTTCTTTAAAATGTCATATTTATCTACTTTTGATATCCCAGTGTTTAACATCTCTGCTTAAATAACCAAAGAATTAGGTCATAGGAAGGAGAAGGAATGCGTTCTATCAAGGAGAGAAAAGATACCAGATCTCTAGCAGTGCGCCCTCCCACTCGACCAGGAAGAGGATTTTGACAAAGTGGGGGTGTGCGTGTGAAGAGCTGTCAAGAAAGTTACTTTGATTTAAATACCCTTTAACATGCTTTATGCTCTGCTGTTCTTTACTGACTCAGCCCAATCCGCACATGCAAGGGAAAGGAGGTGACAGTAAAATGAGGGTTGGCAACTCTGGGTTGGAAAAAAATGCCCAGAGGTTTGGGAGTGGCTTGGCAACCTCCAGGCGAGGGCTGGAGACCTTCTGGAATGGCAACCAATCTCCAGACTAGAGGCATCAGTTCCTTGGACAACGTGGCTGCTTCAAAGGGTGGACTTATGGCATCACATCCCCTCCCCCAACTCTGCCCAGGGCCCTCCCTAGACTCCACCCAACAATGGCAAGGAATTTAAGAACATAAGAACATAAGAGAAGCCAATGTTGAATCAGGCCAATGGCCCATCTAGTCCAACACTCTGTCACACAGCGGCCAAAAATACCACGTGCCATCAGGAGGTCCAGCAATGGGGCCAGGACACTAGAAGCCCTCCCACTGCTGCCTGCCCCCAGCACCAAGAATAGAGTGCATCACCTGCCCCAGACTGAGAGTTCCCATCTATAACCTGTGGCTAATAGCCACTGATGGACTTCTGCCCCATATGTTTATCTAATTCCCTCTTGAAACTGTCCATGCTTGTAGCTGCCACCACCTCCTGTGGCAGTGAATTCCATATGTTAATCACTCTTTGGGTGAAGAAGGACTTCCTTTTATCTGTTCTGACCCGACTGCTCAGCAATTTCATGGAGCGCCCACGAGTTCTTGTATTGTGAGAAAGGGAGAAAAGTACTTCTTTCTCAACCTGCTCAATCCCATTCATAATCTTATAAACCTCGATCATGTCACCCCTCAGCCGTCGTTTCTCCAAGCTAAAGAGCCCCAAGCGTTTTAACCTTTCTTCATAGGGAAGGTGTTCCAACCCTTTTATCATTCTAGTTGTCCTTCTCTGCACTTTTTCCAATGCTATAATATCCTTTTAATTTCCCAACCTGGAGCTGGCAACCCTAGGATGCCTATAACAAAAGGGATCATGGTGAACAAGGCGTCCAAACTACAACAAACACCATGTGGAACAATACAGTAAGTAATATAAAAACAACAATAACACTCCTTGTATTCAATATATATAGAATACATTCGGGAAGGCAATAGTCATGGCACAAGGAGCATATATATGCACCAACTGGTGTTAATTCTCGCAAGCGAAGTCTCTTTGATTTTTCTTCTGGTTAACGGAACGAAGCAGTCGATGCACTCCTCCGGACTGTAAAGCAAGCCGTTTCAGTCAGACTTCCTCAGGACTGCAAATAGACTGAAACCAAAGCCTCCAAATATTATACAAAACAGCAGAAGCCTCTAATCGGGTTAAACAGCTGCCTCGTTCCTTTTCAGCTTGGCAAAATGGTTCTGTCAACAGATGAAAAATTAAAGAGACTTTGCTCGTGAGAATTAACCAGTTGTGTGTGTGTGTGTGTGTGTGTGTGTTCACTGTGCCATGACTATTGACTTCTTGCGGGGGGGAATATTTTTTATATATCAGCCATTTTCCTTCAGGGGACCTGATCTCTGTTGTCTGAAGATCAGTTGTGATTCCAGGAGATATCCAGGCCCCACCTGGAGATTGGCAACCCTAGGTCAAATAACATAGTGGTAGAAAGGACAGCAGCTCTTCAGCCCACACCGAGAATATTATCAGATGTTAAGAACTCCCTCCACCTAGAAAAACAGCACAGCAAACGAGAAGGAAAGAGAAGGATTTCCCCCCAGTGCAGTAGCTTTCTAGTCACAGGGAGTTCCTTACTTAAGGGAACATTCCAAGCTGGGATCTTCTAGCTGCAACCTGAAGTGGTACAGCCTGTTTTGAACTCAGGTTCAAATCCATAGTCTGCCACGGAAGCTTCCTGGGTGACCCTGACTGAGTCACTCTCTCCTCTCTCTCTCTCTCTCTCTCTCTCTCTCTCTCTCTCTCTCTCTCTCTCTCTCTCTCTCTCTCTCTCTGCCTAGCCTACCTCACTGGGTTGTTGTGAGAATAAAATGGGGATGGGGAGAATGATGAACGCAGCCCGATCTCCTTGAAGGAAGGGAGGGATAAAGGAACCTACTAAATAAATAACTGCCATCTCTGGAGTCCTTTTCAAGAGGGAGTTAGAAGGTTGCCACAGGTCCCCGTCCCCCCCCCGGCCACTGGCGGGAGATGGGGGGAGGTAAGGTTGCAAGATCCAGGTTGGGAAATTCCTGGATATTTGGGGGTGGAGCTGGGGGAGGACAGGGACCTCAGTGGGGTACAGTGTGGTAGAGTCTACCTTCCAAAGACTCCATTTTCTTCAAGGGAACTGATCTCTCTAGTCTGGAGATGAGCTGTAATTCCAGGGGATCCCCAGGTCCCACCCGGAGGCTGGCATCCCTATGTGAATGTCATGTCATGCAAGTGCTTACACATTTATAACTCATGGCTATCTCAGCAGTCCCCAGCATAGCATTCAGTACCTCGAAGACCGATGTCTTTTCTCATCTCCCTCTTCTGGGAATTTAGGCCTCTGTTACTTCCCATTTGTTGCGGTTCTGCTGTGAAGGCTTTGGTTGTAAAACAGGGCAGGAGATTCGAGGATAAATAAAATTAAGAGACAATAAATGCTTGGCAAGGAGCTTTTTGCCAGGAGCTTTTTACAGCTGTGGGCTATGAGCGGCAAGAACAGCCATTAAAAAACCCCCAAAAAACGTTGGCAAGATGTTCCATTCTTCGACTCATAAAAGTTCAACAGAATTGTTGTTTTAGATCCGTTTGCCTTCTCTAACAGCGCGATCCAAAGCAGAAAGGGAATGTGCTGCAAAGTGATCGGCCGGCTCCTGGGATTGCCAATCTCCAGGAAGGGACTGGAGAGCTCCCAGAATCACAAGAGATCTCCGGGCCACAGAGATTGGTTCCCCTGGAGAAAATGCCTTCTTTGAAGGGCGGACCCCCTATGGCATTATTTCCCCACTGAGGTCTCTCCCACAAACACCACACTCCGCAAGGGTCCACCCCCAAATCTCCAGGAACTTCCCAACCCAGAGTTGGCAACCATGCTTGCTCTTTGTTTATCTTTACCCTACCAAAGTTTCTTTTTGCAAAAGTCAACAGAAAAGTCAAGTGTTCAGCCTGTTCCCGCAGGAGACGGGTATGATTAATTCCACGCTTTACATACCGCCCGTTCTGCGGCCTCACTCTCTCTGAATGCCGCTGATTAGCGCCAATTCCAAATGCAAGATTAGCATTGCAAAACATGCTCTGTTGTATGGATTGTTGGGAACAAAAGAATTTATTTAGAATCTCGGGTGAGAAAGATGACAGTGCCTCGGTGGCTCTGTTTTGATTTGACTGCACTTAAGTGAAGGGATGGACCGCTCCTCTCTCCAGGCTGATCGAGGGGAAAGGTGCTGATATAGAATTAAAAACCGGCTGCTAACATTGCATCGCCTTCCATCGGGGCATTTAACCGAGTGAAAGACTCCCCTCCTAAAATATCATTTGATGTTCCTTTTATGCTCCGGCTGCAGCTAGCATGAATGTCCTCTCTTGGATGTTGCCTCTCCAAAGAAGAGGACGTCTCTTCTTTCATCTGGCCTCCTCCTGTTCCCAGTGAATAGGAGATTTCGCTATTCAGGTGGCCGGCCCTCAATTTTTAATGAGTCCCCGGCATTGGGCTCCTCTTTGAATCCGGCTGCTCGTCCCCGGCCGCCCTGTGGTTCTCTGTTTCTTGTGCAAACACAAAGCGGCAGTGCCTTGAACGACTCGCTTTATTTTTACGGAACCGTTCAGCCCTTGAGTGTTATTGTCTCTGTGTAATAGCGAGCTATTTTTAAATGCTGGCGAGGAGCATTCGTTCGGACAAAAGTCGAGATATTTCTTTTGAGGAATCTCCGTTCAAGGGCCCTTATTGAAATAGTTCTACCAAAGGGAACCATTTTGTACCATCGTACAGAATAGATGCGACTGGTCTTTATGACAATGGCTTCTTGAAATGTAAGCCGTGCTTAATCTAGGACTACCTGTGGGATCGACTCTGGTTTTGATAGGGTATGCTGCCAACATACCTGACCTGGATGCTTCAGGCTAGTCCCGTCTCATCAGATCTCAGAGGCTAAGCAGGGCGGTCAGCCCTGGTTAGAGAGCCAGTTTGGTGTAGTGGTCAAGTGCGCGGACTCTAATCTGGGAGAACCGGGTTTGATTCTCCACTCCTCCACTTGCACCTGGCTGGATGACCTTGGGCAAACCGTAGTTCTGATAAGAGCTGTTCTTGAAAAAGAGCCGTTTCTGTCAAGAGCTCCCTCAGCCCATCTACCTCACAGGGTGTCTGTTGTGGGGAGGGTAAGGGAAAGGAGTTTGTAAGCCGCTCTGAGACTCCTTTGGGTAGTGAAGGGCGGGGTATAAATCCAATCTCTTCTTCTCTTCTTCTCCTTAGTGCTAGGATGGGAGGCCACCAATGAAGTCCAGGGTAGCTATGCAGAGCCAGGCAATGGCAAACCAACTCTGAAGTATCTTGCCTTAAAAGCCCCATGAGGGGCTTAACCGTAATTCAACTGTGACTTCACGGCACTTTATACACATACACGTGCTACTACCTATAACAGGCGTATGCCCTCCGTCAACATCATTTCCGTCCTATCTGGAATGTATTTCAGTCTGTTTTCTCTAATCTACTGATTCCAAAAACTAATCCCAGGCAGAAATAAGTGATCCTAGATCAGCAGTCCTCAGACTTGTTGAGCCTGTGGGGACGTTTGGAATGTTGAGAACGGGTGTGTTAAGCACTGTTACAAAATGGCTGCCGTGGAGACGTATGGGGGACATCGCAAAAGGCTGGGTGCTCCCGACAGACACCAGGATGATGTCTCCTGGGCTCTTCTGAGGCATCTTCTGCTCAATGTAGTTGAAGAGAAGCAGGAGTGGAGAAGTAAGGTATCGGAGATCCTTATTTGAGAGAACGGGCCATGTTCCTTATCTCCGTCTCCAGGAAGCTACTGTTGTGGTCTTAGTGGGTCTGAAACAGCGCAATAGAAAGAGCAAGAGTCCAGCAGCACCTTAAAGACTAAGAAAATTTGTGGAAAGGTAGGAACTTTCGTGACTCACTGCTCACTTCTTCAGATACAGCGAGAATGGGAGTCCATCTGTCCTATTTATTGGAAAGTGGAGTGCTTTCAGATGCTGAATGACATTAGCAGGCAATGATATGCAGAGAGGTAGTAGGTGTTGATTACTGAACATAATTAATGGACATCAGTCTGACATCAGAAACCACAACATTAAAAAGTGGGGGAACATTTTAACCTTCCAGGACATTCAGTTGCTGACCTCAAAGTAGCAGTTATCTTACAAAGAGATTTCAAAGGGAGATTAGAAAGAGAGACTGCTGGATTGCAAGTGATAACGAAGCCCAAGACAATGCATCCTCCTGGACTGAATCGAGACTTAGGTTTTCTGTCTCGTTACCAGTGCCGATTTCTCCATGCCTACTACCTCTCTACATATCACACCTAATCCAGTCACACTTGCTGTTGTCATTTGCTTGCTAATATCATTCAGCATCGGAAACTACTCCACTTTCCAATATATAGGACAGATGAACTGACATTCTAGCTATACCTGAAGAAGTGAGCAGTGACTCACAAAAAGCTCCTCCCCTGCCACAAATTGTGTTAGTCTTTAAGGTGCTGCTGGACTCTTGCTCTTTTCTGCTGCTACGGACAGACTAACATGGCTACCCATCTTCATCTGAAACAAGGCCAGTCTGCCAAAGGAAGCTACACCAGTTCTTGGGATAGATGGAAAGCCAGATAAATTAAGAGAAGACTGAAGATGTGAGCAGAGTAAGAGGTTGCCAGCTCTGGGTTGGGAAGTTCCTGGAGGACTGAGCCTGGAGCCTGGGAGGGACCACGGTGGGGTATAGTGTCATAGAGCCCACCTTCCAAAGCAGCTATTTTCTCCAGGGGAACGGATCTCTGTAGTCAGGAGATCAGTTGAAGCAGGGCTTTTTTTGTAGAAAAAGCCCAGCAGGAACTCATTAGCATAATAGGCCACACCCAACAGCAGAAACTCATTAGCATATTAGGCCACCCCCCATGTTACCAGAAGTGTGGTCACCCAGCCGCACCCACCTTTTGCTTCTTATTCTGTTTACCTTGTTTGTTGTCAAAACCCCAGGGCTTTTTTTGCAGCAGGAACTCCTTTGCATGTTAGGCCACTCACCCCTAATGTAGCCAATCCTAATGAGTTTCTGCTGCTGGGTGTGGCCTACTATGCTAATGAGTTCCTGCTGGGCATGGCCAGCAAAGGAGCCAGCCGGAACTCCGTTCCTGTGCGTCCCTGCCCCAAAATAGCCCTGAGCTGAAGTTCTCAGAGGTCTCCAGGCCCCACCTGGAGGTTGGCAGTACTCATAAGGGGTGGTATCTGGTCTGCTCTTCCAGACACGCTACTAAAATGGATGGCAGATTCCTTCTTAGGGTTGATTCTTTTCTTTTTCGAATACCTCGCAAGCGGCAGTCCAGTGGCTCCTAACACATCTTCGCCGAGGCAACCGTTTTACATAGATAAGGATGTGGCGTTAATAAGCCTCCATGAGATTTTATTTAATACGACCTGTTCTGGCTTTGTGACCTGACCCCCTCCCCCAAATTCTCACACTGAGACTCTTACCTGTTCAGATCAAGTGGTTTCCGTTTTACCAGACAACAAAACATTATTTTGTATGCAGACGCCAAGATGTGATCTTTCTAAATGTCAGTGCCATCATTTCGGCTGCCTTCCCGTAGTCTCTTGAATAATTCTCACTGATTTGGAACCCTGCTGGTTTCCCACCTTCTTACGACTTCCGCTCTAAGCAGAGTCGAAACAACAAAGTGGGAGTCCAGTGGCACCTTTAAGATCAACGAATTCCAGGGGTGAGCTTCCATGTGCAAGAACACTTCTTCAGATACGTTGGAAGAAGTGTGACTACCCAGAGTCAGTGTTCCCTCTAAGCTGAGTTTGTGTGAGCTAGCTCACAGATTTTTTAGCCTCCGGCTCACACGTTTTTGCCTTAGCTCAGGAAGGGGATGGCTCCAGAGCAAACTAATTGATGCAGCAGCCAAATAGCTCGCTCACAACTTTAATGCCGGTCGCTCACAAAGCAGAATTTTCGCCCACAAGACTCCAGCCAACAAATATCTAGCTGTGCTGCAATCCTGTGACTTCCAGGCGATCACGTCCTTGAAGTCTTCTCCGCTCTTAGCGCTACCCCTCATTTGGTGGTGGGACCGTTGGTTCTCTTTGTTTCCTTGTGCAGGCCTAGGATAAATATATTTCCTTACTGACAATGTTTGTATGCCGCCTTTCTCTCCAAATACGGCCACGTGAGGCAGTGAGCAGGAAGACCCAAAACTAACAGGCACCTAATCCTCCATCAGCATATCCATCTCACTTGCAAAAGACACTTCCACAGGTCTATGCAAACCTACCTGAACAAATGAAGTGAGAATGCGCTCAGTAGCAAAGGTGCCCCTGACCTGCCTGTTCAGGAACAGGACAGGAAGGAATACGAAGGGCTTTATGGAGCCGGGGCAGGTAGGCCAAACTGAAATACACCCTGCCGGAGTTTCTCTTAAAGTCCAACCATAACGTTGCACTCTTCAGTTGTCAGGATTGATCAAGACTTCTGCTGTAGAAATATACTCCAGTTAATTCCTCTCTCAGGGTGAGAATACACACAAGCCTGCGTGAACTAGGTGAAGACATGCAGATAAGGTGGCCAGTTCTGGGCAATTGGGGGGGACAAAGCCTTGGCAGGGTGGGGTTTGGGGAGGGGAGGGGAGGGACCTCAACAAGGCATAATGCCATAGAGTCCATGTTGGAGTTTGCAAATTTTCTCCCTGAAGTCATGGAAGAATTCACATGCTTGTTTATGAATGATGACATCCTAGCTGTTTAGTGAGAGGCCCAACAGCAGACCCTGCACGTACATAAGAACATAAGAGAAGCCAATGTTGAATCAGGCCAATGGCCCATCTAGTCCAACACTCTGTCACACAGCGGCCAAAATATACCAGGTGCCATCAGGAGGTCCAGCAGTGGGGCCAGGACACCAGAAGCCCTCCCACTGCTGCCCCCTCCAGCACCAAGAATAGAGTGCATCACCTGGCCCAGATGGAGAGTTCCCATCTATACCCTGTGGCTAATAGCCCCTGATGGACCTCTGCTCCATATGCTTATCTAATTCCCTCTTGACGTACTTGTCGCCAGAGCAAGGTGTCAAAAATGCATAACTAGTTAGTTTTGGGTTTCTCCAAACTGGGTAATGAATGGATCAGAAGATGTCCCAGGGGTAGAGGCTTAGAGACTTTACTGCTCTTTGTTCTAACTCTTCCCTGGGGCGAACATGTGTGGTTTAAACCTTAGACCAGGGGTGTCGAACTCATTTGTTACGAGGGCCGGATCTGACATAAATGAGACCTGGTTGGGCCGGGCCATGTTATGTCATAAAATGTAACGCCAGGTAGCAGAGATATAAACTTTATAAAGGACACAAACACAAAAGGGTTTCTTTTTTTTTACTTAAAATAAAAAACAGGCTTAAAACGTCAGCACTCTTGCAATCTTTTGTCTATATAACAGTGTCTGATAACTGACACCTCTTGCTCTGAATTATTGCATCAAAATGTCTGTGCTGTTGCAGCCTTGAGTGTGCCGTTCAGGTGTGTCTCTGTAAGCTGCAAACCTACGATGACGCAGCAGCAGCAGAACTGGAAGAAGAAGCAGAAGGCAGCCAGTTCCACTGCAGGCCTGATGGAAGCCCCCCGGGGGCTTCACCCAGCCCCCGGGCCGTATGCTTGACACCCCTGCTTTAGAGAGTCAAGATGTAGGTTAGGACAGTCAGGGGGGATGTTAATCCTTTGTTTCATTTGTAGTATTTCCCAGTGACCCTTTCCTCATTAGTAAACTTTCTTGTCAAAAAACGAATACAAGTGGTCCGCTGCATTTAGTAACTCTGCTTCTGACACTGAAATCCCTAACAGTCCCCCCTCCAAAGCAGCCATTTTTCCCTGGTGAACCAATCTCTGTAGCTCTGGAGATCTGATGCGATACCAGGAGATCTCCAGCCACCATCTGGAGGTTGGCAACCCTACATGGACAGCTATTGACGAGTTGACATCTCGAGATATTGCTAAACTGAGGGGGACTCAGTTGTGGGCCAAGACTGAAACACTGCAGACTACACTAGCCCGAGAAGACACCTATTTTGGGATCACAGAACTCCGTTGCTCCAACTGTTTTGTTGTGATGGCTTCACTTTAATGCATTGGCCTTTCTGTTTAGAAATATATCCAGTTAACTGTTACGATCAGCCTGGGGAGGCTGTGAAATTTATATGATTTTAGGGTAAGTAATGTTCCCCAAATTTATCATATTCATGCAGATGGAATCTTTTTATGATGCTGTAGACTTCACACAGCCTCGCGGAGGAGTCAGTGTACAAATTGAATCGATCCGTCACCGCTTCCCCTTCGCCAGCCAGTTCTCGCCGCCGCTGGAGCCCGAGGGGGTTCTTTCAATCCCTAGCTTTAGATCGCGATCTGGGCATCGTGAATACCTCGGAGCCTGACAGGCAAGGGCTTTGAGACAAAAATCAAATTAATTGCTTAACAAATCTGTCTGTGGCTCCAGAAAATGCCGGGGGGGGAATCTAGCGGCTTTTAAGAACATCAGAGAAGCCAATGTTGGATCAGGCCAGTGGCCCAGCCAGTTCAACACGCTGTGTCACACAGTGGCCAAAAAACCCAGGTGCCATCAGGAGGTTCCCCCAGCGGGGCCAGAATTCCAGAAGCCCTCCCCCTGTTGACCCCCCAGCCACCAAGAATACAGAGCATCCCTGCCCCAGACATAAGAACATAAGAGAAGCCCTGTTGGATCAGACCGATGGCCCATCCAGTCCAACACGCTGTGTCACCAGTGGCCAAAACCCAGATGCCATCAGGAGGTCTACCAATGGGGCCAGAACTCCAGAAGCCCTACCACTGTTGCCCCCAAGCACCAAGAATACAGAGCATCCCTGCCCCAGACATAAGAACATAAGAGAAGAACTGTTGGATCATCTCTGGAATAGCAGTGCCAGGAGGCAACACTGGGAGAAGCCCTCGGCCCTCTGTGTTCTCCATTCCAGAGGAACTGGTTGGCCGCTGTGTGAGGCAGAACGCGGGACTAGATGGACTATTGGTCGGATCCAGCAGGGCTCTTCTGATTACTGAATGCACTTTAACTGAAATCGCTGAATGTTTTAAATGTTTAATAGTATTACATGTTTTAACTGTATATGAACCTTGGCACATTGTGCCAGGCAACGTGAGCCGCCCTGAGCCCCCTTGTGTGTAAGCGACGTACCAAAGTCACAGAAACACCCTATTTTAACCTTCCTCAAAACATTATGGAAAAGGACTGATGGACGTCCAAGAGAATAACACCACCATTGAACCCCCCCCTTATTGTTCAAAGTTTTTCCTCAGACCCCACTAATAACCTCCCACCTGTGATTTAAACCCATTATCATGGGTGCTCTCCTCCACCATCAACTGGAACCGCATTCCAGGGGCAGTGATTTACAAAAGACTTTGTGTGTGTGTGTGTGTGTGTGGGGTTGTTATTCTCTTGGACGTCCATCAGTCCTTTTCCATAATGTTTTGAGGCAGGTTAAAACAGGGTGTTTCTGTGACTTTGGTACGTCTCTTACACGCGTGGTATATTTTTAAAGAATGTTCTTGTGAAGGCCTCGGCCTCTCTGCCCTGTTGTTGGCCCTCCAGAGGAACTGGTTGGCCACTGTGTGAGACAGGATGCTGGACTAGGTGGACCACTGGTCTGATCCCAGCAGGACTCTTCTGATGTTCTTATGAAGGCCTTGGCCTCTCTGCCCTGTTGCTGGCCCTCCAGAGGAACTGGTTGGCCACTACGTAAGACGGGATGCCGGACTAGGTGGACTCTCGGTCTGATCCAGCAGAGCTCTTCTGTTTTTATGAATTAAAAAACCCCAGACACTGGACTACATTTTTCAGTCGTGTTGCAATTCCGAAACCCGCACACAACAGAATTCTACTGGCAGGTTTTCTGCTGATGTAAAAAAGGTCCTTATTTATTAATCGGAACATTATGTACAGACCAAGATGAGCCACCGGGAGCTTTCCGGGGACGCAACCAATAAATATAGGACACCAGCTGTGCCTCCGTGAGAAGGGAGCTATAGCTGTTCAAGGATGTTCTCTTTGGCTAAGAGCTGTCGTTTTTCTTCCAGCAAGGCATGGTACCGTCTTCGAGTGGTCTCGATTTCACTTTGCATCGAGGCGATTTCTGCAGCCAAGTGGATACCTGGGGGAGAGAGAGAAAGAGGCGGGCTGGATTAAGTGTTGCATTATGGAACAGAATTTAGGTTTCCCTCCCTCTAGGGAGAGCTGACTCAGGATGCCAGGAAACAAGATCTTGGAACTCTGCCCCTCTGGTGACACAGAAGCTGCTTTGCTTAAGGAGAGGACGGGCAATGGAGACAGTCCTAACACGGCACTTCTTTTCCTAAAGGGATTTGACTGCCACCGTCTGGCACACAGGGCATTCACCAAAGAGATGCAAGGGCAGAGCGGCATCCCTATCTGCACCCCAAGCGAGGCTCGCTGTCAATGGCAGCTTTCGACTGAGTACCAGAAGTTCCCAACCATGTGTTACTCTGTGACTCTTTTGCCTTCCATTGCCCCGATGCACTTTTTAATTTGTTTATTTATTGTATTTACGAATATCGCTCAATCCCTCCCACAGCAGGGCTCTGGGTGATGTACGATAGCCATGAAACAAAGACAAGATGAAACCAGTTAAAGGATTAGTAAAATATTTCAACTATCAGATGGCAAATAATTAATCAATCCCAATTCCAACAGCTGGCTACTTTGTGAGCAGAGGGGAAGAGGTCGAGATAGATGTGAATAACAGAGAACAGAAAAGTGCGCCGGCCAAGATGGAACCGTCACTGTCCTCAGCCAAAAGCCTGGTGGAACATCTCTGCCTTGCAGGCCCTGCGGAATTGCATCAGATCCTGCAGGACCCTGGCGGTACTTGGCAGAGAGTTCCACCATGTTGGGGCCAAGACCGAAAAGGCCCTGGCCCTGCTCAAGGACAGCTGGATGTCTTTAGGGCTGGGGAGCACCAGCAGATTGCTGTCTAAGGAGCGCAATGCTCTCCCAGGGACATAACGGAGGAGACAGTCCTGTAGGGATGACAACATTTCCAGCGCAACTTGACATTTGCAGTGGCAACTAGGGCCGATCCAACGGGGCTCTTCTGCAGAAATATTTACGGTTAATTTTTATCTATTTAGATCTTTATACCCTGTTCCCCCCCCCCCCAAGCAGGTGATCACCTCTACTCCGTTTTATTCTCACAGTAACAACCCTGCAAGGTAGGTTGGGCTGAGAGAGAGAAAACACCTGGCCCAAGGTCACTCAGCAAGCTTCCACAGCAGGGTGGAAATCTGACTGTAACGATTTCATGTTTTGGTGTGTGTGTTTCTTTAAATGTTTAGCGTGACTGCAGAAATGTAAGGAGAGTGATAGAGGGAGATAAGCGTGATGTGATTGGCTGATGACTGAGATGGTGGGAGGAGAGATGTCTCTGAGGTGATTCTGTGTTCTTGAAGAGACGAGTGTGGAGGGTTTTTGTGAGAGTCTGTATGACAGAGGAAGCAGTTTGAGTTTAGCCTGTGTGGCTATATGAGCAAGAAAGTTTAGCATGTGTGGCTATATATGAGAGAGAGAGATAAGCTTGTCAGAGTTGAGTTTGAGAGTTTGAGAGACTGTGTGTGACGCCAAGCTTTGTCAGGTATATTTTCTTTCAACAACAGTTAAAAAATACCCAGAAACCTATTTTGTTTTTTTGTAAATAAATTGTTATTTGTTTAAACTTATCCCAGCAATCAGAACAGTCCTTCCTCAGGGCCACACAGTCCTCTGAAGTGCCCAGACACTGGGTCATTCTACCAAAATAGAGATTTGGAATTTTTAATTCCTGGTGGCAGCAGAAAATCTACTAAGCTCAGGTACACAGAGTGTGTTTTAAAGGAGAAACAGTCTCCCCAATAAGCAGGACTTCACACTGACCTATGTCTCCTAGATCCGAATCCAACCATCTGACCACTACACACCACACTGACTGTCTGAGCAGCAGTTACTGGCTCCAACGATCCAAATGGCTGCTTCCAACAGTATACAAACACAAACAGACCAGCACCTACGATAGCTCACTATAAAGGACCCAATCAATGTCCTGTACAAAACATAATTTATTATTCCAAAAAAGATATCTTTCTCCATAGTTTTCGCCATACAAAAACATTACAAGGAGACTGTCTATGAAGAAAACTATGAAGATATAATTTTTTGAATAATAATTCATGTTTTGTATAGCACTTGGATTGGGTCTTTTATAGTGGGCTTCTCAGAGTAGACAGAAGAAAAGGCTGTGCATCCCAAATCTTTTCTTACTCCTACAGGTGTATGGGTGAGATTGGGAAGGAGAAGAGGTGAGGTTAGATGAGGTGGTAACCGATTCTGTTTTCTCACCTTCTTGGAAGGTCTTTTGCGCCTGTCGCAGACTCTGGGGCACCAGGATTCCAAACCAAGTTAGAGGGTCTTGCTTCCCTAATTTCTCGGCAGGCCGAGAGATTTCTTCCTGGGCTTGGACCGGAGCCTCTGGTTTTCCTGCACCCTTCCGCCGTCGTAAAACTGAAATATTAAAACGATCCCTTCAGCACAGGCAGCCTGGAGACGAGAAATTCAGCCCAACCACATGAAACCCAGAATCAAGAAGCAGTGTCTTTCCAGAAGGTTCAGGGAAATGTGCACCGATGTCTTGGGCCCTTCTGGTTGCAGAACAAGACCAGTGCTTGGTCATAGCCAAGTTTCTCAGTGGTCAGTTGTTACATCCTTGTTGCTGTTATTTAATAGCATCATCATCTTAAATTAAAATAGGGATACAGGAAAACAAGGGGAAAAGGGGAGATATAGATATTATTATAATCTATAACTTATTCATAACAAGGACAATTGACATCAGAGTAAGTATACAGCATTTAACATAGACATTTAAAATACATAATATTAGGAAGATTTTAATATACTATATACATCTATTAATGAAAGCCTAGCCTTTATTACTACAAGTTACTATTAACAGTAATAGTCTATTAACTGTTAGAGATTATTATATGTTCAGTTACATCTTAATACCATAAGAACATAAGAGAAGCCAATGTTGAATCAGGCCCGTCTAGTCCAACACTCTGTCACACAGCGGCCAAAATATACCAGGTGCCATCAGGAGATTCAGCAGCGGGGCCAAGACACTAGAAGCCCTCCCAATACTGCCCCCTCCAGCACCAAGAATAGAGTGCATCACCTGCCCCGTTATGGTTGTCATAATCAAATTATAATAAAAGAATATATTTTAAGAGCATTTCTAAGAATAAAAAGGATAATAATCTAGGTTCATATATGCATCAAAACCCATTTTTTGGTCTGGAATACAGCATTATTTCAGAAAACACTTATATTTATATCGTAGTATTATCTATAACAACCTTAATTATATTAGTGCAATTATATTATTGCCTAAGCTATCATTATACTGATGGGGGGAAGCATTATAGTAACTTTAATACAAGTCACTCATGTTTCATCTTTACTTATAAATAAGCATAATAATTTTTCCATTTTTTTTCCAAATTCTCTGACCAGTCTTATAGTTTGTTAATTTGGCCATAATCGCATATCCTGCCATTTTATCTCTCCAGTTTTTGTTGTTTGTTTTAATGTGCAAAAAAGAAAAATACAGAAGATATAATGCATTACTTAGTAACAGAATGACTACATGCGTGTCAATAAAAATATAAAATTTTAGTCCGTTATTACAGTTAATTTCTCATTACTATTAAATGCTTATTTAAAAAATACAAGTGTTAAAAACCTACTACAAAGTTCACATCGCTTTTGTTCCCTTCTTGTATTGTCATTCTTTGTTTTGCTTGAATTTCTTTTGTCAACTTTTACTGTAGGATGCTGATACCAATATATAATCTCACTAGAATAGCAGAACGTAGGGATTCATCTTATATGTTTGTTATTACTGCTTGAGGGGCTGAGGCCCGGAATGAGGATTTTTATTCCACAACATTTCACAATTATGACACCGGAGTACTTCTGATTTCTGTTGCTTATATTTCTCCTTGCAATGACGACAAAAACATCCTTGGCTTTTAATATCTACTCAGCGGGGAGTAGCAAGTTTCATTATATCTAATATTCAACATGCAGGTTGTTAAACAGATTAGGGCTACGTAGAGACACGGGAGATTTTTCTACAAATCTGAGACAGCCTCCAGGTTTGCACAAAAGCCCGAATGGGAGGGGGAAAAAGACAGGACTTTTTGAAATTTCTGGAAACCTTTACCTTACCGGGTGAAAAGTGAAAATCTTGCAGTGCTAGATGATGAGATCTCAGCTGCCACTTCTATGGTTGCTTAGCAACCTGATAAACAGGCAAAGGCAGGGAAGAAGGAAGGGGGAGCAAGGTGCCACTGTAGGGGAGAGCTGTTGGCGACGTTGTAAGTGAATGGGCAAGCAAGGCAGCAGTGAGAAAAACAGCAAGTAAACAGGAGGAGGATGGGTGGTGTGGGTTGGGCTCTGGAGCATGCCCAGTAGGGCTCCCTCCACTCCTGACCTTTACTTCCTAGTTCTCCCAACCAGAAAGTCTTGAAATCTTTGGGTGTGTTCATTCACCTTGGTCACTGGGGCCAATTTCTTCAACGGCTGCCGTATTTTCAGCCTTTGGCTTTGAAGTATCCGCAGCTTCCGAGACCACATGAAACTCCACCTGGCCCTCTTTATTCTCTCTAGATTGAGCAGAGAAACAGAAAGATGAGACACCGAGCATATACTCCAGCCGTAGGTCATCCTTGGGCTTTGGAGTGCAGGGATGCCAGTATTTTAGTGCTAGGCGTACAGAGCAGACAACGGGGAACAATTCCATGACCATTTTCACTGTAACTGTGTCACTAAACGGGTGCTGAATCTGAAAAATCAGCAGTACCGTCCCTAAGAGTTATGCCCATCTGAGTCAACGGAAGTCAATAGGGCTTAGAATGGTGTAACTCTGCACAGGATGGCTCTGGAGCAGCTCCCGTTCCAGTCAAGATGCCTCCAAGTGGCAAGGAAGATAAGCGAGAAGGCGAAAACAAGGACAAAATCCACGTTCCACCTTTTACTGATGGTGGAAAGTGCTGTCAAGTTGCGGCTGACTTACGGCAACCCACAGAGTCTTCACGGCGAGAGACGGTCAGTGGTGGGTTTCCCATTGCCTGCCTCTGCGTAGCACCCCTGGTATTCCTCGGAGGTCTCCCGTCCAAGTATTAGCCAGGGCCGACCCTGCTTAGCTCCCAAGATCTAATGAGATCGGGCTAGCCTGAGTTATCCAGGTCAGGGCTACACCTTTCATTAGGACCAACTACATGGACACAGAGCATTGCGCAAGCTTCCAAGCTCACCAGAACTCTTTGTCAAGGTGGATATTACAGAACTAAAAAAACATCCCCCCCCAAAAAAAGTAGAAAGCAGTTCCTTCAAGCTGTGGTGTTAAAGCCTGACCTTGGATGCAACTAGCTGATTGCTGGCCTGGTGTCATCTTTCAGCATGGTCTCTGGGAGGCGGAATTCAGTCCATGTTGTGCAATCTGTTCTTTCAGCGAACTACGGAAACCACCCCAAGTCCATCCAAAATTGTCCCAAATGCCAAATGAGGAACAGGTTAGAACAGATACCTATCTAGGGCTCCAGCATAGCCCAGGCGAGCCCGATCTCGTCAGACCTCAGAAGCTAAGCAGGGTGGACCCTGGCTAGTATTTGGATGGGAGTCCTCCAAGGAATACCAGGGTTGTGGCATAGAGGCAGCCGATGGCAAACCACCTCTGAACGTCCCTTGTCTTGTCAACCCCACTTGACAGCACACACACACATGCACACAAAGAAGTCCAGGAGGAAACAGACATCATCCAGATCCTAACAGGCTAGTATATCTATTGCTTTTTTAAACCCCACTCTTCTAAAGAACTCCAGTGTGGTCCTCCATTTATTTGTTTATTTATCTGATTTATACCCCACTCTCCCCGCCAAAGCAGGCTCCATCTTTCATGCCCTTTCTACCACCCCCATCATTCCCAAGTCAAACCCAAGTAGTGAGATTCGGGCCTCGGTCCTGCCTTCGCCCCCTCTCACCTCGTGTTCACTCGCGTCAGGGGTGTCATCTGATGCCCATACTGCAGAGCAGAGACAGACTTGTTACCCATGGCATAGCGTGACTTGGAGAGGGAGAACCAGCCCTGAGGACGAAGAGACAGGCGAGGTTAGAGATGAGGCTATCCTGCACTGGCAACCTACAGAGACCATCCTGTGTCTGGCTCCCAGGAATAATTCTCCCAAAACTTAAGGGATGGAAGCAGGTGTTACAAAGGCAGTTTCTGCACCAGATCTCCATAAGCGGCAGCAGACAACGTACCCATCACAGTGAGAACAAGAGGACCTCACAGGCTGCAGACACAGACTTATCTGGAAGCTCCCCCTGAACCGAGGTCTCACCTGTTCCACCAAGCGGTTAAAAGATTCCCTCTTGGTCTGGAGCGACTCCAGAACATCAAAAAGGTGAAGAATGGTCTGGTCCAGCTCCTCGCATACTTCACTTGGTCCCCTGTCCTCAGCTGGAGCCATCTGGAATGAAACCAAAGTATGCATAACTCTCATTTAAGAACATGAGAAGAGCCATGCTGAACCAAACCAAAGGCCCACTGAGTTCAACATTTGGTTTACAAAGTGGCCAAAACCAAATCCCAGATGCCTACATCCGTCCCCCCTGCCGTGTGGAAGAGGTGAAAGGTAATTTTTTAAAAAACAACCCACAGTGTTAGTCTCCTCAATCTACTGTCAGTTCTCCACTTCAACTAAATTTGTTTCCCAAGGCCCCATCTTAAAGTTACTCTGTGAAAGGTTACATAAGCTGAAGGAACTATGTAAGTAATAGGGAATAATCTTCTCATTCACTCTGTAACCATAAATTGATTCCTTAAAAGGAAAAGAGTATTGTCTGCCCATATGCTTTGTTCTTCGGCATCTCAAATACAGGAAATGTGTTAAAGGTCACACTGTTGCCACCAAAGGTTGCCAATCTCCGGGTAGGGCCTGGAGATCTCTCAGAATTACCACTTATCTCCAGACAACAAAGATCAGTTCCTCTGGAGAAAAAGGCTGCCTTGGAGAGTGGATTCCACAGCATTATACTCTGCTGAGGTCCCTGTCCTCCTGAAATCCTGCCCTTCTGGGGCTCTACCCCAAGTCTCCAGGAATTTCCCAACCTGAAGTCAGCAGCCCTAACTGAGTGGTAGATCCTGGGTCAGTAAGAAGAAAATACGACTTCATACAACATATAATTAACTTAGGAAAATCACAACCACAAGATGTGGCAATTCCCTGTAACTTAAGATAGTTTTAAAACAAAAACTGGACAAACTAATGAAGGAAAGACCAGCAACTATTAACCAAATAGAACCTCCATATTCAACAGCACTATGCCCTGAATAATCTTTTTCTCTCCCTTCCCCCTTCTTAAAATCGAGCCAAAAGGAGAGTTCTGCAGGGCTTGAAAGCTTGCAGATTTGTCCTATGTTGACCAGGGTCGATCCAGGTCAGGTCACACTTGGTTGGCACCACAATATAAAGTTTTGCACGGCTTTTGCTTTTTGCATCATAACCGATAGTTTCCCCTCTCCCTCTTTGTTTCTTTGCTAAAGCCAGCCCGAAGAAGAGCTTTGTTGAAACCAAAAAAATTGACCATTTTTTAAAAAAGTTGGTCCTGATGAAGGTTTTATACCTTTGGGGATTTTCCTCCAGTGGCCCACCCCGCAGGCAGTAGACCTTGCTAAGAAAGAAAACCCTGGGCCGCCAGCTGTTCTGTTCCTGGAAAACTTCCTCCTTCTCTCCTCTGTGTTCCCTTCTAATGCCCTCGCTTCGTTTACTTCCTCCTACCCTCCCTTCACCCTCCCTCTCCAATATTGCTCCCGCCTCTTCCTCCTCAACCACCAATCGAACATCAACAGTCATCCCTTTTGACCAATCACCTTTGAATGGAGAAGGAGAGACCGGGAAATCGGCTTATCCACTTACCCATATTTCATCGCGAGAGGAGAGGGAGAGAGAGCGGGGTGGGTGGCCATCTTTGTCAAGGGCAGAACTCCGCTTGCGGCTGTTACTGAGGCGGCGAATGCCCCGGCGGCCATCTCGAACAAGGTCGGCCGGCGACTTCCCGTAATGTCTGTAACCGTCCCTCCCTCCAAAGAGAGTTCAACAAGCGATAAGCACATCTACCACGGCTCCCAGTGGAATCTGCCATGTGCGGGGCAAAAAGAGGGCGGCACTCATGTTAACGATGTGTAATAAACTGACCAAGGCTGCCAACCTCCAGGCAGCACCTGGAGATCTCCTGCTATTGCAGTTGTTCTCCAGATGACCAAGATCAGTTTCCAAAAAGTCATGCTGCTCAACAGAGAAACCTGATCCCAAACTGAGGAGAGGGTAAAGTTCAGAACGAAAAAGAGAGGTTCCCTCTAACCTGAGTTAGTGTGAGCTGGCTCACAGTTTTTTAGCCTCCAGCTCACACATTTTTGTCTTCGCTCAGGAAGGGATGGCTCCAGAGCCAACTAATTTATGCAGTAGCCAAGTCGCTTGCTCACAATTTTAATGCCAGGAGCTCACAAAGTAGATTTTTTGCTCACAAGACTCCACAGCTTAGAGGGAGCAGATTGGCTGGGATGCTAGTGAATCTGGGAATGCATGCAAGGCAGAAGTTAAATATGCATTTTTAAATACACCCAGTGTGATGCATTAACTGAATTATCATACTGGACCCGGAAATGGACATAGTTGTAGACGTCTTCTGGAAACGTTTTATATGCTTATCTGTGAACTTGCCACCACTGTGGTTATGTTTTTTGTAACGTTTTCTATTGCTTTTCTGTGTGTGTGTGTGGGGGGGTTAATATTAAAAATTAATACTAGAGGAGGGAAGGCCTGATTTCAAATCCCTGCTTGCCCTGAACCTTACTGGGTGACTCTTGCCCAGTCATTCGCTTAGCCTACCTCACAGGGCTGTTGTGAGGATAAAAGGCAGCGTGTACACCCCCTGCCGAACTCTTTCGAAGAATGGCGAGATGAATATGCACTCAGGGATTATACTAACTAAGTAAGGATGTTAATTTATGCACACAATTTACTGCAACTGGTGAAAAATAACCACCGTTTGGTTATGCGCCGGGGAAAGGAACTGCTACAACCTTGTCCTCTTAGGATCTTGTCCATACTGGACCAGACTTAGGGTTGCCAGGTGCCCTTTGGCCACCTGCAGGGATAGGGTTGCCAGCTCCAGATTGGCAAACTCCTGGAGATTTGGGAATGGAGCCTGGGGAGGGCAGGGTCCTCTGCGGTGTACAATGCCATACAGTCCACCCTCCAAAGCATCCGTTTTTTCCAGGGGAGCTGATCTTTGCAATCTGGAGATGAACTGGAATTCCGGGGCATCCCCAGGTCTCACCTGGAGGCTGGCATCTCTAAAGACCAGTGGTATATTTACTCCAGAATCCTATTGAACAACAGAGTACAGAGGCAGAGGTTTGCCTCTCGCGTTTCTGCCGTTATTTGACAGCACTGCCACCAAAGGCAGCTGCCTCTAGCCCTATCTGATTTTTATCAGGAATGCCAAGGCTCATGGACGTTTCTATCAACTGCAGTCGAGAACCAGAAGTCTACTGGCACAATCATCCAGACCGATGCCGCTTGTCTAGCAGTCCTTTGCGAGGTACAGCGCAGTCATGCTTGAGCCTTTATTGTAAAAAGCTACCAACCTACCTTTCCCCTTTGGATAGCGTCCTCTTCTTCTATAGGTTGAGCTCTGTTGGCCAATGACAAGCGAGATCTTGGAGGAAGGCATCTAAACCCGCGTGGTGGAGTCCTGCATGATCTGGTGGCATTATGGTAAGGAAGAAGGGGCTAACGATAGTAATAATGCTCTTGCGGGATACCGTGATGAGTAATTTGTATTTACCTCGTGTTGCTGCTGTAGGGTTGCATGACCGGGGCTGTGCTCCAGTTAATTCGGATTAGCTATCGACGGGTACATAAATTCGGATTAGTTACCGAGGTGTGCAGGAAATTCCCCTGATCTGGAATGGGTTGCAGAAAGTAATGTAGAGAACGTGGCCTGGAGAGGGCAGTGGGTTGATTGTGTTGTGTATGTATTAAAATACATTGTGGCTTTTTAGAAAGGGGGCGTTGTTGTGGTGTGCCTTAAGTTTGCGATCTCTTACATATAGTTGCTGCAAGAGTGTGGGATTCGCCGCCAGAGGCTGTAGTGATGGCCGCAGGTGCTTTTAAAAGGACTAGACAGGTTTGCCAGAGACGGATCTACCAGTATGTAGTTGCCGTGGTGCCGAAAGGGAACCTCCATGTTCAGAAGCAGAGCCTCGGAATAGCAGTGCCCGGAGGCAATAACAGGGGGAAGACCTTGGCCTCCGTGCCCTGTTGTTGGACCTCCAGAGGAGCTGGTTGTCCACAGATTCAGGTGGGATAGCCCTTTTGGTCTGAAGCAGCAAAACAAACTTTGAGTCCGGTGGCACCTTTAAGACCAACAAAGTTTTATTCACGGCATAAGCTTTTGTGTGCAAGCATGATAAAGTGTGCTTGCACATGAAAACTTATACTGCAAATGAAACTTTGGTTGACCATAGTGTGAAACAGGATTCTAGACTAAATGGACCACTGGTCTGGTCCAGTAAGGCTCTTCTTATGTTCTTATTTGCTCCCTTTTTCTAGGCTGACAAATCCAAAATAGGGTGGCCAGAATCTGTCACATGGTTGGGAATACTTAAGTCCATTTGGAATGACGAGTTTGAGCTCTGGCTAAATCCACTGAGTAGGGGTGTGTGTGTCAGGATGTGTCCCTATTGGAGAAGTACGTTTCCTGGCTCCTTAGCAGATGTTTGTGGTGTGTGTGAATCTATTCCCTTGGGTACAGTTTGGTGGCTGAGTGTCTTTGATTTATCCTGCTTGTAGAAGAGACTTGGAGGTTCTGTTCACACTTCTGTATCCCTTTTCAGTTGCGCCGGGAGGCCCGTCAGCGGCGGGAATACCTTTTCCGCAAAGCCCAAGAGGAGAAACTCCGGGCTGTCGAGGAGAAAAAGGAAAAAATCAAGAAAGCGCTAGATGGTAACAAAAAAGTTGCTTTTGACTTTAAAACCTCTCTGTGTTTGTGTGTGTGTTTTTTGGGGGGGGCTTTAATAACCAATGCATGTGTGCAGGAATTTGTAGTGAAGGACCAGTTAGCCTTTGTGGTCCCTTACTTGTGGTGCAATCGATCACGTCCCCAACTTTAGAAGTGATAGCAACATTCTTCTGCCCCCACTGACTCTTTTTAGAAACATATGCACCACAATCGAAAAGTAACACACGGGAATCATCCGCGTCTCTCATAAATTGTTTGCCAGTCCGGCAGGTGCCGGGAGGTATACGGTGTTGTCATCCAAGTTATATCTATCGCTGCCGTCAGAGAACTCAGCATTTAAATTATGTGTGTGGATGGTTTGTCGGAACAAAACAAGGGGAAATGTTGAAATCTTTCCCGCTGAGTAGCATTTTCATTTGATTCTCCCTCTCCCAAGATATGGCTCTCTTTCCACATGGCAGCCGTTTTCACTTCAGTTTCTCCTCCGGCCCCCTGATTCTGAAACCACAAAGGCAGAACTGAAAAGATGGCTACAAAACTCTCCCTTTCTATGTTTTTTTTAAAAATGTGCACCCCCCTCTCTCTCCTTCTTAATATATACTTCTTTTATATCCGACAACTCTTCCCATTGGGGACCCAAAGCAACTGGCGTTCTCCCTGCCTCTATTTTACCGTCACAACAACCTGTGAGTTAGATTATGCTGAGAGTCAGGTTTCCATGGCAGAGGGGGATCTGAACCTGGGTCTCCTAGATCCTAGTCCAACTTTTAAACAGTCTGCTGTTTAAAGAAGGGGGTCTTTCAGCGGTGGAGAATATTCCTCCATGGCTCTGACTCCTGGCTTGTTTTTCACCACAGCTCACTACCCTGCTTGGCGTCTCCTCCATTCTTTTGATCTCTTATTTATTTAATTAAGGTTATATCCTGCCCTGTCTCACAAGTGGATTCTGGGCGGCTCACAACATGTAAATATAGAATAAAATAGGAGTAAACATATAATGAAAAGCAATTTTTTAAATTATTATATTTATTGGGTTTTATAAGCCTATATCATACACATAAACAAGATCATTAACAAAGTTGAATACATATCAATGTTTAGTACCACACTTCTTTTTCTAAAACACAGAAAAACATATCTAACATATCATATCAAATCTGTATTGGTTAAAAGATCATGTTTTTATAGCTATTGAAATTTATCTAAACTTCCTCTAGCATTTATACCTATAGCTCTATCAATATATACTATTCTTCTTCTTATCCCTTCTCCTATGTCATGTCAGTTCTGTGTATTTAATACAGGGGTTTAAATTCATTTGGAGCTTCATTATTCTATAAATATTTTATTTAGACCTTTATCTCTACTTCCCTTTTTGAAGACGATTTCCCCATTACTTTTTCCTTTATAAGTTCTCAGATCCCAACCCATCTTAATTTATCCTAGAATTAATTTACAATCATCGTACTTATTAACACAAATAACATCAAACCTACTTACAATTCACCCCCACCTTCTAACTCGTGTCAAAAAAAAAAGAAAGAAAATAACAGCGGGCATTATATACTTCTAAATAAATACATTAATAAAGCAATATATCCTTCTATTAACCCTAAACTTTGTCCACTCTAACCCACATATTCAAATCTTTTCTATTACATAGACCTTCAATAATTTGCCAATTCATTGTCCTTAAGTATCATTAAATTCATTCTTTTTTTGTAAATATATTCAATCTCCAAAGCCTTCAATACTTTTAAAATAATTCATTTAGTACCAAATCACTAATAGCCTCTATAATATTCAAATCTTTCTATTACATTAACACTTCAAGAATTTGCCAATTCGTTGCTCTTAAATATGATTAATCTCGTTCTTTTTTACAAAAAGGGGGGAAATTATATTTCATAATCCAATATATTTACACAATTGATCAGTCCTCCTTAATCTTTTAAAAATACATCTCCTAATCCCCAACAATTATCCCCCTCAAATCAAAATACAGTGACTCGAAGTAAGTTTAAATACAGACACAAATACATCATAAACCAATGAATTTCAGGTCGGTTGTCCAGTTTATATCCATAGCAAAGGACACAAAACATTCCCCTTTTCATATTGCTTGAATTTCCTCCTAGACATTTGCAGTCTCTCTTTCTGTTTCAGCATGTCCACGTGCCTTCGTTCTTTAAACATTCCTTGGCCTCCATATCTCTTTCTTCTGTCTTTCCATCCTTCCATTTTCCAGACTCTAATGTCAATTTTAAACTTCCATACTCGACGCTTCCTTCTTTTTATCTTTTTATCTTTTCCCCGTCCAACTTTTAAACACTGTCTATTTTCTTTAAACAGTCCCGCTTTGAGACCAGGCAATTTCCTCTTGTATTTATTTGTTTCGCATAACCGGTCTCTTGATTCCCCACAGTCATCCAAATCGTCTTCCTCAACACCATCTTTGTTATCTGTCACCTCCTCCTCACGCAACTCCCTCACAGCCATTAGTCCCTGCTTTTCCGTCCCTGTATCCACTTGTATAGCATACTTCTTCTTAATCTCCATACACGCTTTGTCACAACCTCTCTTTACCGCCTCTTCTATAGCTCTGATAAACTGCTCCATATCTAACTCGCCAACTTCCGGGTTTTCACCCACTTCCTCCTCGTTGCTTCCTATACCCTCCATCCCAGTCCTTTCAAACTCCAAACACCACACGCAAAACTATCTTGTTAGAGAGTTTTTTTCTGCTCCTTCCTCATTTCTTTACCATAGGCAATGAAAAACGAAAAACATAGCACCCCTCAATCACCTTTCTTCCTCCCGTCAGAATATTGTTTTACAATTTTGTCCTCTATATCTCCCGGCCGGCCTCTTTACTTCACCTATTTTTGGACAACGATGTTTGGGAGTATTTCTTTTCCGACATTTCAGCTCCTTCCCTTTTTCAGTCAAAGTTACTTTCGTTCCTCCGTGTTGCTTCTCATTCAATTTTGTTGTATTAAGTTAAAAATAACCGGGTGGCTGCGTATCTGCAGAACATGGCGGCCATATTCTGTTCCGCCGCTCGCTCCTGCTTCGGGGCAGATTCTGGACACCCCCCCACATTGCCAACTGCGGGAGGGGCCAAAAAAGAAAGCCCCCTGCTCCAGCCTGCCCCCCAAGCCTGCTGGTCGGGTGCCCCCGGAAACCGGGGCCCCCGAAAGGAGTCGAACGCGGTCGGGGAGTTCAGCTCATGCCGAAGCCTGCCCGTCGTCGCACCGTACCGGAACCGAATCTATCATGAAAAGCAAATTTAAATGCCTAACGGAAGCTGAGGAGGAAGCCCAGGTGGCTGCTCAACAAATTTCAACTATTGAGGCTCTTGTGGGGAAGGCTGCCAGCACTGCTGTTCGAAGTTGGACACGCCTGACCTAGAAGACACTCTATAAAAGCATTGTTAACAACCCCTTTGAGAACCCTGCTGAAAGCCTTGTACTTTCCCCACCCCTAAAAATCTGTAAAATTGGACAAACTTGCATCGGCTGGACAGAGTTCTTTCTGTGGCCTCATTTCTGCGTTCTAGAACCCTTCTTTGCTTTTCCCTTCCAGAGAACTGCCTCATCCCCACAGAACTGCGGAAGGAGGCCCTCAGACTTCAGAAGTCCATTGAATTCGATGACGATGGTGCGACAGGTGAGTAGGGAATGGGCTTTGAAATGGCTTTCAGAGGTCCAGTTTTGGCCCGGATGTGGAACAGCCTACAGCCTTATTGGACGAGATGTGGGAAAGGGGGAGGAAGAGGTTCATCTCAGCCTCAACAGGAAGGTCCAGGCAAGAAATAAAGGGGGTGTTGCCTCCTCTCCCAAGCTTAGTTAGAGTCCTGGCTTCGGATCCAAATCGTGTCTGGAATTCCTAGGTAGTCCTTTACCCTTCCTCTCCTTTAATGGTCAGCTTGTTTCACCTAAGGTCTCAAATCAGGCCACGATGAATTATTTTTATTTGGGTTTTTTATTACTATTATATGTACATATTTCTGCATGTTGTAAATTCTATTTTATTTGTTTAATTTATATCCTGCCCTCCCCATCAAGGCAGGCGCAGGGCAGCTAACATAGAAATATAAAACAATTAAAACAAGAGTTGAATAAAATCAAGACAATACAGTTATGAATATAAATATAAAAGATACAGATATAAAGTGCTACTTTGTATCAGATGGTGGGCATAGCAGCATTCTTGGGTAACAGCTGGCTGCTACTTGGCTGTTGACAATGATGTTAACGTTGGGTCAGGGCTTTGTTGGTTGGGTGCGGCTCCCTAGTCAAAAGCCTGGTGGAAGAGCTCCGTCTTGCAGGTCCTGATGTCTTCCGGGAGCTCGTTCCACCAGTGCGGAGCCACCATTGAAAAAGCCCTGGCCCTCGTTGCAGCCAGCCTGGCTTCTCTGGGGCCCGGTAGGGCCAGGTGGTTTAGGGACCCCGACCGTAGTGCTCTCTGGGGAACATGCGGGGAAAGGCGGTCCCTTGGGTGCAGTGTTTTTAGCGCAGGCCAGATGTGCTCCCACATAGGGAGGCTGAACAGCAGCCTGGCCGCTGCATTCTGCACTAGCTGCAGCTTCTGGATTTGTGACAAGGGCAGCCCCATGTAGAGAGCATTACAGCAATCCAGTCCTTGAGGTGACCATTGCGTAGATCACTGCTGCCAGGTCATTGCGTTCAAGGCAGGGAACCAGCTGCTTGATCAGCTGAAGATGATGAAAGGCTGCCTTGGCAGTGGCTGCTACCTGGGCCTCCATCGTTAAGGAGGCATCTAGGAGCACTCCTAACTGCCGGCGCTGGCACCAACGGCGCCCCATTGAAGGTCGGGAGTGGGATCTCTACCCTCGGACCACTCTGACTCAGGCACAGGACCTCCGTCTTCGTCGGATTCAATTTCAGTCAACTCAGTCTAAGCCAACCAGCCACGGCTTTCAATGCCAGGTCTAGGATCTTCCAGTCTGGAGTCTGACTGGCCGCCCAACGATGGGCTGCCCAATTTGAAATTAACACTCTATTTTTTTTCTTAACCCCATCGTAAAAAAAAAAAAAAATCTTTTCCTTCCGTGTAATCACCACCAAAAAGAATTTTTGGCATACCTAAAGTAATCCTCGGATCCTTGTCCTTTAATAAAAATGGCGCACACTTAGTTCTATTAACAGGCACTAAATTCCTCAGGATTGGATCCCACCATTTCGCTCTATAGAGGTCATACTGTGGGCGATAAAAAATCATACAAACCAAAGGAGGTGGTGGCAGCTACAAGCATGGACAGTTTCAAGAGGGAATTAGATAGCCATTGATGGACTTCTGCTCCATATGTTTATCAGCCACAGGGTATAAATGGGAACTCTCAGTCTGTGGCAGGTGATGCACTCTATTCTTGGTGCTGGAGGGGGCAGCAGTGGGAGGGCTTCTGGTGCCCTGGCCCCACTGCTGGACCTCCTGATGGCACCTGGTGTTTTTGGCCGCTGTGTGACAGAGTGTTGGACTAGATGGGCCATTGGCCTGATTCAACATTGGCTTCTCTTATGTTCTTAATGTTTCAAGCTCTCCCCATATTCCTGGACAGTGTGAATTAATGTGTTTTAGAATTTGGGGACAATTTTTGGTGTGCCGTCTCACTCTTAAATTGTCAAGGGCAGGAAGGCTGTTCCCCAAACCACCTCAAAATCGTGGGTTGACTTTTGTGTACTTTTGGCGGCCTCAGAGTTTAGCCTGAATTAGAGGAGGGATATTGGGTCTTGTGCACGTCTCGTTGAGAGTGGTTCTCTCTCTCTCTAAGGCAGCGGTTCTCAACCTGTGGGTCGGGACCCCTTTGGGGGTTGAACGACCCCTTCACAGGGGTCGCCTAAGACCATTGGAAAACACATATTGTTTTTGTGATTAATCACTATGCTTTAATTATGTTCAATTTGTAACAATGAAAATACATCCTGCACATCAGATATTTACGTCACGATTCATAACAGTGGCAAAATTACAGTTATGAAGTAGCAACGAAAATAATTTTATGGTTGGGGGTCACCACAGCATGAGGAACTGTATTAAAGGGTCGCGGCATTAGGAAGGCTGAGAGTCACTGCTCTAAGGAGTCCTGTGAGCAAAAATTCTACTTTGTGAGCGAGCGATTTGGCTGCCGCATAAATTAGTTTGCTCGGGGGGGGGGGGGGCATCCTTCCTGAGCGAAGACAAAAATGTGGGAGCTGGAGGCTAAAAAACTGTGACCTAGCTCACACTCACTCAGCTTGGGGGGAACACTGGTGGAGAGCACCTGTCTCCTTGCGGGTTTTTGATTCTTGTGTCGCTGTGGCAGGAGTGACCACTAACGTGGATGACGAGTACCGCTGGGCAGGCGTGGAGGACCCTCGCGTCATGGTCACCACGTCGCGTGACCCCAGCTCCCGTCTCAAGATGTTCGCTAAAGTATGTGGGGTTGTTTCTTCGGATGGGTGACTTGGGGGACTAGAGGGACACTTTGTGGGGTGGGGGCAGGACAAATTTCCTTCTTGCAAGCTGGCGGTAGGGATTCTATTCTCACGTTGGCAGAGGAATCCCTGCCCTCTGCCCCAGAAGACAAGCTTTTTTTCTGCGTCACCCAGAATACTAGAACCTGGAGGGCATCTAGTGAACCTGATGGGCAGTAGGTTCGGGACGGGCAAAAGGAAATACTACTTTACACAGAGAGGGATTAAAACGTGGAATTTGCTGCCAGAGGATGTGGTGATAGCCACAGGAATAATCAGCTTTAAAGGGAGATTAGACAGATTCATGGAGGATAAGTCTGTCAGTGGCTGCTAGCCATGCTGGCGGAGGGAAATCCCCACATTCAAAGGCACTAAACCTCTGAATCCTAGAGCCAGGAGGCAACACCAGGGGAAGGTCTTGGCCACTCTGCCCTGTTGGTTGCCTTTCAGAGAAACTGGCTGGACACTGTGTGAGACAGGATGATGGACTGGATGGACCACTGGTCTGATCCAGCAGGACTCTTCTGATATTCTTATGAAGGCCTTGGCCTCTCTGCCCTGTTGTTGGCCCTCCAGTGGAATTGGTTGGCCACTGTGTGAAACAGGATGCTGGACTAGGTGGACCATCGGTCAGATCCAGCAGGGCTCTTCTGATGTTCTTATGAAGGCCTCGGCCTCTGTGCCCTGTTGTTGGCCCTCCAGAGGAACTGGTTGGCCACTGGGTGAGACGGGATGCTGGACTAGATGGACCATCGGTCAGATCCAGCAGGGCTCTTCTGATGTTCTTATGAAGGCCTCGGCCTCTCTGCCTTGTTGTTGGCTGTCCGGAGGAACTGGTTGGCCACTGGGTGAGGCAGGATGCTGGGCTAGATGGACCACTGGTCTGATCCAGCAGGGCTCTTCTGATGTCCTTATGAGCTCCCTCTTGTTCCTGGGTCTGACTCCGGCCACTGTGGCTCCTTTGCTCCACCTGTTCGCTCTTTCCTCTTTCGATCTAGGAGCTCAAGCTGATCTTCCCGGGAGCCCAGCGCATGAACCGAGGTCGGCATGAGGTGGGCGCCCTTGTCCACGCCTGCAAGGCCAACGGAGTCACGGATCTGCTGGTGGTGCATGAGCACAGAGGGGTGCCTGGTGAGCCACCGTTTGGGGAGGGGTACAGGTCGGGTGTGTTCAAGGTTGATAGCCGTAACCCGGCTGGATGAGAAAGCTTCTCGAAAGACCAGAGATGGCTGAACGCTCATGGTGGTTCCGCCTGGGCTGAGGTCGGAGAGACTGATACGGTTTTAAATCGTTCTCTGGGTCAGCTCTGTGTGCGGGCTTTAGGGGTGTGCATTCCATTTGTCCAAGCTGGAAAAAATCCACGAAAAAAACCTTACTGGTATTTTCCCCCCCGGGTATTTTATCAGCTGGGTATTTAGCCAGCTGTCCGATACAGCTGAGCAGCTGGATAGCTGGTGTTAAAGATTGTTTAAAGAGATTGCAGTCCCTTTGAACTTCTTTGAGTGAAGCTGCAGCTTAGAGGAGGCATTTAAAGGGGACATGAGCCCTTTAAACGCCTTCGGAGTTCGGCCGCGATTTGCAAAAGGCATTTAAAGGGACCGCGGTGCAGATGTACCTGGGAGTGCTGTGCTACCAAGCGGCGGCCGACTCATGGCAAACCCTTCCTGGGGTTTTCAGGGCGAGAGATGAGCAGAGGTGGTTTGCTGTCGCCTGCGTAGCGACTTCGGCCTTCCCTGGTGGCCTCCCATCCAAGCACTTACCAAGGATGACCCTGCTTAGCTTTTGTGAGCTGATGAGATCGGGCTAGCCTGGGCCATCCAGGTGAGGGCAGAGACGAACAGGGGTGGTTTGCCAGTGCCTGCCTCTGCATAGCAACCCTGGACTTCGGTCCAAGTACAGAGGTAGTTTGCTAATGTCTTCCTCTGCATAGCAACCCCATTCTTCTGTCCAAGACCAGAGATGGTTTCCTAATGCCTTCCTCTGCATAGCAACCCCATTCTTCTGTCCAAGAACAGAGGTAGTTTGCTAATGCCTTCCTCTGCATAGCAACTCTGGTTTTCCATCCAAGACCAGAGATGGTTTGCTAATTCCTTCCTCTGCATAGCAACCACATTCTTCTGTCCAAGAACAAAGATAGTTTGCTAATGCCTTCCTCTGCATAGCAACTCTGGTTTTCCATCCAAGAACAGAGATGGTTTGCTATTGCCTTCCTCTGCATAGCAACCCCATTCTTCTGTCCAAGAACAGAGGTAGTTTGCTAATGCCTTCCTCTGCATAGCAACTCTGGTTTTCCATCCAAGAACAGAGATGGTTTGCTAATGTCTTCCTCTGCATAGCAACTCCATTCTTCTGTCCAAGAACAGAGGTAGTTTGTTAATGCCTTCCTCTGCATAGCAACTCTGGTTTTCCATCCAAGAACAGAGATGGTTTGGTATTGCCGTCCTCTGCATAGCAACCCCATTCTTCTGTCCAAGAACAGAGAGGGTTTGCTAATGCCTTCCTCTGCATAGCAACCCCATTCTTCTGTCCAAGAACAGAGATGGTTTGCTAATGCCATCCTCTGCATAGCAACCCCATTCTTCTGTCCAAGAACAGAGGTAGTTTACTAATGCCTTCCTCTGCATAGCAACTCTGGTTTTCCATCCAGGAACAGAGATGGTTTGCTAATGCCGTCCTCTGCATAGCAACCCCATTCTTCTGTCCAAGAACAGAGAGGGTTTGCTGATGCCTTCCTCTGCATAGCAACTCTGGTTTTCCATCCAAGAACAGAGATGGTTTGCTAATGCCTTCCTCTGCATAGCAACCCCATTCTTCTGTCCAAGAACAGAGAGGGTTTGCTGATGCCTTCCTCTGCATAGCAACTCTGGTTTTCCATCCAAGAACAGAGATGGTTTGCTAATGCCTTCCTCTGCATAGCAACCCCATTCTTCTGTCCAAGAACAGAGAGGGTTTGCTAATGCCTTCCTCTGCATAGCAACCCCATTCTTCTGTCCAAGAACAGAGAGGGTTTGCTGATGCCTTCCTCTGCATAGCAACTCTGGTTTTCCATCCAAGAACAGAGATGGTTTGCTAATGCCTTCCTCTGCATAGCAACCCCATTCTTCTGTCCAAGAACAGAGAGGGTTTGCTAATGCCTTCCTTTGCATAGCAACCCCATTCTTCTGTCCAAGAACAGAGAGGGTTTGCTGATGCCTTCCTCTGCATAGCAACTCTGGTTTTCCATCCAAGAACAGAGATGGTTTGCTAATGCCTTCCTCTGCATAGCAACCCCATTCTTCTGTCCAAGAACAGAGAGGTTTGCTGATGCCTTCCTCTGCATAGCAACTCTGGTTTTCCATCCAAGAACAGAGATGGTTTGCTAATGCCTTCCTCTGCATAGCAACCCCATTCTTCTGTCCAAGAACAGAGAGGGTTTGCTAATGCCTTCCTCTGCATAGCAACTCTGGTTTTCCATCCAAGAACAGAGATGGTTTGCTATTGCCTTCCTCTGCATAGCAACCCCATTCTTCTGTCCAAGAACAGAGATAGTTTGCTAATGCCTTCCTCTGCATAGCAACCCCATTCTTCTGTCCAAGAACAGAGGTAGTTTGCTAATGCCTTCCTCTGCATAGCAACTCTGGTTTTCCATCCAAGAACAGAGATGGTTTGCTATTGCCTTCCTCTGCATAGCAACCCCATTCTTCTGTCCAAGAACAGAGGTAGTTTGCTGTTGCCTTCCTCTGCATAGCAACTCCGGTTTTCCCTCCAAGAACAGAGATGGTTTGCTAATGCCTTCCTCTGCATAGCAACCCCATTCTTCTGTCCAAGAACAGAGATAGTTTGCTAATGCCTTCCTCTGCATAGCAACCCCATTCTTCTGTCCAAGAACAGAGGTAGTTTGCTAATGCCTTCCTCTGCATAGCAACCCCATTCTTCTGTCCAAGAACAGAGATAGTTTGCTAATGCCTTCCTCTGCATAGCAACCCCATTCTTCTGTCCAAGAACAGAGATAGTTTACTAATGCCTTCCTCTGCATAGCAACCCCATTCTTCTGTCCAAGAACAGAGATAGTTTGCTAATGCCTTCCTCTGCATAGCAACCCCATTCTTCTGTCCAAGAACAGAGATGGTTTGCTAATGCCTTCCTCTGCATAGCAACCCCATTCTTCTGTCCAAGAACAGAGATAGTTTGCTGATGCCTTCCTCTGCATAGCATCTCGGGTTTTCCGTCCAAGAACAGGGGTGGTTTGCTAATGCCTTCCTCTGCATAGCAACCCCATTCTTCTGTCCAAGAACAGAGGTGATTTGCTGTTGCCTTCCTCTGCATAGCAACCCACCCCAGTTTTCCTTGGTGGTCTCCCATCCAAGTACTAACCGTGGCCAGCCTTGCTTAGCTTCCGAGCTCTAATGAGCTCAGGCTGGTCTGGGCTGTTCCCATTAAATAAAGTGGGCCTTACTTCTGAGCAGACATGCATAGGAATGCACTCTTGGCTCCCTTTACCTCTGTGAGTGCTGATACCAATGGGTTGCCTTTTGCAGTTTCCATATTCTGGCTTTGAGGCTGGTGGCCACAGATTCGAAGCCTGGCTAATCTCCGTTTGTTTTATCCTTTCAGATGGGCTCATCGTCAGCCACTTGCCTTTTGGCCCCACGGCTTATTTCACGCTCTGCAACGTGGTGATGCGCCACGACATCCCGGACATCGGCACCATGTCCGAGGCCCACCCCCATCTCATTTTTCACAACCTCACCTCCCGGCTCGGGCAGCGGGTAAGGTTAAGGGCATAGGCCGTGCACAACTGGTTTGTGGAATCTGCTGCCACTAGCTTAGAGGGCATTAAAGAAAGGTTAGAGAAATGGGTTTTGGGTTGTGCGATCGAAGGCTGTCTAGCCACTGGGTTCCGAGACGAGGCATCTCCGAATACCAGCTGCTGGGAGCGACCAATTGGGAGAAACTTCGTGCCCTGCTGATGGTCTTCCTTGGGACTGACCATTGTTGGAAACAGGATGCTGGGCTGAACAGCCCCTGGGGCTCATTTATTTCTTATCTTTCTGTCCCACTGTGTTTCCATACTGGAACTCGAAGGCAGTGTTTGTAAGAGCCTCAGGTGGTCTCCTATCTGGAGAAGAAATCTCTTGCTTTCTTGGGTTTCTTCTGACCATTCCCTGGCTCAATCCAGTAGAGCTTCTGGGACGTTGTGGGCTGGTGCAGGTAGGGAGTGGGTGCCGGTGGTGCTGGGGAGGCGGGGAATTTATACACCCCCAAGAAATTCCTGGGTACGTTTCTCTGCACGAACCCAGCAGGGTTGATGTCATTCTCCAGTTCTGCAGTCTTGCGGCGTTGCTTCGTTCCGCTCGAGCCAGGCTCTGCCTCCCAGATTGCCAAGAGGGTGATGGCAGCCCGGTTCTCATCCCTCCTGGTTTTGCTTCCGAACTTGGCTCAACGTCGTGTGCTCCCTTTTGCTCCGTGCTGATGCCTCCCTTTATTTCCCCCCACCCGCCCCAGGTCACCAGCATCCTCAAATACCTTTTCCCGGTACCCAAAGAGGACAGCAAACGGGTTATCACCTTTGCCAACCAAGATGACTACATCTCCTTTAGGTAGGTGAGTCCCCTGAGAGAGACTGGCGGGGGCTGGGGGGGGGGGTTCTCCTTCAAGGAAAGATGAAGAGTCCAGCAGCACCGTAAAGACTTAACAAAATTTTTGGCGGGGGATGCGCTCACCTGGAGAAGTGAGCAGTGACTCCCGAAAGCTCCTCCCCCTGCCACAAATCTTGTTAGTCTTTAAGGTACTGCTGGACTCTGGCTCTTTTCTGTTGCTACAGAGAGGCTAACAGGGCTAGCCATCTTGCTCTGTCTCCGAGGAGAGATGAGTCTTCTCGCTCAGTTCAGCGTTTAAGAATGATTTGATGCGCAGGCACCTTTCTGCTGCACCCCTGCTAGGGTTGCCAGTACTGAGGGGGTGACATGATTGAGGTTTACAGGACTATGCATGGGATAGAGCAGGTAGAGGAGGAGGTATTCTTCTCCCTTTCTCACAACACAAGAACTCATGGGCACTCCATGAAGTTGCTGAGCAGTCAGGTTAGAACCGATGAAAGGAAGTCCTTCTTCACCCAAAGAGTGATTAACCCATGGAATTCACTGCCACAGGAGGTTGTGGCAGCTACAAGCATGGATGGCTTCAAGAGAGAATTAGATAAGCATATGGAGCAGAGGTCCATCAGTGGCTATCAGCCACAAGGTATAGACAGGAACTCTCAGTCTGGGGCAAGTGATGCTCCGTATTCTTGCTGCTTGGGGGGACCAACAATGGGAGGGCTTCTAGTGTCCTGGCCCCACTGCTGGACCTCCTGATGGCCCCTGGTATTTTTGGCCACTGTGTGACAGAGCGGTGGACTGGATGGGCCATTGGCCTGATTCAATGCTGGCTTCTCTTATGTTCTTATTAGATAGGAACTCTTGGTCTGGGGCAGGTGATTCTCTGTATTCTTGGTGCTTGGGGGTCAACAATGGGAGGGCTTCTAGTGTCCTGGCCCCACTGCTGGACCTCCTGATGGCATCTGGCATTTTTGGCCACTGTGTGACATAGAGTGTTGGACTGGATGGGCCATTGGCCTGATCCAACGCTGGCTTCTATGTTATTAGGAGGTGGGGAATACCTGGAGAGTTTGGGAATGGAGCCTGGGGAGGGAGGGGCTTGGGGATGGGGCGGGACCGCCCTGGGGTACAATGCCATAGAGTCCAAAGCAGCCTGCGTATCTGCTCCTTGCTTTGAAACCAGTGCTGATATTGCTTGATGCTGCAACCTATGCACCACCGTGTGCTCCGACCCCAGCAGTTGTATTTGCTCAGCACTGCTGCCCGTGTGACTTTTTATGCCGTGTGCCACACTCAAATGGCAGGGACGGCAGCAACCAGAGGGGAAGGGCAGAAGCAAACGGGGCCGGTTGGAGAGCTGGAGGCATCCTAGTCTGGCTCCGTGGCCTCTTCCGATGCCTGCTGAAAGTGTGAACTCTTTCCTGGACAGGCACCACGTCTACAAGAAGACTGATCACCGGAACGTGGAGCTCAGTGAGGTTGGGCCGAGGTTTGAAATGAAATGTGAGTAACGCCCTTAAGAGTGTGAAATAATCAAGTCCCAAGTTCAAGAGTCAGCTGGGTGTAGTGGTTAAGAGCGGCGGACTCTAATCTGGGGAATCGGGTTTAATTCCCTACTTCTCCCCTTGAAGCCAGCTGGGTGACCTTGGGCAAGTCACAGCACTCTCTGCCTAAAAAGAAGCATAGCTCGCCACCCAGTGGTGCCGAAAAAGAGCTACAGCTTCAGGCAGCCAATCTCCTGGGATCTCCTGGCTATTCCGTACACATTTTCCCCCCAAGTTCAAATGTTCAAGGAATTCTGTATTCAAACCACCATTTTTTCCCTCTTCGCTTCAGCCCTATTGGCTACAGTGTGAGGTTAGTAACACAAACATGCTTTAGAAGGTCAGTTGTAAGGAATTGCTGATTGCTAGACAGCTGGCATAGTGCTTAAAGTGTCAGACTAGAATTTGGGAGACCCAGGTTTGAATTCCAATGCTATCCTAGAAGCACTAAACCTCTGAATTCTAGCGCTAGGAGGCAACTTCATGGGAAGGACTCGACCTTTCTGCCTTGTGGTTGGCCCTCCAGAGGAACTGGTTGGCCAGTGTGTGAGCCGGATCGTGGACTAGAGGGACCACTGGTCTGATCCAGCAGGGCTCTTCTGATGTTCTTGCTGGGTGACCTCGGGCCAGTCACACGCTCTCAGCCTATCCTGCCTCACAGGATTAAATGGAGAAGATAATAACATACACTACTTTGTGTCCCTATTAGAGAGAAGGCAGAAATGAAGTAAATAAATAAAAAGATATGGAGGATTTTTTCCCCCTCACAGAAAGAAGTAGTCAGGAGAAGAAATTTCAGATGGCCTCAGTACAGCCTGCCAAAGCTGTAGCAGGAATTCCGAACCCTCACGTTTGCCTTTCTGGAGTCAAAACCTGGCCCCTCATCTTAAAACTGTGTCCGGACTGTACCACTTCAGAATGTTGAGGGGGAGGGGGTGGCTCACATAAATAAGTTGAGAGCCATTTTGGTGTAGTGATTAAGAGTGCGGACTCTAGTCTGGGAGAACCAGGTTTGATTCCTCACTCCTCCTTCACGTACAGCTGCTGGTGTGACCTTAGGTCAGTTACAAGTTCTCTCAGAGCTGTTTTCTCAAGAGGTCTCTCAGGCCCCACCGACCTCACAGGCAATGTTCCCTCTACGCTGTGGAGTCTCGTGAGCAAAAATTCTACTTTGTGAGCTACTGGCATTAAGGTTGTGAGCCAGCGATTTGGCTGTTGCATAAATTAGTTTGCTCTGGAGCCCTCCTTCCTGAGTGAAGACAAAAATGTGTGAGCTGGAGGCTAAAAACCAGTGAGCTAGCTCAGACTAACTCAGCTTAGAGGGAACACTGCTCACAGGGTGTCTGTTGTGGGGAGAGGAAGGGAAAGGAGGCTGTAAGCTGCTCTGAGACTCCGGGTGCAGGGCAGGGTGTAAAGCTAACCTCTTCTCTTCTAAATTTACCTCAGTATTAAAAAAATCCCTCTGTACACAGAAGACTTGAGGACCTTTCCCCTCAGAACGATTTATTTCTAATGTGGAAGAATTCCCTCCGTCAGTTTCAGCCCAAAGCCTTGTCAAAACTGAAAGGTAGTCATCTAAATGAGCCTGAATAGCCTGGGCTAGCCCAAGTTTGTCAGAGCTCAGAAGCTAAGCGGGGTCGCTCCTGGTCAGTATTTGGATGGGAGACCGCCAAGGGAAACCAGAGTCTCTACGCAGAGGATGGCCACGGCAAACCACCTCTGCTCATCTCTTTGCCTCGAACAGCCCATGAGAGTTGCGGCTGGATGGAACTTAAATGATCAATTTAACCAGACGAATGCCAGCTTGCTGAATTGATGTATGACTGGACAGTCAGGGGGGCCTCTGTGTCTGTGTGTTTGTATTTCCACAGAGAAGAACCAGCCCGCAGTCTGAAAGCATTTCGTTTTCTTGTTGCAGTGTATATGATCAAACTGGGAACCCTGGAGCAGGAGGGCACGGCCGACGTGGAATGGCGCTGGCACCCGTACACCCACACGGCTAAGAAGCGGAAATTCCTCAGTGTGGAATAGCCCCCGGCCACATTTCCCTCCGCTGCGCCTGGTCTCCCCTGGTCGGCAGCTATACACTGGCTGCGTATCGAACTCTAAAGGGGCCTGGATACCTGGCAGTGGAACTCTTCCTGCCCCTCCTAGGACTGGAAATCTCCGTGGTTCCAGGTCTCTCCATTTCCTCATGGCAGATGACGGGACTGCCTCAAAGACCCTGCTTCTTTCTTCAGTGGGATGTCTGCTACCTTAGGGCTCTGCCTCCCCATTCAGCTTTTGAATTCGGCACCCATCAATAGGGCTGCATTGCAACCAGCCGGATGGCTTCCAGAACCACCAGTGGAGGCCGGGGGGCCGGGTCAGCATCGATAGCAAAGAGGGTCATTCTTACAACCCTCCCTCCAAAGTCCCCTGGATGTACTTCCTCTTGAACAAAGGGCTACGAGCGATGTTCAGTTTTTTGGGGGGGCGATACATAGCCATGGCCATTTCCCCTTCTCTCCCATGGATGTTCAGTCAGGGGCCACACCTTTGGGATAATAAAATGGATGGCCTCTCTCTGCTTGGTTCTGTTTCTGGTTTCTTAGATGGCGTCCCTCGGTTCTGTGGTCACAGAAAGTATTTTTCATGGGAAGTATCCGGGGGTGGGGGGATAGAGTTCTGCTTGAACTCTGGCCAAGTGCCAGTAGATTCTGGAGGGTACGAGGAGGGTTCGGGAAAGGGGGGGGGGTGTTCTGATGTAGAAAAATACACACAGTGGAGGGGAAAATGGTCTTTTTTGGGTGACGCAAAATGGCTGCTTTTCGGTAAGTCGGCCCATGCCCTCTTTGGGATAGAGGAGAGAGGTATGTGGGTTGGGTGACGCAGTGTGTTAAGGTGGTGTGGTAGATGCGGAAGTAACAAAGACGGGCCCTTGTTCTGACGTTTCAATACAGTACATCATTCCCTTCCCTCCAGTTCCTTTCTCCCATATCTTCCCGCCATCGTCGCGACACAGGGACATTTGGTGGTGGTCATGTACATTCCAAACTGGCACAGACCTGAGTATTTTGAAGTGGAGGAGAAGCAGCGCTCCGTGTGTTATTTCCAGGAGCAAAGGAAAAGCAGGAGGAGAGGCGGTTGAGGGGGGACAGGATGGCTCTCTTGAAGTATTGGAAGGGCAGCCACTTAGAAGAGGGCAGGGAGCTGTTCCTGTTGGCAGCAGAGGATGGGACTGTAATGATTCCTTGTTTTTAGTGAGAGTGTGTTTAAATGGTTGGAGTGCAGGGATAGCGGAGTAGAATGATTGAGAAACTAGTGTGATGTGATTGGTGGAGTGTGGGAGGGGGGTTGCTTGGAATGAGTGTGTCTCCTGAGGCAGTTCAGTTGGAGTTTTGAATGAGAGTCAGACAGTGAGTGAGTCTGTCAGAGAAAGAGGACAGAGTGCTGTGTGAAAACTTGAAGTGTTCAGAAAATATGTTGTTGAAAGTTTGGATGTGGAAGAGTTACGAGAAGGATCTGAGACATCCTAAAGTTTAAAAGAAAACTTAAGCACAAAATGAAGAGCTTAGCCAGAGTGAGGGTCTATTGAAAAGGAGATTCTTAATAGAGAAGGATCTTGTGACCAAAGACTGTGCGTGATGCCCTGACAGCTACATTTTCCAGTTTCTCTTCCCCTAAACAGTTAGAGTTAACAAACTATTTATTTATGTTTAAATTTTTATTCAATAAATCACATTTTGTTTGAGTTCCAGTATTCAAATCTTTCCTCAGGACCACAGAGACCCTTGAAAAGCCCAGACTCGGGGTCACTTTAACAACAGCTAATGAGAAAAGATTTGGAATTCGTTTAAATTCCTGGTGGCAGCCGAATCTACCCTGTTTATGAACACAAAGTATAAATGTAAAGAGAAAACCAGTCCTCCTTAATAAGAGGACGCCACAGGGACCCACAATCATGGGTTCAAATTAAGGGTGGGAAGGTACCACCAGCTGGATATTAGGAAAACCCTTTTTACAGTCAGAGTTGTGCAATGGTGGAATCAACTGCCTTGGGGAGGTGGTGAGCCCCCCCTCACTGGCAGTACTTAAGCAGCGGCTGGACAAACACTTGTCAGGGATGCTCTAGGCTGATCCTGCAGTGAGCAAGGGGTTGAGCTAGATGTCCCGTATGGCCCCTTCCAACTCTATGATTCTATGAAAACTAAAGTTGGCATTGGAATGTGGAGATGAGGTAAACATCTTTGTGTGGCTAGGAATCCAGTCAGACTGATTAGAATGAATCTGTTTAATTTGAGGCACAGAACTGTTCGATTTGAGGCATTTTCAGGTATCGGGTTTTAAGTGTTTGCCAGTTAAAATATTCAAGGGCAATCTCATATTTGGACCCCAGAACCACTCGAGACCTGCTGAAGTGGGACAGACGCCTCCCAATCTCCCCCCCCCCCCATTGGTAAAAAGAATCCAGATTTCTTGGTCGGAGAATTCCCCGTTTCGCACTTCTTCCTTTCCAGCTGCCGGGTCTCCCAAAGCGTCGGCAGTGGCGGCCGTCTGGCGTGTGGCCCCCAGGGAGATTTGCTGATGGTGCATCCACTCCCTAGTGTAGGGGTAAATGTGGCGGCAGTTCGGGCCGCTCTATTCAGCTCCATGGCAGAAGCAGCGTCCATCGTTCCCCTTTTCCGAGTGCTGCTTACACTCTGGTCCACTCGGCGGGAGGGTCTCTCGGTCCCTTCGGCTTTCCGATGCGGAAGTTAAACCCTACGCAGGGGAGAGAAGAGAGACGGAGATGCTTGTTTTATCATCCCTTGGGTGGTTTCCCACTCTTTCTTGTCATGAAAAAGGCAAAGAATGTTGATAGCTGAAAGGCAGCATGTAGAAGTTACCCAGTAAATTTACTCTCCATGAGAGTGATTCCCATGAATCTCATTCTATTGTAATGCTGGACTGGGGGGTGGGGGTGGGTGGGGGGAGTGGGCCTGTGGCTCTGTGGAAGAGCCTCTGCTTTGCATGCAGAAGGTCCCTGGTGCTGTGGGGGGCAGCAGTGGGAGGGCTTCTAGTGTCCTGGCCCCACTGCTGGACCTCCTGATGGCACCTGATATATTTTGGCCGCTGTGTGACAGAGTGTTGGACTAGACGGACCATTGGCCTGATTCAACATCAGCTTCTCTTATGTTCTTATGTTCCCTGGTTCAATCCCCGGCATCTACAGTTGAAAGTATCAGGTGGTAGGTCATAGAATCATAGGGTGTGACCACACTGGGGGCTTGGTGTGACAGGGGGCTGCCTCTAATCGTACTGGTTTAAAGTGCTGCAGGGCATATTGTCCAGACAGCACACTCTGCTGTGGGTTACCCACACAGATATCCCATGGCCAGGCATCCACATCACTGCAGCACCTCAGCCACAGAGTGTGCTGCCTGGTCTTTTTTTAAAACGCAGGTGGGTGCGAGCGCATATGCACTCATGCACATATAGGCAAAGACTCAACCCGCCCCCAGCAGTGGAAACAACTGCAGGTTCAGACCACCAATCCATTCTGTGCACGCTCCTCCACGTTTAGACATCTGGCCATGTGCACTGAATGGGCAGGGAACCGAAAACACCACTTGTGATCAGTGTTTCCCCTAAGCTGAGTTAGTGTGAGCTAGCTCACAGTTTTTTAGCCTCCAGCTCACACATTTTTTGCCTTAGCTCAGGAAGGGATGGCTCCAGAGCAAACTTAATTTATGCAGTCAAATTGCTCGCTCACAACTTTAATGCCGGTAGCTCGCAAAGTAGAATTTCTATTCATAAGACTCCACAGCTTAGAGGGAGCATTGCTTGTGATGTGGTGCCTATTTAACCCGGCTCCAAGTCATCCTACGACGGGGTGAGTGTGCCTGGGGAACCCCTGACAGATGTGGCCGTGTGGCTGTGCCCATTTGATCCGGAGGGGAGGGGTGGCTATGTCAGGGCCAAATTGCTCATAAGATCATATCCACAGAGCTGGAAGGGACCTCCAGGGTCATGTAGTCCAACCCCCTGCCCAATGCAGGAAAGACTGAGAATGAAAGAGACCTCCCAGCTGAAAGTAATCAGTAATCCGTGATAAAGAAACAGCCGGGGAGATGTACAAATTGTAATGTAACAATATAATAAGTGAATTAACTATGCTAATACAAATATATGAAGCTATGTAATAGAAAATTTTTCATGTAACATTTTCCATATTCATATTTGTTTACAAATCAATTCCAGATATCAGTTCCCAACGAAGCCTCCGGAATGTGCCTCCGTTTCGGCTCTAGACTTCCTCAGAAGTAATAAATCTTCTTATCCTTAAAGTTACTTTGTAATGTTGATCTGTGTATACTAAAGACTTGTAATTTATATGAACTTATCTGTGATTTAAGGATAAGAAGATTTATTACTTCTGAGGAAGTCTAGAGCCGAAACGGAGGCACATTCCGGAGGCTTCGTTGGGAATTGATATCTGGAATTGATTTGTAAACAAAAATACGAATATGGAAAATGTTATATGAAAAATTTTGTGTTGCATAGCTTCAGGGCTTTTTGGTAGAAAAAGCCCTGCAGGAGCTCATTAGCGTAACAGGCCACACCCAACAGCAGAAACATATTAGCATATTAGGCCACACCCCATGTTACCAGAAGTGTGATCAATCAGCCACACCCACCTTTTGCTTCTTATTCTGTTTCCCTTGTTTTTGTCAAAACGGTCCAGGGCTTTTTTTGGAGCAGGAACTCCTTTGCATGTTAGGCCACACGCCCCTAATGTAGCCAATCCTAATGAGTTTCTGCTGTCGGGTGTGGCCTATTATGCTAATGAGTTCCTGCTGGGCGTGGCCAACTCGGGAGCCAGCCGGAACTCCGCTCCTGTGCGTTCCTGCTCAAAAATAGCCCTGCATAGCTTCATATATTTGTATTAGCATAATTAATTCACTTATTATATTGCTGCATTACAATTTGTACGTCCCCCCCCGGCTGTTTCTTTATCACATATTACCAATGTGGGAAAGACGTCACAATGTGAAGGACCTCTCCCTGAGATCCAGGAGAGCTGCTGCCAGTCCGAGTAGACAATACTGACTTTGGTGGACTCTTGATTCAGGATAAGAGCGCTTCGGGTACTGCTGGTCTGATCCAGCAGGGCAGCTCTTAACGTTCTTACGTGGCACCTTCCTTTCTTCACGTGGCATAACTGGTTCCCCTCCTCCCAACGGTCCCTTTTTGGGGTTTTCTTTTGGCCTTCATTCACAGCTAAAGGTATGTAATGCAGCTTTGGTCAAAGGAAGGGAGGCCTCTGCTAGATCCGCAAGTCAGGGCTATAAGCCAGAGAGAATTTGTAGCTGACGGGGGAGCTGCCCTTCAGAAGCAATTTGCAGTTAAATGAATGAACAAACCCCTAGCCATTTGGAGAGGTTTTGAGGTACTGATGGAGATGCAATGCACGACTTAGTGAGCCAAATGTAGCTCGCTGGTCGGGCATAATTATTTTTAATTTCACTCGATGTAACATGTTGGACCTGGAATCATTTCACACGATACCTAAACAAGTATGGGTGAGAAAGTCGATAGGAAGAAAGCTGATGCATTTGAAATGTGTTGGATGGAGGAGAGTTTCACAGAGACCACAGGCTGCCAAAAAGATTCAAAAAAGTGGGCTCTAGATCGATTCAAGCCTGAACTCTCCCGAAAAGCTAAAATGACTCAGCCGAGGCCAATGTTCCCTCTAAGCTGAGTTAGTGTGAGCTAGCTCACTTTTTTAGCCTCCAGCTCACACATTTTTGTCTCAGCTCAGGAAGGATGGCTTCAGAGCAAACTGATTGATGCAGCAGCCAAATGGCTCGCTCACAACTTTAATGCCAGGAGCTCATAAAGTAGAATTTTTGCTCACAAGACTCCGCAGCTTAGAGGGAGCACTGCTCCAGAGAAAACTAATTGCAGTAGCCAAATCGCTTGCTCACAACTTTAATGCCAATAGCTCACAAAGTAGAATTTTTGCCCACAAGACTCCACAGCTTAGAGGGAACATTGGCTGAGGCTATCGTACTTTGGTCGCAACACGAGAAGGCCAAGAGTCCCTGCAAAAGACAATAATGCTAGGAAATGTGGAAGGTAGTATGAAAAGAGGAAAATGCAGCATGCAATGGATTGACTCAATAGAGGAAGCCACGGCTTTCAGTTTGCAAGACCTTAGCAAGACCTTAGCAATTTTGGAGCTCTGTAATTTGTAGATTTGCCATAAGTCAGAAATGACTGGATGGCAGATAATATACAGAGGCCCCGGTCATACGGAGCATTTGCCACGCGGAAGCCATGATAGTCCGGGGGATTTTCCGGGCACAATCACACCCAAACATCTGGGAGGTGTAGTGCACCCGTGGCCAACCTGTACTGTCAATCCAAAGAAACAGGTTTAAAAAGTACCAGCAAAAAGGTAGTAGCAACCAGAAAACGTGGGTCGCAGGTGAGTGTTGGATCGTGGAATGCGTCCTGTCACACCAGATGTGTTTTTCTCAAGCCTCCGTATGCAAAGAAACGTAAGACTGCGCATGCGCAAGAATGCGAAAGCAAAACCCTTTGATGCGCTTCAACATCGCCGTGTGATCGCCGGCTATTGGCATCTGCACGGCATCTCGGGGACCCGTCTGATCGCGCTACTGCGCATCTTTTTGCTCCGGCTCTAATTTGCCTCCCTTCAGCGGCGCAGTATCCCGCTCGTGTGACCGGGACCAGAGTGTGTTTTTTTAATGGCCGTCTCACAGCTTAATCACCTAAAAGTTGTAGATCAAGACACGTAGCCAGGTTAGTCTGTCTGCAGCGGTAGAAAAGAGCCAAGGGTCCAGTAGTGTCTTGAAGACTAACAAAATCTTTCATGAGTTCCCCCTCCCCATTTTATCCTCACAACAGGCCTGTGAGGTAGGCTAGGCTGAGAGAGCGTGACAGGCTCATGGTCACCCAGCAAGCTTCCATGGCACAAGTGGAAGTTTGACACTGGGGATGTGATGCTTTCACTCTGACCACTGTGCTATGGTGGCTCAGGAAGCCAAAACACACACAAAAGCTCCTCCCCAGCCACAAATCTTGTTAGTCTTCAAGGTGCTGCTGGACTCTGGCTCTTTTCTACTGCTCAGAGCTGTACTTGAGATCGAAGATTGCAGCCCTGTACAATGTCCATTCGTGCACACAATGTGTATTAAATCCCTGCAAGCACCTGCCCGCTCCATGGAGGTATTCAGCTACGCCCACCGCTCCCTTTACTCACCCATTGGATTGGCGGGAGACCCCCCTATGCTTGGGATGCTCCGGGAAACAGGATCGCCTAAATCTTCATATGCCTGCGAGGGGATATTCCGGGGTGACGTCAGAGCTGTTGTAAAACAAGGGGGGGCCATTAACGTCTCTTGCCTCCGAGGCTGTGACAAAAATACCAGTGCGAATCCCCCCCCCAGTATCAGCAACAGAGACTGGCTTGCATGCTCTTAGAAAGGCCACTCTGAAAGAAGGATGCAAGCTGAACCTTTCCTGGCAAAGCTTTCGGCACAGGGGAAAACCTGGCTGGAACTGAAATGGTCCCCTCCGGGGGCAGCTTATAGGGACCTTGTGTGCTCGTACGGGGGAAAAATTGTGTGTTAAGGTGTCCCAAAAGAAATGAATTCTGTTTGCATTGTGCAACTGTGCATCTGTTTTGCCTGTGCCGCACAATTAATGCGGCTTCTGCTCTCATTTGAAAGAGCAAAGGGAGGTAGATTGTTGACACATCACATCCATGCATGGCCACTAGAGGGCGGCCTGTGGCCATCATTTCAGCAGGCAGACGCTTTCAAGCCAGCCTTGCGATAAAACTGAGAAACCAGTAAAAAAAATGAGTGGGAGGCCACGTGCTGCTCTCGGTATCGACACACACACAGGTCGAATCTGCATTTGTCTTTCCCACCTGTGTCCCTGCCTTCTGACTCCTTCTCCAAAAAAGGTGTCTACATTTGGTCTCGTTTTTCCACACCTCAACAGTGCTAGCGTACTATTGCCTGTCTGCATATGTTGACCACCCTCTCATGGCGGCGCCACTGTCACTGTGCCTCTGCACCGTTTTTAATGAATCTTCTCCAAACAACTTTCAAATAAGTATAGAGAAAGACCGTATAGTCACAGCAGCACGCAACTGATTTAAAAATGCAAATGCAGATTCGAACACAGACTCCCACCACTGGCCCATCTAAAACAGGAAAGCCTCATTAAGTTCCGAGCTCCCCAGGAGGGTGTGGGGTGGCAGAAGGAGATATAAATGGTATTCAGACTTTTCCGGCTACTTGGCCGTCCCTTTAAGCAAGCAGAATGCACCCTCTGCTGAATGAAAGCGTGTAGTGGGCTTGGGGCAAGATGCGGCTGCCTCTGGGGTGGAGCACCCAGGGATAGACGGCCACCTGGTTTTGACGCTGGTCCCTCTAGCCAGGCCTTTAGTATCAGTTTGATTAGTGGCAACAATCAGGTCCGCTGCCTATTTCTGTACGTTACGCCTCTACTAGAAGAAGAAGAGCCCCAATCTGGATGGCCCAGGCTAGCCAGATATCAGATCTCAGAAGCTAAGCAGGGTTGGCCCTAGCTAGTATTTGGATGGGAGACCTCCAAGGAATACCAGGGTCGCTACGCAGAGGCAGGCCGAGGCAAACCACCTCTGAACATCTCTTGCCTTCAAAACCCCACCAGGGGTCACCATAAGTCAGCTGTGGTTTGATGGCACATGCCGCTGCCAGAAGAAGAAAAAAGAATTGGTTTTTATACCCCGCTGTTCTCTACCCTGAGGAATTTAAAAGAGGTTTATAATCACCTTTTCTTCCTCTCCCCGCAAAAGACACCCTGTGAGGCAGATGGGGCTGAGAAAGTCCTGAGAGAACGGTGACTGGCTCAGGGTCGCCCAGCAGGCTTCACGTGGAGGAGGAGTGAGGAATCAAACCCAGTTCTCTAGATTAGAGCCTGCCACTTTTAGCCATTACACCATGCTGGCTTTCTACTAAGAAGGCAGGGCATTTTTTTCTTCTGGCCAGATGGTGCAGGGTGTTTAATGGGAATAGGGCTGCCAAGTACTTACTGTATTTCGGCGGGGGACACACAGTCCCTGGCCGGAACATTTCTCCGTGGAACACCCATGCCGCACGATGCTGTCGCCAGGAAGTGACGCCGGGCAACGCTCTGGCTATGGGGCTGGAAACTCGATGGTACCATCAAGTTTCCAGCCCCATTGCCAGAGCATCGCCCGGCATCACTTCCTGGCGATGTCATCGTGCGCCGCGTCTTTTCCCCCTGCGAATGGTCCTGCCAGGACGTATCCGTCCCCCGCCAAATAACAGTAAGTTTTTGGGAAGCCTGAATGGGAAGCAGATTCTGCCTCTTTCGAAGCACAGGGTGGCTGTGTGATGTATTCCCACCTCCCCGCCACCGCCAAAAGAAGAGTCCATGATGTAAGTCCTTTCCCACCCCTTCCGTCTCACCTTTCTTCCCAGGTGATGAAGTAAAAACCTAAAAACAAAGGAGAAGGAGGGGAGGAAGTTACTTGGAAGAAAATAAACATGTGTTTCTCTACTTGCTCAAATGTGTCTGATGACAAGAAGACCCTCAAAGAAACCATCACCGATGGGCACGTGAGACGGCGGCCATAACTCTCCTGCTTCTTGAAAACCTGAATGAATTTTGTAGTAGAAATGCATCACGCTGTTAAATTGCTTTGATGGCAGGCTTTTATTGGGCTGGATCATCTCCCTTATTGAGATAAGCCACAGAGGTGGAGACAAAAGAATAACAACAACAGGAGAAAGGGGGAAGAGTGTTCATTCAAGGGGACAAAGACTTTGGGGGCGGATTGTCCAGGTCCGTGCAGATCACGTGCCTTAACCTGGATGGGCCAGGCCAATGCTCCCTCTAAGCTGTGGAGTCTTGTGAGCAAAAATTCTATTTCGTGAGCTCCTGACATTAAAGTTGTGAGCAAGTGATTTGGCTGCTGCATGAATTAGTTTGCTCTGGAGCCCTCCTTCCTGAGCTAAGAGAAAAATGTGTGAGCCGGAGGCTAGAAAACTGTGAGTTAGCTCACATTAACTCAGCTTAGAGGGAACACTGGTCCAGGCTGGCCCGATCTCCTCAGATCTTGGAAACTAAGTGCAGTTGTCCCTGGTTAGTACTTGGCTGGGAGACCACTGAGAAAGTCATTATGGGGTTTTCAAGGCCAGAGATGAGCAGAGGTGGGTCTGCCGTTGCTTTCCTCTGCATAACAACCCCTGCTCTTCCTTGCTGGCCTCCCAGCCAAGTACTCATTGTGGCCGATCCTGCTTAGGCTCCCGAGATCTGACGAGACGGGTCTAGGGCAATGCTCCCTCTAAGCTGTGGAGTCTTGTGAGCAAAAACTCTACTTTGTGAGCTGCTGGCATTAAAGTTGTGAGCAAACTGTTTGGCTACCGCATCAGTTAGTTTGCTCTGGAGCCACCTTTCCTGAGCGAAGACGAAAATCTGCGAGCTGGAGGCTAAAAAACTGTGAGCCGGCTCACACTAACTCAGCTTAGAGAGAACACTGGTCTAGGGCTGTTTCGAACTGTGAAATCCAGGACTGGTCCTTGAGGTTTCACCTCTATTTTATTTCAAGCACGCCCTCCACGGACAGGTTACGGCACTCTTAAAACGTACAAAACGTTAAAATATAAATGCAGTCCTTAAAAACCTACAAATGACTAAACAGTACTAATACGTGGCGCGTTAAGTGGCATCAGCTGCAGAATGTAACAAGTCGAAGAGGACTCTGGCTATGTGTAGCCACAGACGGAACAGGACAAGGTGAGTGGGTAAGGATCACAGGGTAACAGAGCTGGAGGGGGCCATACAGGACCTCTAGTCCAACCCCCTGGCTCAGTGCAGGATCAGCCTAGAGCATCCCTGAGAGAGTTTGTCCAGCCGCTACTTCAAGACTGCCAGGGAGGGGGAGCTCACCACCTCCCTAGGCGGCTGATTCCACTGTTGCAATGGAGAGTAGCTATGATGGGTGAGGAGAGCAGTTTTGCCTGAAACAGAGGTTCCCAAACTTATTTGGCCTACCGCCCCCTTTCCAGAAAAAAAAAATTACTCTGCGCCCCCCTGGAAATCTACCTTCAAGACGTGGACAAAAAGATGCAGTGACAAAATCTGCACATAATAAAGAAAGATGTTGTAAGTAAAGAAATATGTGGTTGGCCTGAAGCCAGAGGCCAGCAGCAACCACCACGCAATAGCCCAGCAGCAACACCAACCTTACAAGGGTGCACATGCATTTGCAGTTTGCAAATGCATGGCTGTGATTGGCTGTGGGGACTCCTCCTCCTCCCTCCCGGAGCCCAGGGAAGACCAGCAGAAGGCAGGAAAAGGCTGTTTTAGATAGGTTCTGGACTCTTCTTTCTTTATGCTTCCACATCCCCCCTTATTTGTATTCAATGCCCCCGCAATGTCACCCAAGGCTCCGACCACCCCCCGGAACGTTCCGGCACCCCCCAGGAGGCAGTATTACCCACTTTGGGAACCAGTGGCCTAAAAGATTACGATCTCGAGCCATTAGACTACAACGGCTCAATTCGGGAGCTCAGTTTCTAATTTTTGGCAGAGGCTGTTCACTGCTGCCCTGTGATGAGGGAACCTGGTGCAACGCGAACTTCTTACCGGGGGCATCAAGTTCCGCAGGAAGGTTTTGCCGAGTCCGTTAGAATGAGAGGGGGAAGTGGTAGCTCTGGAGGGGGCGTCGGCTGCGGAGGAGAGAAGAGAAGAGACACCCCAAAGTCATTTATTTCCAGGTCAAGGCCTTCTGAGACAAGGCATTTAGACTTCACCTGCTAGCCCTGCTTTAATGCCCCAACCGTTAGAAGAGGGAAGATTTTTGTGCTCGAATTTTCTCAAGAGAGGGTAACAGGAACTTTCGATATATTACAGAGGCTGTTGCTCTCCTGTCCCCCTAAAGAAGAATCTGATGCCTGGTTCGATTGTTTTGTAACAACACTGGGCTGGCCTAGGGATTTGCTTATTTCTCTATTAGAGCTAGGCACCAGAGAAAAGCCCTGAAAGTGAGCAGAAAATCACTTTGCAATATGCCCCCCCCCCGCACTTTGTCCCCATGAGGTCTAGAATCTACAGATCATCTTGGGGGAGGGGGCCCGATGTCTTTGCTAGGATATTATTGTTTGGGTAAAGCGGTGTTCCCTCTAAGCTGAGTTGGTGTGAGCTAGCTCACAGCTTTGTAGCCTCCGGCTCACGCATTTTTTGTCTTAGCTCAGGAAGGGATGGCTCCAGAGCAAACTAATCTATGCAGCCGCCGAATCGCTCGCTCACAACTTTGATGCCAGCAGCTCACAAAGTAGAATTTCTGCTCACAGGACTCCACAGCTTAGAGGGAGCATTGGTGTAAAGTGCTGTCAAATCGCAGCTGACTCACGGACACCCCAGCAAGGAGCTTTCAAGGCTAGTGAGGAGTGGAGGTGGTTGGCCATCGCCTTCCTCTGCAGAGTCTTCCTTGGTGGTCTCCCTTCCAAGTACCAACCCTGCCTAGCTTCCAGGATCTGATAAGACTGGGCTATACCAGGCTGCCTTCCCTCCCTGGGATATTATCATCATGATAATTTAAGTCCATGGATGATAGTTGCACACGTCCTCATTTCAAATGTCTCCTCGGTCGTTAACAACCTCTGCCTGTTGTCCTCATCTGGAGAGCCCAGGCAAGCTGGATCTCTTCAGATCTCAGAAGCTAAGTAGGGTCAACTCTGGTAAGTACATGGATGGGAGACAGGCAGGAGGCGGGGGCAGGCTTTATTCTGCAACCTTTCTGAATATCCAGTAGGGGTCAGTCACCAGAGGTCACTATGACTTCCAAGTGCACACATGCATACACATGCATATTAAAAACACACACACAAAAAAACAACCCCAACCACCTCTGCCTGTTTACTTAGAAGCAGGGGTCATTTCATAGAAAAAGAGGTGCAGGAGCTCATTAGCATAACTTATTTGCATGTGCCACACCCCTGACATCACCAGAAGTGTGTCAGAAGGCACCCACCACGCAGGCTCCACCCCTAGAGACTGTCTTTCCTCTCTGGGGGTTGTCTGAGTAGCCTATCTGGGCCCAGGAGGAATGCTACAGGTGAGGCTTTGTGCTCCTGCTGGGAGCTGGGGGTGGGGCTTGCTGCTGCCTGTGCCTCTAACTGCCGGAGCTCTGCTCCTGTGCGCTCCTGCTCCAAATGACCCCTGCTTAGAAGTGTTGCAGAGGTCAATGGGATTTGTTCTCAAGTAAATGTTTGCAGCCCAGGTTGTTTAGGGGAAACCACAGTTCTCTCAGTATCAGCCCTGTCCACAGCTGCCTTATGGAAAATAATAATACCAGCCTAACTTGCAGAGTTGCTGTTGGGGATTACAAAGATAATGTTCCCTACAATAACTCACACAAAAGCAGCTATCCTTGCATGTTACCTGGAGCAGGTGTGTTGACGGTGGCGTATTCACAGGCTGAACTGGGAGGCGGCCTTCTTATGGGGCTTCCAGGCAGCGAATGGCTGGCTTGCAACCCCATGAAGGCATTCGGGTCAATGGCTGAAGCGTCAGAGGCGTTGCTGGCCCGAGGCTTCACCGAAGTGTACAGGGTTGCGTCTCCGTCTTGCCGGGCCTCGCTGGCAGGAGAAACCACTCCTCCGCTTCGCCGGAACTTGTTCACGACCGCGTAGGTGTCCCCCATCTTGGGCGGCAGTTCCGGAAGGGCGGCAGGGGTGGGATCGGTGGGCACTGAAATGCTCCTGGAACAGAGAATGCGGAATCCTGCTGTGTCTTCATCATGGTTTTGGGGCCAAGAATCATTTGCCGAGGAACAAACAGATGTATTCCGTAGGCTTGCTAGCCCCCAAGATCCCTCGCTTTTGCAGGCTCAGGCCCACTGCTGGCCAGCTGGCTGTCAAGGGAAACCCCGCCCCCAAAAGTTGTCCCTCAGTGACGGTGTTGATGTGATGATGTCACTTCTGGAAGAGACATCGTTGTGTTGGCAATGTCAGGGAGACACTCTACTTTTTGGGCAAAACTCAATGGTTTATAGCCATTTTTACCACAGAGATTTGCCCCAAAAGTAGAGCGTCATCCCAATGGCACCAACATGATGACATGACTTCTGGAAGTCATGTCATCTTGTCAACGACATCTCCACCACCCCTGGAATGCCCCCCCCCAACCCTAGGAAGCAGGTTAGGTTGAGATTAGCTTGCGGAAGAGCAAGCTTGCGGAAGAGCAAACTTGCTCTAAAGCACAGATTGGATCCAGACCAGATTGGCAATTTACACTGATTCCCCTGGGAGGCCTAGGCCTCGTCCCCAGCACCAGAAGTGACATCATCACGTTGCCAGTGTTGCAGTGACGCTCTGGTATTTGAGCAAATACTCTATGGTGAAAACAGCTTCTACTGCAGAGTTCCCCCCCCCCCTGAATACCAGAATGTTGCTGCAAAGCCGCCATTGCTATGACCCCACGCCGACCAGCTCATTGGTGGTGGGGGCGGGGCCTGGGGGGCTAGCAACCCTATCCCCCCCCGTGTGCCATTCTTTAGGGTCCCCTGTCATCCGATGGAGCTGGTCTTCTAGCTTTTGAGATTATTCCCTGCTCCTCCAGACCAGGGAACTGCATTGTTCAATGTATCAGGGAGGCATTTCCCATTTTGTGGGAACTGTGGATCCAGAGCTCTCATTCTCGGGCCTGCCGGCGCCAACCCAACTCTGTTCTCTGCCTCACCTCCACTGTTTATGCCTCTAAGCCAGGGGTCCCCAAGATGGTGCCAATGGGCACCGTGGCACTTGCTAATACCTTTCTTGGTGCCCCTCAGTTGTTTTTTGGAAAGGGGTGAGCCACATGGGACTTTTGTCTAGCAGAGGTTGCCAACCTTCGGGTGGTGGCTGGACATTTCCCGGGATCACAACCGATCTCCAGGCGACAGAGGATCCGTTCTCTTGGAGTAAATGGCCCCTTTGGAAGGTGGACTCTATGGCATAATGCCCCATTGAAGTCCCTCCCCTCCCCAAACCCCGCCCTCTTCAGGATCCACCTCCACAGTCTTCAGATATTTCCCAAGCTGGAGCTGGCAACCCTATCTATAGAGAAGCCATCACTCCACATATCTGAATCGTAAAGACAATAATTGCCCAAACCCTCCCAACAAGCATTAAAACGCCAACCTTAAAACGCCAACATTAGTTCTTCACCCAAAGAGTGATTAACACGTGGAATTCACTGCCACAGGAGGTGGTGGCAGCTACAAGCATGGATGGCTTCAAGAGGGAATTACATATGGAGCAGAGGTCCTTCGGTGGCTATTAGCCACAAGGTATAGATAGGGACTCTGGGGCAAGGGATGCTCTGTATTCTTGGTGCTGGGGGGGACAACAGTGGGAGGGCTTCTGGTGTCCTGGCCCCGCTGCTGGACCTCCTGATGGCACTTGGTATTTTTGGCCACTGTGTGACAAAGAGTGTTGGACTGGATGGGCCTTTAGCCTGATCCAACATTGGCTTCTCTTACGTTCTTAACATACGTAAACAACCCGCTGCCAGGGAACCTGACATTTGACTACTCCAGAGGATTTTTGTAAAAGAAAGAACTTTCTTAAAACTGCCCCAGAGTTGTGCCAACTGGGCCTCCCGGTGCAGGGGGTGCCGCAACTCAGGGGCCACTCCAGGAGAGGCCCTGTTTTTCTATAGAACCCTCTTCTGCATCGGCTAACCGTCCCGAAAGCTCCACCCCCAAAGCCCCTTCTTTTACCGTAGGATGGTGTTTCGTTTGAGCAGGGGCACCGCCGGGTGTCGGAAGGAGAGGGCGTCGTCATACAGAGGAAGACGGTTCTGTGCAGAAACAGAAGAAGAAGAAGAAGGGAAGTGAGGGACGCTGGAGACCAAGACAGCTGTTCAGACTTCCGGCGGCAGGAAGCGTGTGCCCTACGCAGTGGTATGCATTAACCCTGAATGTCCTAGAGAGAGAGAGAGGGGAGAGAGTGAGGCAGCAAGCCTAAGGAGGTCTACTCAGAAGTAAGTCCCATGTCCTCCACTGGAGATTGCCCCCACCGTGGCAGGCTGAGAGTTCTAGATCATAATTCCTGATAAGCGCCCGTTTCTTCATTGTCTGTCTCTGAATTTGGGAAGATAGTTTCAGAGGGATGCCTTGCCGGTCTGCTGTAGAAGAGCTGGATTCCAGTCCGGTAGCACCTTTAGCGACTGTTTGGGGTATAAGCATCCGGAAATCAACTCTCCCTTCATCGGATACAAGTGGGAACAGAGATCCCCGGGCCCAGTCAGAAGGTGGGAGGGGCGCTGCGCAGACGGGAGCCAGGATGCAAAGGTGCAATGCAAAATGTAAGCAGTTCGATCAGAGCCGGGGAGAAACGGCTAGGGGGAGGGGAAATTTGCATCCGTACTGAGATAAGAACCCTGGGTTCCTGTTCAGCGCTGGGTGGTTCGGGGCAGGGGTGGTGTTGTCAATCATTAATTGAGTTTAGAGAACTTGGAGCTCCTGAAGAAGTGAGCAGTGACCCGTGGGATCCTGCCACAAATGTTCTTAATCTTAATCGGTCACCTGGAGGTCTTTAAGGTACCTACCTTGATCTACCTGGAACTTTGTGTAACGTTTGTTGGGAGTGAAGGACTGGGCGCCGTCCCCTGCCTCAGCCTCCAGGCTGCACGGCAAGAGAGTAAGATGGCTAGATGGTCAGATTTCGCTTCCTTCCTGTGTTTACTCTTCTGCCACTGCCCCTTTGAAGTAGACCGATAGATCTTGGGGGAAACGGCCTCTCCTTCCTTCCGTTTCACACTCTCCCACCACACAGTTCTCCTTGCCCACACCAGAAGAAGAGGAGGAGGAAGAGGAGGAGGAGATTGGATTTATACCCCGCTCTTCACTACCCGAAAGAGTCTCAGAGCAGCTTACAGTCCCCTTTCCCTTCCCCTCCCCACAACAGACACCCTGTGAGGTAGGGGGGCTGAAAGAGCTCTTTCGAAGACTGCCCCTGAGAGAACTTGTAACTGACCCAAGGTCACACCAGCAGCTGCATGTGGAGGAGTGGGGAATCAGCCCCAGTTCTCCCAGATTAGAGTCCGCGCTCTTAAGCACTACCCCAACTGGCTATCTCAGAGGGAGGAAACGCTGTCCCCGTCTTGACACCATGACATAGATGGCTCTCCTGCCATCTGTGTCTATCCTTAGTAAGATAGACTAGCGTACTATCTTATCTCTAAGCTTTCCTATCTAGAATGTAGTTCCAAAACAAATAGGCTTTTATTAGTCTGAAAGGTGGCTCTGTGTTAACTTTGTGACTAAGCTTGGGCACCTGGTGCAAAGACGCTCCTGCGTGTGTAGTTTTAACGCGCTCTGCTAAACTAGCTCTGGGAACTGGGCTAACTATACCAGCTCTCCCAACAATGTTTTGTGTAGTGTAATGTCACAGTGGACTTATGGTGACCCCATAGTGGTTTCGAGGCAAGAGACATTCAGAGGTGGTTTGCCATTGCCTGCCTCTGCGTTGTGACCCTGGACTTCCTTGGTGGTCTCCCATCCAAGTCCTAACCAGGGTTGACCCTGCTTAGCCTCTGAGATCTGACAAGACCAGGCTAGCCTGAGTTATCCAGTTTAGAGCCAGGCTTTTCTTACTCTGCAGCTAAGGCCCCCCCCATTTCAGACATTTAAAGGTTTCCTAGCACTCATCCTCCGGTATATATAATTCTGTTTTGGTCCATGGACTCCCCTGAACATTCCAATACGCTCCGAAATCAGTTCGCTCCCCGATCTGTCATTCAGAGGGTCTCCCTATCCATTGGCTGCTTTGCCTGAGTCCTGCCTCCAGCATTCTAAACAGTTTGCTGTTCCTCTCCCCCACACAGCCAGTCAGAACACAGAGGTCATTTGCATATGTGGCCTGATTGGGCTTTGCCTCGGAACACAGAGGTCGTTTGCATATGCAGCCTTTGCCTCTAACAACCTAAACAGTTTGCTGTTGCTGTTCCGAGGCAAAATACATTTCCTCTTAGTGCCTGTTGGGGTAAACCACTGTTGCCAATCTCCAGGTGAGGGCTGAAGATCACTCAGAAATACAACTGCTTTCCAGATGGCAGAGATCAGTTCCCCTGGAGAAAATGGTGGACTCTGTGTCATTATACCCTGCTGAGGTCACCACAGCAAATTGACACTGAATGCCCAGGACTGGGGCACCTGCCCAGAGCCTCTTTCTAGAACTCGTATTTATTTCCACAACGGGCCTTATTCCTAGTCACTAATAACGCTCGAGTCTGTGAGTATTCTGTAGGAAAACAATAACAAATAAAACACACATTTTAGGCTACATTGTAAACCACAGTTACTCCATCTTGGGTCCCTGGTATAGTGCCTGGAGAGTTATTGCAGGGTGACAAGTTACTTAGTTTTCATACCGTTTTGCTGCAGGTTTTTTATTCGAAGAAGTTTCCCACTCTTAACTTTTTGCACAGATTTTTAGCCAATTTACACTTTTTCATCAACACCTTTGCAAAGCTTTTCACCGTTGGACTCAAACAATACTTTTATTACGGCAGAGTTTTACACGTGCATTATCGTCAAGGTTACCAATGACCTCTGTACTTGTATTTTGACTAATAACCTGAATTGGTCTCGATGGTGACTCTACTGTTTTCAATTGCCTTATTGTGGGGATGCAAAATGGTATCCAGCTATAAGGAAGTGGCAGATAAGCCATTGAAACGACAGCAGCTTCCCTGTTCTCTTTCTTTCCTTACGCTAAGGAGGCAGGGCTGTTGTTCTCGTGGAAGAGGATGTGAGGCAGAGGTATTTGTAATGCAAATAAGCACTCTGGCCAGTTCTCCTTTTGAGAAACCAGCGGAAGCACAGACTGCTTTTAAGACTCATCAGAAGTCCTTGTGGTAAATCAAAGACAAAAACATTTATAATGTAGCGCGCACTTCACTGCATCAGCTGCCAAATGCCCCCATAAAGTGGTTAGTTATATATACCTTGAGCACAGAGAAAAAGAAATTGTGATTGTCAAAAAAACTCACGCTTTTTCCTCTGTACTCTTAGGGTTTATGTATGCTGGAAGCTCCTTGGTGTGGAACTCCAGTCCTGGGAGAGTGAAGGCACAAAATGCAGACCTGCTAAAATGCAGGAGGCTTCATTGGCTTGACTTTAATGGGATGCTCGGAGACTCCCTCTTTAATTCTATGTTCACTGGCTTGCAGACTTGGGGATAAAGCCAGTTCTGGACCTGAACCCAACCTCTGATTAATTGCTGTTCCCTTTCCTCATGTTCTTCTGCATATGCCTGGCCATGAAGGTTTTCTTTTTTCTTTTTATTTAAGTGCACTTAATTAATTGACTTTGACATTTCCCATCTGCCTAAAAGTAGGTTCCCGCGGGAACTCGCGTCATTGTACGCTGTCCTCTTGGCCTGACTAAAAACATTTTCAGTACACACAGAAAGCGGGCTGAGCGCATAGCAAACTCTGTCCCCCCCCCAAGTCACCCCCTTTCAGACCTTCCCATCTGCCCATCCTTCCATCTGTCTATCCATCTGTGCATCCTACTCTGTAGATCAAGTCAAGCCAATTCCAAAAAGCCAGTTGGGGATGGGGAAAGGGGAGAAACTGTTCAAATAGTGAAGGATAGACGCTCCGACAAGATGTTTTGCAAAAAAATCGGAGTGGCTCACCAGCTACCCTTCCCTCCGACTGTGTCTCACCTGACCCCATGGCAAGGAAGCAAGGGGGAGACTTTCATAGAATCATACAATCATAGAGTTGGAAGGGACCTCCAGGGTCATCTAGTCCAACCCCCCGCACAATGTAAGAAATTCACAAATACCTCCCCGTCCACGCCCACAGTGACTGCTGTCCCACGCCCAGAAGATGACCAAAAAACCTCCAGGCTAAATCGGCCTGGAGAAGATTTGCTTCCTGACCCCAAAGTGGTCAAATGTCTAGGGTTGCCAACATCTAGTGGAGGCCTGTAGATCGCCTGGAATTACATCTGATCTTCAGAGATCAGTTCTCCTGGAGAAAATGGCAGCCTTGGAGGGTGAACTCTACGGGATTATACCGCCTCAAAGTCCCTCCCCTCTGCAAACCCCACCCTCCCCAAGCTCCACCCCCAAATCTTCCAAGTATTTCCCAACCTTGAGTTGGCGGCCCTACGAAATATCACTGTCTGGACCACCGTCTCGCCCCGCTCCCTTCCTACCACCAGGTCCCAACCCCATAAGAACTAACTTGCAACAGCAGAGCCGCTCGGTTCTCGCCAAATGAGGTATCAAGATTACAAAGCTGGAACTCGGCTATGCACCGTGTTTATGAGGAAGTGAGACTGTAAGAAAGGCACTTCCTCAAAGCATCTGCAAAAGAGACATGTGTGTGCGTGTGTGGGGGAGAGGCGGAGGGCGTGCCTTTATGCAGAGTTGCCAACCTCCAGGAGGAGCCTGGGGCTGTCATAGCATTATAAATAGGGTTGGCAGGTCTCACCTGGCTGCCGGCGGGGGTGCTCCTGCCTGGTCCTAGGATCTTCTAGGGCTCGAGCAAAGCATGCCCTCTGCAGTGATGTCACTCGGAAGTGACATCATTGTGCTGGGCACATCGTGCAGAGGACAGTCTAGCATTTGGGGGAAAGCTCTATGGTCACCATAGAGTTTTAACCCCAGCGCTAGAGCATCCCCCGTGCAACATGGCAGTGCGATGAGGTCACCTCTGGGGGACCTCATCGCGCTGGACATGCCAGGCGCCACAGGGGGTTTTTTGGGGGGCAGGGCTTCCCCACCAGCCAGCTGGCCGTCAGCAGATTGGGGCTCCCAAAAGCGGGGGAACACTGGCCCCCCCTTGGGGAGACGGCAACCCGAATTATAAATGATCTCCACCTCCCTATGGAGAAAATGGCTGCTTTGGAGGGTGGATTTTATGGCACCGTACTCTGCTAAGGCCCCTCCCCTCCCTAAAGCCCACCCTCCTCAGACCCTACGCCCCAAATCTCTAGGAATCTCCCAACCTGAAGCTGGCAACCCTATTATGGGGACTTTCCCCCGTGTGGATCGTGTAGGGTTGCTCATCTCCAGACTGCAGACATTATTAATTCCCCTGGAGAAAATGGATGCTTTGGAGGGTGGACTTTACGGCATCGTACCCCACTGAAGCCCCCGTCCTCCTCAGTGGTGGATGGGGGGGGTGGGGCTGGCAACCCTAGGATAGTGGGATGCTCCCCGTCTGGTTTCCAGAGAGTCCTGAGCACGACTCTTGGGCCTCTTGCAGCTTCCCCCTTCCACCCAGCTCAAAGGTCTGCGGTGGCTGAAGGCAGAGCATCCATGCGGGAGAAGGAAAGCTAGGGCTGCCGACCTCCAGTCTGGCGTGGTGGTTAAGTGCATGGACTCTAATCTGGGAGAATGGGGTTTGATTCCCTACTCCTCCACTTGCACCTGGCTGGATGACCTTGGGCAAGCCGTAGTTCTGATAAGAGCTGTTCTTGAAAAAAGAGCAGTTTCTGTCAAGAGCTCTCTCAGCCCCACCTACCTCACAGAGTGTCTGTCCTGGGGAGGGGAAGGGAAAGGAGTTTGTAAGCTGCTCTGAGACTCCTTTGGGCAGTGAAGGGCGGGGTATAAATCCAATCTCTTCTTCTTCTTCCAGGTGGGGCCTGCAGATCCCAGAATTATAACTGAACTCTAGACTTGAGAAATCTGTTCCCCTGGGGGGAATGGCTGCTTTGGAGGATGGTCTCGGTGGCATTTTGGAACACTAAGGCTCCTCCTCTCCCCCAAACCCTGCCCTCCCCAGGCTCCATCCCCCCAAAAAATCTCCAGGAATCTCCCAACCTGGCCCTGGCAACCGTAGGTCAAACTCAGTTCTGCCTTCGAAATGGCAGAGCTAAGCTCCACAGACACACCCCTTCGAGCCCTTTAGGGGGCTCTCTTGTTCTCAGCTGAGCCGCACTGTAGCTTGAGGCTGTGACTCAGCTGAGAGGAAAAGGGGGGCACGGGGCAGGCCGTCAGAGGGGGCTGGTGTGTTTGTTGTCACATCGCCACAGGCTGCGCTGACGCAACGGATGGGGAGAGGTGGGGGAGCTTCAGCAGTAAGCGGTGGGGGCGAATGGACGCCATTCCTGCCTGCTTCCATGTTGTTTGTTGGGGCTTCCGCGGTGGCTTCTTCCCCACCAGCTTAGGGCTGCCAGGTCTGGGTGGGGAAATAACTAGAAATTTTGGGGGTGGAGTCTGGGGAGGGTGGGGCTTGGGGAGGGGAGGGAACTAAGTGGGGTATATGGCCGTAAAGTCTATCCTCCCAGCAGCCATTTTCTCGAGGGGAACTGATTGGTATCAGCTGGAGAATAGGTGTGAGCCCAGGATAAAGCCTGAGGAGGGCGGGCTTTGAGGAGAGGAGGGACTTCGACGGGGTGTAACCCAAAGTAGCCCTTTTTCTCCAGGCGGACTGATCTCTGTTGCCTGGAGGTCTGTTGTAACCCCAGGAGATCTTCAGCAGCCACCGGGAAGTTAGCAACCTTAAGTGGCCGTGGGTACAGCGCCGGCTCGCCTGCTAGGTGAACTAGGTGCTCGCCTAGGGTGCGCCGGCCCTCAGGGGTGCCAAACTGCGCCCCCCCACCAAAATCCCCCGCCGCTGCTGCCACCAGTTCAAGGATGCCCGGCCGGGGCGCAGGAGGTGGTGCCACAGCTTGCCCGCCCTCCCCCTCCCCCCGGGGGGGGGGGAAAGGAGGCGGCAGCAAAGGGGTCTCCAGGCCTCACCAGGAGGTTGGCACCTGCGCCCCGCCTAGGGTGCAGCAACACCTCCAGGCAGCCCTGCAGGGGTACATGCTCATAAACCAATTTCAAGGTCGCCCAGGAACAGAAGAAGCGAGAAGCTAGAATGGACTGGCCAGCTGAGGCCAAAACCAAGCCCAGCTTTCTACAGCTAAAGAGGGAAGTGGGCTAGAGTGGCCGAGGTTGAGGAGAATAAACCAATTCAGGGGGGGTGTTTCTGTTGTGGAATTAGGGCCTGGATTGAGCCTCAGCCCTCTGCTAAGCCTCTGCTATTTCAGTTTCTATAGTAATTGGCCTCTATTGTTGAATCTTTGGTTCCGTTTCCCAGGAGGCTACGGGACTCTGCTGGTGCTCTGGCCTTCTGGTATCGATAACCCTGTATGTGACTTTTGCCTCAGAGGACGTCTATACATTCCAGCAGTTAGTGGTGTCACTATCAGAATCAAAATGGATACCGTGTCTGAAATTAGCTTCCTTGGCTCCCCTTGACTTTTCTGTGAGCTTCCTGTTGCCAGAGATGGAGAGAAAGGGAAGGGATTTGGGTCGGTACATTGAGTCAGTTCGAGTCAATTCTAGTTTGGCCTGCGTCCAATCCATGGTAGTCCTACATGACAGGTACAACAGTACCAATAGGTCCAAGAAAGATATATATCTCTGAACATAAGAGAAGCCAATGTTGGATCAGGCCAATGGCTCTCCAGTCCAACACTCTGTCACACAGTGGCCAAAAATACCAGGTGCCGTCAGGAGGTCCAGCAGTGGGGCCAGGACACTAGAAGCTTTCCCACTGTTGCCCCCCTCAAGCAACAAGAATACAGAGCATCACTTGCCCCAGAGTCTCTATCTATACCTTGTGGCTAATAGCCACTGATGGACCTCTGCTTCATATGTGTATCTAATTCCTTCTTGAAGCTGTCCATGCTTGTAGCCGCCACCACCACCTCCTGTGGCAGTGAATTCCATGTGTTAATCACTCTTTGGGTGAAGAAGTACTTCCTTTTATCTCTGATTTACTAATGGTAGGGGGCTGGCCATCAATAGTTCCATGTGAGACCTTGGTGGCCAATCCAGAACATTCTGAATTTTATAAAAAGGTTTCCCTCGCTCGAAAGCCAGTCGAATCCGACTCTAGGGGGCGATGCTCATCTCCGTTTCCAAGCCGAAGAGCCAGTGCTGTCCGAAGACTTCTCTGTGGTCATGTGGCTGGCTTGACTAAATGCCGAGGCGCACTGAACGCTGTTACCTTCCCACCCAAGTGGTACTTATTTATCTACTTGCAATTTCTTGCTTTCGAACTGCTAGGTTGGCAGGAGCTGGGGCCAGACACGGGAGCTCACTCTGTCATGCGGCACTGGGGTTTCGAACTGCCGAACTACAGACCTTCCCGTCTTCAGGTAAGCGTCTTAACCCCTGAGCCATCACAGCTCTTTGAGTTTTATACAAGTGCACTATTTTAAGTATTGGGTTGAAATATTCTACACTGAATGCTGGGAAAGATTGAAGGTCAAAGAAGAAGGGGACGACAAAGGATGAGATGGTTAGACAGTGTCATCGATGCAACGAACATGAAATTGAGCAAACTTCAGCGGACAGCGGAAGACAAGGAGGGCCTGGCGTAATCTGGTCCATGGGGTCGCGAAGAGCCGGACTCGACTGTGCGACTGAACAACAACAACAACAACAACAACAACATTCTACACTGAATATTGAAAGGCTACAAAGTGTTTTCTGTCTTAAGAGTGTATGATGGAACAAATTGAGCTTTGTTTAAGAACCATTCTCTCTCTCTGTATTAGATTCAGTCTCTTGCCAGTCTCCACCCAACCAATGAAAGAACCCAGGGGAACGAAGAGGGGAGGGCGGCCCCAGGAAAAGGAACTGGCCCCCAGAATCCCTCAACAGTTTCCAAGAGTTGAATTAGGTAACACTGCCCCCCTGTGGAAAGAGTGGGAATAGCCCTGTCATAGAATCATAGAGTTGGAAGGGACCTCCAGGGTCATCTAGTCCAACCCCCTGCACAAGGCAGGAAATTCACAAATGCCTCCCCTTTCACACCCACAGTGGCCGTTGTTCCACGTCCAGAAGATGACAAAAAACCCTCCAGGATTGCTTCCTGACCCCAAAGTGGCAATCAGTTTTTCCCTGGGTGTGTAAAAAAGGGCCACAAGAACTAAGCACCGAGGCAAGCCTTCCTGCTGTCCCTTCTTGTGATCTGCCTAGGTTCACACAGTCAGCATTGCTCTCAGGTGGCCACCTAGCTTCTGTCTGAAAACCTCCAAAGAAGGAGAGAGACCCCACCACCTCCTGAGGAAGCCTGTTCCACTGAGGAACCGCTCTAACTGCCAGGAAGTTCTTCCTCACGTTTAGCCGAAAACTCTTCTGGTTTAATTTCAACCCGTTGGTTCTGGTCCGACCCTCTGGGGCTCCTTTTCTTTCTGGCTCTTACCTCCTTGAGGTTTTCGTAGTTCGGGACGGAGATGCCCAAGGTGGTCCGGAACATTTCTATGACCGCACGATATACAAACTCGTACTGCTCCTGGCAAGAAGAAGAGGCGATGGGTTTGATGAGGGAGCCGCCATTCATTTCCACATAAAAACCTGCTCTCAAGGTTTAGCTGCCATCTAGTGTCACACGGAATCTGTAGATACCTGATTATATAAAAGTGGTGTATCTCTTTGGGTTGCCGGCTGCCCGGAGTGTGTGGGGGGTGGATGTCCTGTCTCTTTAACAGAGGCTTAATGAGATGTTTTGTTCCAGGGGATGTTATTTAACCACCCTCGATGCCATGAAAAGCTTTACTTGCTCATTTCCACACATTAAACCTCTATTAAAGAGACAGGACATGATCCTCCAGGTCTGTTGGCAACCCTAGTCTCGGTGGGTCCCCCTGAATTCTGTGAGACAAAGTCAAGAGGGTGCCCGGGAGACCAGGGGAGAGGGACACGTGGGCACTTTCACACACGCTAAATAATGCACTTTCAATCCGCTTCAGTTACCATTCGCAACTGGGTTTTACTGTGTGTGAAATGGCAAAATCCACTTTCAAACTGTCGCTGAAGTGGACTGAAACTGCATTATTTAGCGTGTGTGAAAGTGCCCATGGACGTGTCCCTCTCCCCTGGACTCCTGGGCACCCCCTCGACTTTGTCTCACAGAACTCAGGGGGACCCACCGAGACTCTGTGTCAAGATGGAGCACTCTGTGACCTTGACACAGAGAGTACTCCATCTGTCTGTGTTATACCTCTGAGGATGCCAGTCACAGCTACTGGCGAAACGTCAGGTCCTACAATGCCAAGACCACGGCCGCCCAACCTGGAAAATCTACAGCAACTAATTTCCAGGCTGCCAACATAGTAGGAACAAGTAGCAGCCATACTGAATGCCAAATGCTTTTTGGCAATATATCTAAATCCTAATAAACAAAGCAAAACCCTCTTATTTTTTAGCCCTTTACCAGTGAATGTCAGGCATGCTTGGCTTCGAAACTGTGGCAGTAGAGTTGCTCTGTCTGTTAGGCAGATCTAGGTGATTTCCTAGGGCACTGGGGTGGGGCTAGGGATGCCAACCTCACCCTGGAATTACAGCTCACCTCCAGGCTAACAGATCAGTTTCCCTGGAGAAAATGGATGCTTTGGAGGGTGGACTCTGTGGCATTTATTATGAACTGAGATCGGGGCAGCTCTTAGTCAGGCGATTTCTTTATTCAGCTCATAACTTAACACAGGACAAAAATGCACAGAACCAGGCTGACTTAAATATGATTAGAACGGGCAAAACCACAGACAATAACCAGTCGGAATACTGCGCTTGGAACCAATGAGATTGTTTCCCGCCAAAGACAAAGGCTTCTCTGATTGGCCTATTTGCCAGTCCATGTAATGCTAGATTCTAGTGGAGCTGTATTCAGACGAATGCGATGCTTTATTGACTCAAGACATAACAGCGTTGTACCCCACTAAGGAGTTTTCTCCAGGAGTTTCCCAGCCTGGTTCTGGCAACCCTACTCCCCCCACTCCCTGCCGGTAGCCATGTTGGGTCAGGTCAATGGCCCATCCAGTCCAACACTCTGTGTCACACAGTGGCCAAAACTCAGATTGGGGAGGGGGTTCTTCCGGTACAGAACCTGGACTGTTCAGAGCTCTTAGATACACACTGTTGGTGTGGGCCACCAAATGCAGATGTGCAGAGCCAGTGTGGTGTTGCGGGGACCCTAGCGTGGGGCCCGTGGCCAGCATGGCACCCACCAAGTGCTTTTATAGAAAGTGGGTGGGGCCAGGCAGGGCTCTTACCCAGCAGGGTTTCTGACTGGCCCTGGAGAGCTGACTGGCTGTGATTCAAATGTCATTTCGGTAGCAGCGATCGCAGAAGCCTTGGTTTTATTCTCTCTCATTTCTCTTTCGGTTCTTTCCCGGCGACCTCTTTATTCTCTCTCAATTCTTTCCCGGTGGACTTTTAAAACAAAATCACCCCTCTTCTCCCCTGCACTCAGACTTCTGCTGGGTGGTTGGCTCTGCTTCCCGCAGCAGCCATTTTATGGCCGGCTCCGCCTACTGTGGCAGCCATTTTATGGTGGTGCCCACCACCCTGGGTCAGAATCCCACAGTCTGGGGACCTCTGGGATAGAGTGTCAGACTGGGCACTGAGAGACCCGAGTTCGAAGCCCCACTCGAACCATGGAAGCTCACTGGGTGAACTTGGGCCAGTCACTACCTCAGGGCCATAGCTAGGCGGGGGCCCTCGAGGCAGTGCCCCCTTCTGGATCTGCAACACCCCCAACCCGCCCTGAGAGGATGCCAGACCCATCCACCCCCCGTGTGCCGTGCTCCTTACCCCTGTGGGCATTCGCCGTGGCCTCACCGGCTCTTCCTGCTCCTTGCCGTGGCCAAGCAGGAGGGGAGGCATAGAAGCGGCCTTGCCAGGTCTTCCTGCTTCTGCAGCCGGTTTCTCAAAGCCCCTCCTTTCTTGCTCTGCCACAGCTAGGGTTGGCAGGTCCAGGTTGGAAAATACCTGGATACTTTGGGGGTGGATCCGGGAGAGGGCGGGGTTTGGGGAGGGGAGGAGCCTCAGCATGGTACACTCTTCAAAGCAGCCATTTTCTCCAGGGGAGCTGATCTCAGTCAGCTGGAGATCAGTTGTAAAAGCGGGAGATCCCCAGGCCCCACCTGGAGGATGGCAACCCTAGCGGCAGCAGGTAGCCTGAAGCAGCAGGAAGAGCTGGTGAGGCCACGTAGCAACTGCCCGCGAGTGGGCGCTCTTCTCCCTTCCATCCACTGCGTGGTGCCAGGGCAGGCCTTTCTTCCCTCCCTGCCAGCCGAGCCTTGCCAGTTCTTCCAACTGACGTAATTCAATTAAAGCAACTCATTTAATTGACCTGTTAATTAAATTAGCCCAATTAATTAAATTTGTGGGGGCCCCAGCACCAGGCGTGCCTCCCCCAAATCCCTAGCTACAGGCCTGGCCTAGCTGCCTCACAGGGTTGTTGTGAGCAGTAAAGAATGACGTTGTATACTACTTTGGGTCCTCACTGCGACCAGGGCCAGGGCTTTTTCAGTGGCGGCCCCTACCTGGGGGAATTTGCTCCTGGAACAGATCAGGGCCCTGCGGGACCTTATGCAGTTCCGCAGGGCCTGCAAGACGGAGCTCTTCCGCCAGGCTTTTGAGTAGGGGCTGCCACCACTACTGTACCACCATTGTATAGCCATCGTATAGCCCTGGCATGGGATTACAGTTCTGGTAGGACTCTGGAGCAGTGTCTAACATGTTTATTAGAGTGCTGAGAGGTATGGATTTTATACTGTAAATTCTGTTTTGTGGACCGCTGTTTTGAATTGTTTCCGTTCAATGGATTATTTATGGTTTTAGTATTTATTCTTGGCTTTTGCCTCGTATGTTTTATTGTTGTTGTAGGGCATCTGCCTCTTGTTCGCCGCCCTGAGCCCATGTCGGAAGGGCGGGATATAAATCCAATAAATAAATAAATCATGGAGAGTCTTTGCCTCGCTTCCGTCCCCCAGGACCAAAAGTCAAGTTTGCCGGCATAACTGTGTGGAAGGGACACAGCGAAGGGTGTTAAATACAGCAGCGCGGGAATGAAGAAGGACGCGAGGCCTGTGGACTCACCTGGGTCTGAACAGCAGCCGGCCGCTGCTTCCTCATTTCTAGGACGACATCGAAAATGCTGAAGTGTGGAGGGATTCTCTGAAAAACAGGAGAGAATGTGGCACCGGGAGATACTCCAGGGCACCACTGGCAAAGTTAAGTATTTTACTTGGGCTCTCTTCATTTCCCCCCCTCTGTTTTACTAGCCCTCAGTTCACTTGGGGTTCCCCACGGCTCATGTGAGGGCATCCTGAGGCAGGGGTCAAGAGAACGTGAGAGGGCAAAGGAAACAGGAACGTTTTCCTGGGAACCAACCTCTTGGGAGGTCTTCTTTCTAGTTTTTTTTCTAAGACCGACTGAATACAGCTGCCCTGGGGAACTAAGCAGGGTTGGCGCTGGCTAGTATTTGGATGGGAGACCTCCAAGGAATACCAGGGTTGTGATGCAGAGGCAGGCAATGATAATTCACCTCTGAATGTTTCTTGCCCTGAAAACCCACTGAAGGCAGAATCAGGTAGTGGGCATGAGCCCGGTTCATACATGCAAAGCAGGGAAGTGACGGAGTGCTGAGGTTCACCGAATGGACAGACGGCAGGTGAGGAATCCCATTTTGGAATGCATCCCTATGTTATAAACACCCCGCAAGCAGAAAGCCAGCAAGAAAGGCCTTCTCTTCCTGCTGTGCTACTTTTCTGTTTCCGTGGAGTTTTTGTTTTTCCGCCCTAGCTCCTGCCAACCTAGCAGTTCGAAAGCAAGAAATTGCAAGTAGATAAATAGGTACCACTTCGGTGGGAAGGTAACAGTGTTCCGTGTGCCTTGGTGTTTAGTCATGCCGGCCACATGACCACGGAAACGTCTTCGGACAACGCTGGCTCTTTGGCTTTGAAACGGAGATGAGCACCGCAACCCTAGAGTCGGATTCGACTGGCTTTCGAGCAAGGGAACCTTTACCTTTACCTTTAATGCTAAGGAACTTTCAAATCTGGAATTAATCTGAAGCAGTGGAACCCAATCTACCGACTCAGGGTTCTGACGCCTTGTTCTGCATGTGTGAACCAGGCTTTGGGAGTGATAGCACTCTGACTGACTCACTTCAGGCCTCCTTTGAAAAGGCCATATTTTTGAAAACTGCCCTTGCACAAGAAGGAAAAAAGTATTGCATGTAGTGAACTAGCACATCACCAAAAAGCAAACTATATCCAACTTTTCACTCAAATGGGTTAGATTCCTAACTGCAAAGAGCTGTTTTTTGGTTTTTTAAAGAAAAATAACATGGGGAAGGATTCGAAAACATGACCCTCTTGTAGCAGTTTAAAATAGTCATCTCGAATTCTGGAACCTCCCCCTGCTTTCACGTTCTGTACAAGGTGTCCCAGAGCTCTGAACAAGGATGTCCAGGGGGAAAAGGAACTCCCCAAGCCTCGGGGAACTCACGAAGAAAGCTTCTGAACATGCCTTGGTCACACCCCATAGGAAAAGTATGTGAAAAGATGCTGGGTGTGGACTGGGCTATTGGGGTTGGGCAACTGAGGCCTGACATTTCTCCGAAGGAACAGGAATTCTCGCTGCTCACAAATGCGATCATTGAAGTACATGTGCACCCCTTCATTTGTATACCTGGAGCCATAGAGATTTATTTGCTGTAGCAGCCATTGGCCATAACAGAAAACGAAGACAAGGGGTAAACAGGAAAGACGGGCACATCAAAGGGGAGCACAGCGTCTCTCACTGGCTACCAGAAAGCATAATTTGAAAGTATGGTCTGTGACGGAGGCTGGCGACGGAGAATAGCTTTGAAGTGGTATGAGCTGTCATTCCCTGGGGGATAGTCACCATCCTTCTTTTACCATCCTCTTGGCTCTTTCCACGGTTCCCAGCCTCACTTTCCCAGCCGCGAGGACAGGCACAGACGCTTCCTGCCTCCAGACCTGGAGCATCAGGACTCAAGCTCTCGACTTTCCCACCCGTCCAACAGGGAGTCGGCTTGTACCAAAGAAAAAGCCCCGCAGGCCATCAGAGATGCCTGTTGAATGGCAACGGGGCTTGTCATCATCATGTGACAAGCCTGACTTGCATAAAAAGATCCAGGTCACATTTATCCTTTCGAGCTAGGGTTGCCAGGTCTTTCCTGCATCCCAGCGGGGGCTCCAGCCTGGCTCCTGGAAGTGATGTCATTACACCAGGCATGTTGTTCAGGGGACGCTCTAGCATTTAGGTAAAAATCTCTATGGTCACCATAGAGTTTTTAACCCAAATGATAGAGCATCCCCCACACAAGCGCCCAGCATGGTGATGTCACCGCGCCGGGCATGTTGGGCATGATGGGGCTTTTTGGGAGCAGGGCTTCCCAGCCAGCCAGTGGCGGATTGGGCCCCTGAAAGCAGGAAAAACCCTGCTCCCATCGGGGGTGGTGGTGGTGGTGGCAACCAATACTCCCTCGAATCTGTGGAGTCCTGTGAGCAAAAAGTTCTACTTCGTGTGCGGCTGGCATTACAGCTGTGAGCGAGCGATTTGCCTGCTGCATAAATCAGTTTGCTCTGGAGCCATCCCTTCCTGAGCTAAGACAAAAAAATGTGTGAGCCGGAGGCTAAAGAACTGTGAGCTAGCTCACACTAACTCAGCTTAGAGGGGACACTGGTGGCAGCAACCGTCTTTTGATCTGGGCATCGTCAAAATCTGTTTTGCTCCTTTCTTTTCCTCCCAGAATTCCCCCCCTTTCCTCCCCCAACTAGGCAGGAACGGATCTGACTTGGAAGTCCATCATACACCAAAACTTCAGTGTCAGCATACACCGGGGCCAGCGTCAGCGTGCACTAAGATGGGGCAACTGGCAGACCCCAGACTTCTGGCCAGGCCCACTGCTGAAAACCCTCCCCCCACTATTTGCTAGTGCTCCACTGGGTTAGGAAATACCTGGAGTTTTTGGGGGTGGACAGTGGGGTTTGGGGAGGGGGGACCTCAGCGGGGTCTAATGCCATAGAGTCCAGCTTCTAGAGTGGCCATTTTCTCCAGGGGAACTGATCTCTGCAACTTGGAGATCGGTCGTCGTTCTGGGAGATCTCCAGCCGCCACCTGGAGGCTGGTAACTCTAGCTCCACCATGCTCCCAGCTGTGCAGACTGCCCGGGGCCACTGGGGAAAGGGCTGCAGGCAGCGGTGAGCACGAGCAGTGAGAGAGCTCACAAGCGGGCAGGGGGAGGATACACAGGCAGGTGGGAGGCATGCGATGGGTGGGAGGGAAGGAGGACATGTGTGGAGGCCTGGTGGTGGGTAGAAGGGGAAAGGAGGGCTCTGGGAACTCTCTGCCCGGGATCCCTAGAATCATAGAGAGTTGGAAGGGACCTCCAGAGTCATCTAGTCTAACCCCCTGCATAGTGCAGGAAATTCACAAATACCTCCCCCCACACCCCCAGGGACCCCTATTTCATGTCCAGAAGATGGCAACCCCCCCAAGGATCCCCAGCTAAACTGGCCTGGGGGAAAATTGCTTCCTGACCCCAAAGTGGCGATCAACATTTCCCTGGGCGTGTAAGAACGGGCCACGAAAGCTAAGCACCGAGGCAACCCTTCCCGCCCTCCCTCTCACGATCTGCCTGAGTTCACAGAACCGGCGTGGCCGTCAGATGGCCGTCGAGCCTCTGCTTCAAAACCTTCAAAAGAACCCTCAAAACCTGGAACCGGCCCTGTCCTGAAACCTCTTCCAGCACACTCCCTGTCACACGTGACGTCACTGGCGCAAGCTTTGCAGGACTGTACATGCTGGTTTGCCAGCATAATCACCAGGTCTAAAGCACCCGGGGATCAGAGCAGATTCACCCTGCAGACATTTCTTCCTCTTCGGTGAGCCACCGCAGACTGGGGAGGCTGCAGGTACCTGTTTCAGCAGCAGCTGCCGGATGTAGTCCAGTGTGCAGATCACCCCCGTCCGGCCACAGCCGGCGCTGAAGAAAGAAGAGGACAAAGAGGAGTGTGAAAATGACGGAGCTTTCGGATCTGCTCGGGATCAGAACTGCAAAGCGAGCAACAGAAGTTCTCCCTGTAATGTGGGAGCAAACAGGCAGTTTTGTTTGGCACGAAGGGCTGCACTACAAAAATGCCACATCGGTGAGCCACAGATAATTTGTGCGCCTTAGTGGTATGCAGTCAACGTTTTTAATCCAGACTACTGAATAGGGATGCCAGACCCTCTAGTGTGGGCAAGGGTCCCCTGGTTTTGTGCACTCCTCTCCGCCCCACAATTACTCCCCCCAACAGTCAAGAAGAGGCCAGAAATAAACGCAGTGTGGGGGGAATGCTCTGGTTTTGTGCAAAACTCTATGGTAGAATTAGCTTCTACCATAGAGTTTTGCCCCCAGAGCGCACCCCCCAACATGCCTACATCACTTCCAGGTCACATAGGCATGCAATCACTTTGCTTCCAGTAAGTTCACCCCCCATCCCCCACCAGCAGGTCCGAGGGACTTGGCAACCCTGCTACTGAAATTATAGATAATCCATATTAATTGATTAACGTATGGAATTCACTGCCACAGGAGGTGGTGGCAGCTACAAGCATGGACAGTTTCAAGAGGGAATTAGATAAACATATGGAGCAGAAGTCCATCAGTGGCTATTAGCCACAGGGTATAGATGGGAATTCTCAATCTGGGGCAGGTGATGCACTCTATTCTTGGTGCTGGGGGGGGGGGGCAGCAGTGGGAGGGCTTCTGGTGTCCTGGCCCCACTGCTGGACCTCCTGATGGCACCTGGTATATTTTGGCCGCTGTGTGACAGAGTGTTGGACTAGATGGCCATTGGCCTGATTCAACATTGGCTTCTCTTATGTTCTTATGTTCCCTTATATTATGACAAACATAGTACATATGTCGTGAATTTTATAGGAGAACTGATTTCCCCGTAGGGGAGTTTTGTGTGGGGGGTGTCTCCTGCCAGATAATGGGAATGAATTCCAATTAATTAATTTGGACATACTCAACCTTGAAAAACCTTGCAACCTTAAGAGCATAAGAGAAGCCAAAGTTGAATCAGGCCAATGGCCCATCTAGTCGAACACTCTGTCACACAGCGGCCAAAACCTTGGTCTGCAACTAGTTTCCACAGAAGGCCAGGTGGAAGGTGAAGGTAGGGCAAAGCCCTCGGGAAGTGGAACTGACCCAGGGATGAACAGTTGCTGGTCTCAGCTTTGTGTGTCCGTAAAGTGCCCTGACCAATGTTCTCTCTAAGTTGTAGAGTCTTGTGAGCAAAAATTCTGCTCTGTGAGCTAATGGCGTTAAAGTTGTGAGCAAGCGTTTTGGCTGCTGTATAGACTGGTTTGTTCTGGAGCCATCCTTCCGGAGCTAAGACAAAAATATGTGAGCCGGAGGCTGAAAAACTGTGAGCTAGCTCACACTAACTCAGCTCAGAGGGAACACTGGCCCTGGCCTAGCCTTTCTTACTGGGGCTCAAAACAGATCTGACGCATGCTATGCTGCCCGCTTGTTGGTAATGCATTTGCTTCCACTATGATCTGCATAGCGGAAGGCCTGAACGAGGTTGTTGACGACAGCACGTTTGGGTGGAGGTCATTAATTCATAGGGTCACCACAAGTTGGAAACAACTTGACGGCACTTAACAAATACACACCTTGATCTGCATGTAAACAAAGTAAATATTACAAAGGCACCATAGATCCCCGGTGCTTTCTCATCCCAGACCCTGAATGAATCACCCAGAAGAAGAAAGGCGAGGCAGGCAGCTCCCCTTGGGGCTTTCCGGCGCAGCTGCAGAAGGCAGAATGGTTTGAAAGAGCTTAGGGGGAAGCCTGAACAGGCTGTGGCTTGACGGCTTTATTGATCTGTTTTAATTACCTTTCGAATCAAGTGTTTTGATCTATTTAATGATAATGTTTTTCTTTTTGATGTATCATCATCACCTGCCTCGAAATACCTCTTTACACAGAGAGTTATTAAAATGTGGAATTTGCTGCCAGCAGATGTAGTGATGGCCACCGGAATCCCAGAGCCAGGAGGCAACATCGGGGGGAGGCCTCGGCCTCTCTGCCCTGTTGTTGGCCCTCCAGAGGAACCGTTTGGCCACTGCATGAGACAGGATGCTGGACTAGGTTCATATCAGGGGAAGGCCTTGGCTTCTCTGGCCTGTTGTTGGCCCTCCAGAGGAACTGGTTGGCCACTGTGTGAGATAGGATGTGAGACCAGATGGACCACTGGTCTGATCCAGCAGGGGTCTTCTTAGGTTCTTATGAAGGGCTTAGCCTCTGTGCCCTGTTGTTGGCAGTCCAGAGGAACTGGTTGACCACTGCGTGAGACAGGATGTTGGACCAGATGGACCACTGGTCTGATCCAGCAGGGCTCTTCCTATGTTCTTATGAAGACCTCGGCCTCTTTGCCCTGTTGCTGGCCCTCCAGAGGAACTGGTTGGCCACTGTGTCAGACAGGATGCTGGACTAGATGGACCATTGGTCTGTTCCAGCAGGGCTCTTCTGATGTTCTTATGAAGGCCTCAGCCTCTGCGCCCTGTTGTTGGTCCTCCAGAGGAACTGGCTGGCCACTGTGTCAGACAGGATGCTGGACTAGATGGACCATTGGTCTGATCCAGCAGGGCTCTTCTGATGTTCTTATGAAGGCCTCAGCCTCTGCGCCCTGTTGTTGGTCCTCCAGAGGAACTGGCTGGCCACTGTGTCAGACAGGATGCTGGACTAGATGGACCATTGGTCTGATCCAGCAGGGCTCTTCTGATGTTCTTATGAAGGCCTCAGCCTCTGCGCCCTGTTGTTGGTCCTCCAGAGGAACTGGCTGGCCACTGTGTCAGACAGGATGCTGGACTAGGTGGACCACTGGTCAGATCCAGCAGGGCTCTTCTGATGTTCTTATGAAGGCCTCAGCCTCTGCGCCCTGTTGCTGGCCCTCCAGAGGAACTGGCTGCCCACTGCGTGAGACAGGATGCTGGACCAGATGGACCACCGGTCTGATCCAGCAGGGCTCTACTTATGTTCTTACGAATCTTGATTGTGTCAGGAAAAAGATGGGGTCTACAAATGTTCTAAGTAAACAAAACATAATAAATGCTCTCTCTGGAAGTTCTTGCTGTTTAAGGAAAGGGGGGGAAACACTGTTCCTTTGAAGACTGTGTGCCACGACCAATTCATTGTCGGATGGGGTGTCTGAGTCTGTGATCAAAGCTTCAGTTGAATGACTGACTAATCAAACAGATTAAAGTTTTCTGCCCTTGTATGGAAATCTCCAGGCTGCCTTCAGGTCACAAGTTAAATCAATGCGTTTCCACCTCACCCCCTGGTCTCCTCCTGGGTTATTCTGGGCCAGGAGAACATACGCTTCAGTCTCACTCACCCCTCCACCTCTTGAATCATCCTCTCAGCTACAGTTGCTAACTCGGGGTCGGAAAATATCTGGAAATTTTTTTGGGGGGTGGGGGCACCTGGCAAGGAGGGAGTTTGGGGAAGGGAGGAAGCTCAGCAGGGATGTGATGTCACAGAGACATCCCCCCCTCCAAAGCTGCCATTTCTCTAGGGGAACGGATCTATCTGGAGAACCAGTTTGGTGCGGTGGTTAAGTGCGCAGACTCTCATCTGGGAGTACTGGGTTTGATTCCCCACTCCTCCATTCACAGCTGCTGGATGACCTTGGGCAAGCCATAGTTCTGACAAGAGCTGTCCTTGAAAGGGCAGTTCTTGAAAGAGCTCTCTCAGCCCCACCTCCCTCACAGGGTGTCTGTTGTGAGTAGGGGAAGGGAAAGAAGATTGTAAGCCCCTCTGAGACTCCGAGTGAAAAAAAAAAAGTTCTGGAACCACCTGAATATCATATTAAAGGTGATGAAGATATTGATTACAGTTTCGACACTTTATTTTGTATTCCACTAGTGATTAAATAATTAGTAAGAATAAATTTAGATATAGATAAACAATTAAGACAATATTAAGGTTTTTATAATGATTTAATTTTAGCATAGAAGTTCATTCAATTGTTAAACATATAATCTCTTTTATCGTTAATAGATTATCCCCAACTTTAGGAAAGTTCTTGTTTATTCTTTCTAGAGAGAATCTATCCCAAAATGCTCTAATATTGATGTTTTATTGTCTGCTTTTATATTTGAAATATGTAGTATATTTGGTAATACATCTGATTTTACTTGTTGTATGTAACAACTCATAACATATGACAAACCTGATGAATCTATATTTCCCCCCCTACCCTTTCTTCCTTTCTGTATTCCACCTTTCTTAAAGAAAATTATAAAAAGAAAAAGAGGATGTCAATCTAAGCTCCACAAGGGACAGGTTATTGGACACTGCTGCACGTATACTGAAAGCTATGCATCCTTTAGTATCAAAGTATCCAACTGGAATGTCTAGGATCAATCCAGGTGGGGCTTTACCTTGGGCTTTCCCACATTCTCATTTTCCTCCCTTGTGTGCTCCTGTTTCTACAGGGTTGTTTTCTGTTCTGCACGTGTTCTGCTCCCTGTCACATATCAATTCAATATTACATCAGTTTATGTCCACCATATCGCCCTGCAGATTAAAACCCCAAAGAAACAGGAACTTAAAAGCCCATGAACCCAGAGGGAGAGAGCTGACTCTAGAAACCTACTCAGAAGAAGAAGAGGAGGAGGAGGAGGAGGAGATTGGATTTATACCCCACCCTTCACTCAGAGTGGCTTACAAACTCCTTTCCCTCCCCCTCCCCACAACAGACACCCTGTGAGGTAGGTGAGGCTGAGAGAGCGCTGACAGAAACTGCTCTTTCAAGAACAGCTCTGACAGAACTAGTGACTGACCCAAGGTCATCCAGCAGATGCGAGTGGAGGAGTGGGGAATCAAACCCGGTTCTCCCAGATTAGAGTCCGCGCACTTAACCACTGCACCAAACTGGCTCTCAGGGTCATTGTGAGGATCAAATGGGAACCATGCATGCCACCCTGAGCACTTTACAGCACAGTCCTTTGTGACAGATAAAGAAGGCTGTGTTTGTTCAGTAGTCAAAGGCACAGTGCATGGCTGTGTTGCCATGATGCTCTGGCCTCCATTTTGTTGGCAAGAGTCTCTCGGCCCCTTTGGTCTGTTACTAGCCCACCTGCCCAGCCAATCTCAGAAAGGTTTGGCCAGCTCTTCTCTAAGAGTTGCTGTTTCTCTTAACCTGAGTGGGAGTGGTTAAGTACAGCCCATCTGTTGTGATTTGTCCCGAGAGCGCCCCCTACCTGCAGTGCACAATGATGGGAACGCTGTCTTCACCCTGCTTGCACCTCACTTGCTCGATCATGTTAAGGAAGTAGCCGTAGGTGTCGGGGATGCCCCGGTCTGGCCAAGCCACGTACTGGAAATGAGAGATTGTCCGTTCCTCCTGTGGCGGGAAAGACAGTGATCAACACAGCTCTGTGTAGGTGCATGGCCTCTATAAAGCCCCACCCACATAACCTGCAACACACAGAGATCAATCCAGACTAAATTTTCTGCTCACAACAGGCACTTCTGTAGGCTCCGTTGCCATAGGGTCACCCGGTCCTTACCTTCTGCCGGCGGGGTATTGGGCCCCCCCAAAATCGAGGGGAACCCCGCCCCCATCGGGGGATGGCAACCCTACGTTGCCAACCTCCCGGTGGGGTCGATAACAAAAACCGCTGTGATGTTGTATTATGGAAATATATTTAGGCTCCAGTTCTGCCCTGAATGTGTTTCTTCATCCCATTATGAAAGCTTGATGTCTGCGTGTATGTTTTCAAATTGCGATGAAGAAAGTGCGTGTGTGTTTTCATAATGTGATGAAGAAATATATTCAGTGCAGAACTGAAGCCTAAATGTATTTTCATAATAATACAACATCACGGTTGTTTTTGTTATTGACTGCATCCTTCCCGTGATCTCTCTTGTCGTTTCTACACAACCTCCAGGTGGGGGCTGGAGGTCTACCGGAATTACAGCTGATCTCCAGACTATAGATATCAGTTCCCCGGAGAAAATGGCTGCTTCGGAGGCACCGTACCCTGCTGAGGCCCTTCCCCTCCTCAAACTCTGCCCTCCCTCAGGCTCCACCCCCAGATCTCCCGGAAGTTCCCAACCTGGAGTTGATAACCCTATCTCGTAGGGCTGCGCCAACTCCTGGGGACTGGGGGGGCAGTGCAGTCTGGGGAAGGTGGGGTTTGAGGAGGAGGAGAGAGACCTCTCTGGTGCTGTCTTGCTGGGCCACTGTAGGGTTGCCAGCTCTGGGTTCGGAAATACCTGGAGATTTGAGGATCGAGCCTGGGAAGGGCAGGGTTTGGGGCCAGAGCAGGGTATAATACCATAGAGTCCACCCTCCAAAGCAGCCATTTTCCCCAGGGGAACTGATCTTGGTCGTCTGGAGATTTAATTGTAAAAGTGGGAGATCTGCAGGTGCCGCCTGGAGGGTGGCAACCCTGGGCCATTGCCATTTCCCCCACACACAGGAAACAGGAAGGGGAAGTGTGCTGAGGGCACTTACTTCAGAGGCCTGTAAAAAGAAACCCATTCGTGCATGAAACTTAGGGGAACTTTAGATTACCGTGAGGACTGTGTTCTGGACAAATCTGGTGCCATTATCTTTAAAAGTAGCTGCACCAGACCCTTGAGTTTGTTCCCCCATTGAAATTGGCCAGGGATCCTGGGGTTGTTTTTGTCATCTTCTGGGCGTGGAACAGCAGTCACTGCGGGTATGGAGGGAGAGATATGTGTGAATTTCTGCATTGTGCAAGGGGCTGGACTAGATGATCCTGGAGGCACCTTCCGACTCTGATTATCAGACTCTATGATTCTGTGCAGTGTAATATCATAGAGTCCATCCACCAAAGTGGGGTTGCCAGTCCCCAGGTTCTGGCAAGGATTTCCCCCGGTTTTCAGGGTTTCAGCCCACCGCTGGCCAACTGGCTGGCAGGAGAAACCCCACACCCAAACAGCCAAGTCCCCAATTCAATTATGTCACCCGGAAGTGACATCATCATTTTGGGGGGCGGCGTGTGGGATGCTCTGGTTTGAGGGCAGAACTCTATGGTAAATCCGGCCTAAAACTGTAGAGTTTTGCCCTCATCATGTCAGGGACTCCCGGAACACTGCCAAATCCCCCCACCGGTGTGGTGAGGGGACCTGGCAACCCTCCTCCAAAGCAGCCATTTGCTCCGGGGGAACTGATCTTGGTCATCTGGAGATCAAAGGTAAATCCGGGAGATCTCCTCATGCCACCTGGAGGTTGGAAGCCCTACAACTTCTGTCAGTGGAGCAGAATGGTCCTGCTTCCCCCTTCCAGCTACAGCTCACTGATCCCACTGAGAGAAATTCAGCTTCTGACAAGGGGATGAGGACTGTCAGGAGCAGCAAGAGAGGAGCATTGTGGGACAGGGCAGCAGGAAGAGGGAATTGGTGGGAATGACCCCGCCCTTTGCCAGTGGAAAACTGAGTCAGGATCCAGTCAGCATAATGTCTCACAGCAGAAGGGACACTAGAATGTGCCTGGGGGTCTCTGTTGTGTGTTTTTGCCTTGTCTGAGTATTGTCTCTCGAGTAAGAAAGAACGCAAAGAAAGAAAAATCGTATCGTGAGCTTAACCAACGAAAGTTCATGAAACCACCGCCCAAGTTAAAACCGGTTTCTTCTTTCTGGAATGTCAAGTCAAAAAGGCCAAGTTGAAAATCAACTTTGTGCGCATTGACTCTCATGGACCTAAAAAAAAAAAGGAACTGGATTTCTAGGAAAGACCCGTCAACGCTTTCAAAAGAGGCCGACCGACAGCCCGGGATTTGTAGCAAAGCACTTTCCTGAAGTTGTTCCCCGGAAACCATAACCCTTGGCAAATAACAATTCAATCTTTTTAAAGTTGAGGTTCGGCTTCTTCTGATGCCAAAACACTCTGGAAAGCCTAAAGGCCGTGAGGGCTAAATTTAGGCCTCTTGTTTACCTGCCTGAGGTGGGGAATTGCCAGTCTCAATATCCCACCCCCGAAGATCTGAGGAGTGGGAGAAAAAATGGATTCTGCATAACAATGCTCCAAGAATTTCCTTGAACTTCTATAGTAAACACTGTCACCTGGAAATAATATTATATCTCCCAAACCCTGCCCTCTCCAGGGCAGTGTTGGGAACCCTAGTAAAACCTGTTTCAAACTGATTTTGCATCGCTGCCCATAGGTGCTGCATCACAGTGGCCTCAGCTGAGCTATCCAATTCCCCGCTCTCCCCTATTACTCTCCTTTGTCTCCCAATGTGTGCAATATTCCCTTTTCAGTGCTGAAAACCCAGTATTTTCCCTTACCATCCCCTTCCTACTCTTTAGCATTCATAAGCCCTGACCTGGATGGCCCAGGCTAACCTGGTCTTGTCAGATCTCAGAAGCTAAGCAGGATTGGCCCTGGTTAATTCTTGGATGGGAGACCAGCAAGGAAGTTCATGGTCACTACACACAGGCAGGCAATGGCAAACCACCTCTGTTTGTCTTTTGCCTTAGAAACCCTGTGGGGTCACCATAACTGCTATGGCTGATAAAGTCTAGTATTTGTATGGGTACCAGGAATCCCTTACCTGCCCAAGTAGCATCTTGGGCTTGGTGTTGTAGAGCTAGTGTCTTTCCAGCACCACTATTACGGAACCAGATGCAAATGTGAAAAATTAGGTTTTGCAGGGCTTGAATGTGGGATTTCCTGGTCTGTGACTTGGCTCTCGCTTAGTGAGCAGCCATGGACTATGTGTGCTCAGGCAGAGAAGTGAATATGGAGGGCAACCTGCTTTGGTGATTGGTAAGGTGACATCTGGGTTGACCGGGCTTGATATAAATGTTAGAAGCAGGGCTGCGGGTGGCAACCCCAGTAGGATCAAAAACTGGGGTGTGTGGAGTGGTGTCATTCAACATTGCAACATCATTTGTAGTTGTACCTGAAAGTGATTTCACAATGCACTAGGAATTCCCCAATCTTTGTAGTAAAACCATAGCAGTTTGGGGAATTCCAAGTGCATTCTGACATCACTTCCAGGTACAACCACACAGGATGCTGGACCATTGGCTTCCACTCCCACCTCCCATTTTTGCCCCTGCTGGAATGAAGAGTGGTGGCAGATGCTGGGAAACCATCCACCACGATAGGCAATCTGGAAAGCCCAGTTAGAAGCTCGGCCCTCTATCTCTCCATGGCCAACCAAGCAGTTCTCTTCCAGTTCTCAGCTCAGATAGCTGACCTCTGCTGTGTTGGACAGTGCAGAGCCTGGATCTAGACTCGGATGCAGCCCCCTACAGCCCTGAAGAAAACGGCACCCTTACCTTCTGGAAGGTCACAGTAAGCATCCGCAGGACAACGTCTGGATTGAGCTCCTGTTCTTTAGCCTGAGACAAGAAAACAAGCTATCAGAAGACTTAAAATCACATTACACCTCAGATGTGCCAGAGACATCTCATGGGCCCAGACTTGCAGCCCACCTGTGATGCAGGTGGAGTTGTGGAGCAGTTGTGAGCATAAGTGCTGTCAAGTTGCAACTGGCCTATGGTGACCCCCCAGGAAGGGGCTTTCAAGGCAAGTGAGACGCAGAGGTGGTCTGCCATTGCCTTCTTCTGCAGGGTCTTCCTTGGTGGACCCCCATCCAAGTACTAACCCTGCTTAGCTACCAAGAGCTATTGAGATCGGGCTATACCATGCCATCTTCCCTGTCTGCGGAACAACCGCATGATGCGTATACACACAGATATTTAGTTGGGTGCCAAGTTGTGTTCAATCATGACCCATGCTGTCTCCATTTTGTTGTCATTAGACTCCATAGCGCCCTGGCCTGGATGGCCCAGGCTAGACCTGATCTCGTCAGATCTTGGAAGTCTTGTCCCTGGTTAGCACTTGGATGGAAGACCACCAAGGAAGTCCAGGGTTGTAATGCAGAGGCAGGCAATGGCAAACCACCTCTAAATACCCATTGCCTTGAAAACCCATGGAGTTGCCATAAATGGGCTGCAACACGATGGCACTTTTTAGAGAAGAGAGAGAAGAGAGATTGGATTTATACCCTGCCCTTCACTACCCGAAGGAGTCTCAGAGCAGTTTACAATCCCTTCCCCTCCCTACAACAGGCACCCTGTGAGGTAGGTGGGGCTGAGAGAGATCTTTCGAGGACTGCTCTTGAGAGAACAGCTCCGAAAGAACTTATGATTGACTCAAGGTCACACCAGCAGCTGCATGTGGAGTTGGGAATCAAACCTGGTTTTCCCAGATTAGAGTCTGTGCTCCTAATCACTACACCAAACTGCCTTTTTATTGCCAGTCTCTATAGCCCACCCATGTAGGCTTGCCAAGTCCCTTTGAGATGCCGGGGGGGGGGGGATGGGAGGATGCTCTGGGAGCCGGAAGCGTCACCCCCTGACGTGCCGATGTCACCGGAAGTGAGGTCGCTCACTGTACCTACATCACTTCTGGGTGACATAGGCACATTGGGGGTGACGCTCTGGTTTTGGGGCAAAACTTTATGGTAAAATCAGCCTCAAACCATAGAGTTTTGCCCAAAAACCAGAGTGTCACCCACTGTCACCGACGTACATAACTTCTGGGTGATGTAGGCACATTGCTCCAAGTGCTGTTGAGGGGGGGGATTTATTCCCCCCGATCAGCTGGCCAGTGGCGGGAAGGACCCTGCAAAAGCGGGGAATCCCCCACTCTGAACTGGGGACTGTCAACCCTACACTCCCGTGTCCCAACAATTTCAGATAACTATTGCCAACCAATGACTAAGAGCTGTTTCTGAGACAGCAATTCTAAGCAGTTCTACTGAGGATTTTAATTAGGTCTACTCGATGGTGCTTACTCCCAGGAAAGTATTCTTAGGATTGCAGGGTGAGAGAATCGGGTGAGCCTCAGCTGACAGTTGTACGGGAATGCCAAAGGAGGATACATTAGCTAGGATAAGCAAGCACCAACTACTTTGCATGACTGAACTGAAAACATGGAAGTACAAAAGCCGGCTAGCTCAGCAATGGGAAAAGGTGTTGCCCGGGCACAAAGGAAAAGCTCCGAGAGAGATGATTCGACCTGCCAGGGTCAGCTTTAATGACTATTATTCTTCTAAATATTTCTATTCAGTCAAAATGTTGGTCATCATATCCTGTTATCTTGTTTCTCGCTCGCCTAACAGAAAGGACCTCTGGTGATTACAGCCGAGGTGGCAATTCAGAGGGATGTCCTCATCCTCTCTAGTTCCTGCTGTCCTTCTCTGGAATGAATTCTACTTTGGAAGTCCCTCCCAGACATACTTCCTCCTCACCTCAGGCCTTTTAGAATCATAGAATGTTAGAGTTGGAAGGGACCTTGCAGGTCATCTAGTCCAACCGCCTGCACTCTGCAGGAGCGTAGCCGAAAGATACAACATACCCGAAAGATGGTCGTCCAGCCTCCGCTTGAAAATGTCCATTGAAGGAGCATCCACCACCTCCCGAGGCAGTCCGTTCCATTGCTCAACCACTCTTATAATTAGGAAATTTCTCTTTATGAACCGACCCAGAGGCTTATGTCTGATGCCTCTTCTAGTGTGTCCCTCTAAGCTGAGTTAGTGTGAGCTAGCTCAGTTTCTTAGCCTCCAGCTCACACATTTTTGTCTTAGCTCAGGAAGGAGGGCTCCAGAGGAAACTAATTTATACAGGAGCCAAATCGTTCCCTCACAACTTTAGTATCAGCAGCTCACAAAGTAGAATTTTTGCTCACAAGACTCCACAGCTTAGAGGGAACACTGGCCTCTTCCCCTGCCCAGGTAAATTAAACTTTTCCGTTATTCTTCGACCCCTATAATAACAGCAGCTCCTCAATCCTTCAACCCATGTTCACCTTCAGATCACATACACATATCTTGAGGGTCTAAAGAAGATAGATCGGGGGGAGGACCATGTTGGCCCGAAGCAACAGAACAAAGTTAGAGTCCAGTGGCACCTTTAAGACCAACCAAGTTTGGTTCAGGGTGAGCTTCCCATCCCCCCCATCGAACCCAAACAAATGATAGCCATAAACCAAACATAAGAACATAAGAGAAGCCAATGTTGAATCAGGCCAATGGGCCATCTAGTCCAACACTCTGGGTCACACAGTGGCCAAAAATACCAGGTGCTATCAGGAGGTCCATCAGTGGGGCCAGGACACTAGAAGCCCTCCCACTGCTGCCCCCTCCAGCACCAAGAATAGAGTTCATCACCTGCCCCAGATTTAGAATTCCCATCTATACCCTGTGGCTAATAGCCACTGATGGACTTCTGCTCCAAGCTTGTTATTCTTTTATTCTGCTAAAAACATCTTCACTATTTTGCATGCTAATTTACTGCTCAGCCTCTATATCTACGGCTGTTGTTTCTGATTCTATTTCATTGTCTGATGAACTTCCACTTTGATGTATCTGAGGAAGTGTGCTTGCACATGAAAGCTCATACCTTGAATAAAACTTTGTTGGTCTTGGACTCAAACTTTGTTCTCTTGAGGGTCTAAATGCCCTTGCTTCTCCTTACTCCTGCTCCATGTCTTCTGCTTCCTGGACTCCTCTCGGATCTCTGATCTGAGATACGATCTAGATTTCTACTTGAGATCATTGACAAGATGGGCCTTCTGCAATTCCCTAACCTCTGGGTTAGTAATGTATGGCTGTGAGAGTTGGCCTATAAGGAAGGCTGAATGCCGAAGAATAGATTTTTTTCAACCGTGGTGCTGGAGAAGACTCTCGAGAGTCCCTTGGACTGCAAAAGGATCAAATCAGTCAATCCTAAAAGAAATCAACCCTGACTGCTCCCTGGAAGGCCAGAGAATGAAGCTGAAGCTCAAATACTTTGGCCACCAAATGAGAAGGGAGCATTCACTGGAGAAGACCCTGATGCTGGGAAAGATTGAAGGTCAAAGAAGAAGGGGACGGCAAAGGATGAGACTAGATTCTTTTCAACTGTGGTGCTGGAGAAGACTCTCGAGAGTCCCTTGGACTGCAAGGAGATGAAATCAGTCAATCCTAAAAGAAATCAACCCTGACTGTTCCTTGGAAGGCCAGATCCTGAAAGTGAAGCTCAAATACTTTGGCCACCAAATGAGAAGGGAGCACTCACTGGAGAAGACCCTGATGCTGGGAAAGATTGAAGGTCAAAGAAGAAGGGGACGGCAAAGGATGAGATGGTTAGACAGTGTCACCGATGCAACGAACATGAAATTGAGCAAACTTCAGCGGACAGCGGAAGACAGGAGGGCCTGCCGTGATCTGGTCCATGGGGTCGCGAAGAGTCGGACTCGACTGTGCGACTGGACAACAACAACAAAAACTTCTGAGTTGGTGGAGAACTGAGTTCCACTCGAATTATTGGCCTCCTGCACATTCTTAAACTATCCCAGCTAACATTCACAAAAGGATAGGAAACATCTCTCTCCATCCTCCTTTCAGACATTTCTCTTTCTTTTCCTCCTCTTCAACCATCCATTCTCCATATACTGTGGATAAATAATCTGTGAATGTTGGGACCAGGATTCAGTTATCTGTGGGCTCCTTAGTATTTTGGTGCTGTAAGCGCAACTCACTAGAAAAGACAATAATGCTAGGAAAAGTTGAAGGCAGCAGGAAAAGAGGAAGACCCAACATCAGATGGATGGACTCAATAAAGAAAGCCACGGCCCTCAGTTTGCGAGACCCAAGCAAGGCTGTTAGGATGGTAGAGGTATATAAAATCAAGCCTGGGTTGGAGAGAGTTGACAAAGACCGATTTCACACAAGAGCTGTGCCACCGTCATGCCTCCCTTTGCCCCGTTTCCATTGGTCAATTTCCCACTCGAAGCTGCATGGCCGCATTTTGACCCGCGGCTTCACCCGATTTCCCCCGCAGTTTCGTGCTCCTGTTTTTTGAGGCTCACAAAACAGCGGGGAAAATCGGGCGAAGCCACTGGTCAAAATGTGGCTGCGTGGCTTCGAGTGGGAAATTAACCAATGGAAATGGGGCAAAGGGAAGCGTGATGGTGGCACGACTCCTTGGGCGAAATCGGTCAAAGACAACTTTTTCCCTCGAGGGCATCCAAGGAAGCTGCTGGGCAGTAGGTTCAGGACGGACAAAAGGAAATACCACTTTATACAGACAGTGATTAAAATGTGGAATTTGCTGCCAGGAGATAGAGTGATGGCCACAGGAATACGTAGCTTTAGAAAGGGATTAGCTAGATCCATAGAGAATAAGTCTGTTGATGGCTACTAGCCATGGCGGCTGAGGGGAACCTCCACATTCAGAGGCACTAAGCCTCTGAGTCCCAGAGCCAGGAGGCAACATCAGGGGAAGGCTTCGGCCCCTCTGCCCTATTTGTGTGACCATCCAGAGGAACTGGTTGGCCACTGTGTGAGACAGGATGCTGGACCAGATGGATTGCTGGTCTGATCCAGCAGGGCTCTTCTGATGTTCTTAAGCCATTTGGATTCCCTTTCTATGGTGTCCAGCAATACACACATAAAACTGCCATATACTGAATCAGGCCTTCAAAATCAGTATCATCTACTCAGACTGGCAGCTATTCTCCAGGGTCTCAGGCAGAGGTCTTCCCAACTACCTGATCCTTTTAATGGGAGATGCTAGGGACTGAGACGGAGTCTTTCAGTATGCCAAGGAGATGCTCTGCCAGTGAGCCACAGCCCTTCCCCATCCTAAGCAAAGATGAACCCGTGGCTACGAGCCATGGTGACTGAGGGGAACCTCCACATCCAGAAGTAGTCAGCCTCTGAATCCCAGAGCCAGGAGGCAGCATCAGGGGAAGGCCCTGGCATCTATGCCCTGTTGTTGGCCTTCCAGAGGAACTGGTCGGCTATTGGGTGAGACAGGATGCTGGACTAGATGGACCACTGGTCTGATCCAGTAGGGCTCTTCTGATGTTCTTTCGGAGGTCATTAATTCATAGGAATTTATAAGCTGGAAGTGACTCGTCAACACTTCACACACACACACATACAAGCACAGTCAGTTTGAGGTTTCAGGGGGCCCTGGGCACAGAATGCTCAGGCCCCCCTGCTCTGCCTACCACCAGGAACCCCCACAGACGCCTCCCGTCCTGCTCCCATCACTACTGCCTGGATGGCCTTTCCTTGGCTGCTCACGATCCCTCCCACGCCCACCGCCACCTGCGTGCCCTTTCCTCAGTGGCACAGGGAGGTGTGGCTGAGATTGCCATTGCCATGACCGGCATGAGCACCACTTGCACCAGACACACACTCTCTTCCCTGAGGGTGCCGGGAAGCTCAGGTAGCCGGGACCACAGGTGGAAGGCTTGCAAGTAAGAGGGCAAAGGGAGGGCATGCAGGTGAGTAGGAGGAGGGGAGCAGGTGGGAGTCAGTGTCAGCGGGTCCTGCCAGAAGCCCTGGGCCTAGGGTTGCCAGATCTGGGTTGAGGAACACCTGGACGTTTTGGGGGGGAGCTTGAGGAAGATGGAGTTTGGGGAGCAGAGGGACTTCAATGGAGGATAATGCTATAGAGTCCATAAGAACATAAGAAAGGCAATGTTGGATCAGGCCAATGGCTCATCCAGTCCAACACTCTGTGTCACACAGTGGCCAAAAATACCAGGTGCCCTCAGGAGGTCCACCAGTGGGGCCAGGACACTAGAAGCCCTCCCACTGTTGCCCCCCACCCCAAGCACCAAGAATACAGAGCATCACTTGCCCCAGACTGAGAGTCCCTATCTATACCTTGTGGCTAACAGCCACTGATGGACCTCTGCTCCATATGTTTATCTAATTCCCTCTTGAAACTATTCATGCTTGTAGCCACCACCACCTCCTGTGGCAGTGAATTCCATGTGTGAATCACTCTTTGGGTAAAGAAGTACTTCCTTTTATCCGTTCTAACCCAACCGCTCAGCAATTCTATTGAGTGCCCACGTGTTCTTGTATTGTGAGAAAGGGAGAAAAGAAGGTGTGCGTGAGGACCTGGCGACCCTAAGACAAGTGCAGCCAGAAAAAAAGGGCAAACAGGGTCAACCCCCCCCAGTAGCTGTTTCCGCTGGAGAAAATGGCACAGGAGAGAAGCCGGACGCCCCTCTTCCTCCACTGCAGCACTCTAATTGGCTTTGGAGGCAAACAGAGCAATGGAGCGCTTTAAAGGTTCTGTGCGTCTTGGTGTTTAGTCATGCCGGCCACATGACCACGGAAACGTCTTCGGACAGCGCTGGCTCTTCGGCTTTGAAACGGAGATGAGCACCGCACCCCTAGAGTCGGATTTGACTGGCTTTCGAGAAAGGGAACCTTTACCTTTACCTTTACCCCTGTGACAGCAATTCGGTCAGACACCCGTGTCCCAACTTGTGTCACACATAATGTCTGTTTTGGACCTCAGTCAGCTGCACCTGCCAGGCCAGGAGTGAGAGACGATAGAGAAGCCTCTTTCCTGAGCTTTCCTATTTTGTGTGATGCTCTCCTGTTTGGGAAACAAGCTTATTCATGCAAGATGCATGTCTGACGTGTGTACAGACCGCAGCTGCAGCATCTACCCGTTATCGCTACCTATGATAGCTTAGGGTTGCTGATATGACAAATGTAAGCCAGTGAAACATCCATTTCCCTCCTTCCTCATACAATCCAACCAACATCACATCACCAAATCTGGGGACTGTAATTTTGTGCTGAGGAACTTTTAATTGAAATCTCAGCATCCTTTGCCAATCTATAAAGTCAGAATGAACCTGAAAGGAAGGAAGTTCCGATCACGCTAAAAGGAAACATCTCAGCGGTTTTGTAGCCTGCTTCTGATCTGAGATCTCTGTTATGGATAGTTATATGCTGTTTTATGTCTCTGAGCTTATTTTGATGTAGGGTTGGTGGCTCTGGGTTGGGCCATCCCTGGAGATGGGGGGCGGGAAGGTTTGAACCTGAAGAGGGTGGAGTTTGGGGAGGAGAAGGACTTCAATGGGGTAGAATGTCATAGAGTCCACCTTCCAAAGCGGTCATTCTCTCCAGGCGATCTCTCTCCTAGAGATCAGTTGTAATCCAAGGAAATTTCCAGCCACCACCTGGAGGTTGGCAGCCCTATTTTAATGGTTTCATTTTTTTTTCTTTTTAATTGCTAATTTACTATTTTAATTGTAAGCTGCCTGGGGCAGCACTTTGGAGAGGTGGCATAGACGTCTCTGAAAAGAAATAAACACTTCCTCTCATGAGACATCCGGAGGAATTCACTGACACATGAGGTTGCGGTGGTGTTTGTTTACTTTGACGGTCCCACAGAAGGAGTAGATGAATTCATGGAGGACAGAGGAACCAAACAACTAATTAGCAGTGAGGACTAAAGGTTCAGAGGTCATACACAATGCAGACGCTGGGGACAAGGACTTTCATCCTCTGCTTGTGAGCTTCAGCTACGGGCTGCTGGGTGAGTTCTGCTGGAACAGAAGGCTGGACTAGTCACAGGCAGGGCTGCCAACCTCCAGGCGGTGGCTGGAGATCCCCTGGGATTACAACATCTCCAGGCAACAAAGGTCTATCCACCTGGAGAAAATGGCTGCTTGGAAAGATGGATTCCCCAAACCCCACCCTCCTCAGGCCCCACCCCCAAATCTCCAAGTATTTCCCCACCTGGAGTTGGCAACCCTAGTCATAGGGTTATTGACCTCCAGGTGGGGCCTGGCAATATCCTGGAATTACAACAACATTTCCCTGGGGGAAATGGCTGCTTTGGATGGTGGACTCTATGGGATTAAACCTTAATGAGGTTCTTCCCCTTACCAAGCCATGTCATTCCCAGGCTTCACCCCAAAATCTCTAGAAATTTCCTAACCGGCAGCAGGCAACTGTACCTAGTTGGGAAATGGCTTGATCCAAGAAGGCAACTTTTACAGTAAGTATGCTGCCCACTTACTTACTAAGAAACTCTGCATCATGTGTTATTTCATGGTAGATTTTATGGACCAGCATACTTACATGTATTTAGGGATGCCAGCCTCCAGGCGGGACCTGGGGATCCCCTGGAATTACAGCTTAACTCCAGACTACAGAGATCAATTCTCCTGGAGAAGATGGAAACTTTGGAGGGTGGACTCTACGAATGGGACTTGTGTTAACTGCTGAGCGGAAGGCTCTCAAAATTTTACTGTTGGGGACTGACCCAAAGTTTACTGTACCTGTAGCCAGGGCTATTTTTGGTTAGGAACGCACAGGAACAGAGTTCCAGCTGGCTCCCCAGTTGGCCATGCCCAGCAAGAACTAATTAGCATAATAGGCCACACCCAACAGTAGAAACTCATTAGGACTGGCTACATTAGGGGTGTGTAGCCTAATATGCAAAGGAGTTCCTGCTACAAAAAAAAGCCCTGGGTTTTGACAACAAACAAGGTAAACAGAATAAGAAGCAAAAGGTAGGTGTGGCTGGATGACCACACTTCTGGTAACATGGGGGTGTGGCCTAATGAGTTTCTGCTGTTGGATGTGGCCTATTATGCTAATAAGTTCCTGCTGGGCCTTTTCTACAAAAAAAGCCCTGCCTGTAGCTAAGTTTCTGTTCTGCCCAATGGAAATACAGGCCAAGATAATGTCCTGTGTATAACTGACTCCAGTTGGGTAGGTAGGTAGGTAGTAAATTCTGTAACAGGATTTTTTCCCCTCCTTCTGTATAGCTTGTGGGCTATAATAAAGACTGACTGACTGACTACTGAGAAATTCCAGCTTGTAATCCAGGCCAGGTTGACAGAACACGTGCATTCGCTTTTATGAGGTAACGTGACCAGGACTAAGTTGCTTAGCGGCCTACACACACCGAGCCACCTCACCTGTGCTATGGAGAAGGGTCCAAAGTGCAAAGTCTCATCCGCCAAAGGCCAGTAACGCTCGCATTTTTTCTAGAGACAGGAAAGCAAAGGGAGGTTAGGCCGCATCTTCCCGTGGAGAGCACAAGTCTTGGAGAGTGGGAAGCATACACTCTGTGGCTTTCCTGCCTGCCTGAAACCACCCCGGGTGTCCAGTCTCACCTTGCCCATTTCCACTTCCCGGCAGGCCATGACAATCACCTGGAACGAGAGAATGCACCATGAAGGAGGAAAAAAATTCCACAGGGATAGTTGTGTTAGACAAAACAATGCATAGCCTGTCATCAAGAAATATAGCTTTAGCCCAGGGGTCCCCAGCCGTTTTAAGCCTGCAGGCACCTTTGGAATTCTAAGAAAACAACAAGAGGGCCATGGTGTAAATGGTAGAAAATGCTAACACTAAAGCACTCTGTAACAATAACAACAATATACATTTGTTTGTTTTCTATTCCAATATAACAGTATTTATGATGCTAATTTATTATATCACAATCACAATATAAACAAAGTACAGGACATCCAAAGCATTCAAAAATTACAATGTTTGCCTCATAAGGTTACGAGTTGACATAGAAGTCTAGATGAAAATGAAGATGTAAGACGAGAGAGCCGGTGTGGTTGACCCATTTCTGCTGCCTTCCTCAGGTCTTACAGAATACAAGACATCTATCATTCCAGCTGTGAATCTGGTTAGGCTGAGTACCACATTTTTGAGAATTTTATTGGTGAGTCCCTCTATTTTCTAAGAGCGTTATTTAATGAATATACTGAAGCTTTCGATATGTTATATAGCAACAGATTGAAGGCAACACTACAATTATATATTTCTTGTATTTTGTAAATTCATTTGGTGGTCTCCCATCCGAGGACTAACCTGAGCCGACCCTTCTTCTTAGCTTCTGAGATCTCTTGAGATCAGGCTAGCTTGGACGATCCAGGTCAGGGCAACCTTCAGCCCGATTTCCTTCCCACGGCTTGCTTAAAAAGCCAAGATTCCACCCGCTCTCTGGTTATTCAACTCACCTTGACTTTGTATTGCCAAACCATACGCCAGAAGTCGAACACTGTGAGCTGAAGAGGCCCTTGCGTTGCGATGTAGCATCTCTTGTTATCCACACCCTGTGAGGAGGAAGAAAATGGCAAACATGAAGAAGAAGAAGTAGAAGAAGTAGTAGAAGAAGTAGTAGTAGAAGTAGAAGAAGTAGAAGTAGAAGAAGAAGAAGTAGAAGAAGAAGAAGAAGAAGAGGAGGAGCGGGAGGAGGAGATTGGATTTATACCCCACCCTTCATTACCCAAAGGAGTCTCAGAGCAGCTTACAATCTCCTTTCTCTTCCCCTCCCCACAACATGGCTCCGTCACAGTCTGGCTGGATGTGGCGAGTGTTGGTTACCTGGATGAAGTTGGCATTGATATAATCCGTCTGTCCTTCTTCTGTCAACAAGTTCAGAACAACTCTGGTCTGATCGTCTGTGGGAGGCAGACATTTTAGAGTTAATGTCATGGAGCTGTGCTTCCGGATGGGGTTGGCTTGCTGAGGGTCTTGGGATGTATTTCCAAGACAATGGGAAACAGGAGGGACGATTCCTCCTGTTCAGCCAACCTTGGAAACCTGGGAGGTTCTTCCAGCTATTTCTTTCAAGGAGGAGAGCCTACAAGGTGGTTTTATACCTTGCTAAACCAGGACTCGCAGGGAAGACCCAGCATCGACACAGTTTACATCAACATCAAACAAAGACAGCAGCTCAGCATCCGTACCACTGGCTATGGCGGGCCAATTATGCTACCTAAATCCGATGATTTAGGGATTAACTACAAATTACAGTTTGCTTACGTCTTCCCCGGATACATACTCAGATGTCCATCGAGAGTTTTGTGCCGGGAACCTAACTCTCAAGCAGATGTGGGCTGATTTGGATCAGGACCATAGCACTTACAGAGGAGGGGGGCTTAAACTCCCCCCCGTGACATTTTTGTAACTTGAAATGGCCCTGGAGGGGTACTGTGTGCTGCATGTGAGTTTCGGTAATGGGTTAACAGCTCCTTGGGGCCATTTTGGGGCAGGAAACCGGCATGGGGAGTGGCTTAAGCACTCTGTCCCCGCATGTCATTACCCTGATCCAAATCAGCACCTGGGACTTAAGTTCCCAGCACATAACTTTCAACATATGTGATTGTGCGGACCCGGGAAGGACATGAGGAAAACATAATGGTGCCTAGTTGTATCTAAACGCAGCGCTTATCAGTTGACCCAAGAACTTTCGCCTATAGAAATATGCCCTCAGTTGATTCTTGAGATAGCCAGGGGGAAAAAAAATCTCTGCTAGGAATATGGCTCGCCAGGGATTGTTGACGTGGGTGACTGGGATTGTATGGCTCCAGAGTCAGCAGAGGGACTAGAGGTTTGGCATGTCATATCCAGAGTTACCAACCTCAAGGTAGGGCCTGGAGTTCTCCAGGAATTACAACTGATCTCCAGACTACAGAAGTTAGTTCCCCTGGAGGAAACGGTGGCTTTGGGAGTGGCCTCTATGGCATTATGCCCCACTGAGCTCCTTCCCCATCCTGAGCACCTCCACTGAGCTCCCTTCCATTCCTAAGCTTCACCACCCCTAATTCTGCTGGGGTTGCCAACTCCGGGTACAGAAACACCAGGAGATTTGAGGGTGGAGCCTGGGAGAATGGGGCTTAGGGTGGAGGGACCTAGGGTTGCCAGGTCACTTATGTTGCGCAGCAGGGGAGAGTTGGTCCCAGCCTGGGACATTTGCGTGCACGCGCATAGCGCGCACCACAATGACGTCACCCGGAAGTGATGTCATCACACTGGGCATGTCCCTGGGTGACGCTCTAGCAATCTGCCTGAAAACTCTATGGTACCATAGAGTTTTCAGGCTGATTGCTAGAGCGTTGCCTGTGGACATGCCCAGCGCGATGACGTCACTTCTGGGCAACGTCATCGCGCCAGGATCTGGGCACTTTGGGGGTGTGGTTCCCCGGGGGACCTGTCAGCCCTAGAGGGACCTCTGTAGGACATAATGCCATGCAGACCACCTTCCAATGCAGCTGTTTTCTCCAGGAGAACGGGGATTTAATGTTTTAAATACATAATTTATATTTATGTAGTTTGGAGTTCAGTTGTAATTCTAGGCGATTTCCAGCCCCCACCTGGAGGCTGGCAACCCCAGGCACTGCCCTCAAGTCTCCAAGGACTTCCAAAGCCAGAGTTGACCACCCTTCATCTTCAGCCAGGGGACCAGCAGAGAAACCATAGAAGAACACACGCTTTCTATGCAAAAGGTCCCCAGCCTGACATCTCATGTTTAAAAAACAAATGAGATCCCAGCTATTGAAAAAGGCCCTTCTTCCAGCTGAAACTCCAGACAGCCACTGCCATCGGAGCAGACAAGAATGAGCTGGATAGACCTATACAAATAATTTGAAATTTCTTTCAGGCTTCGCGGAGGCTGGAGGAGTAGCCCTGATTCTGTGAACTCAGGCAGATCTTAAGAGGGAGGGCAGGAAGGGCTGCCTCGGGGCTTCGTTCTTGTGGCCCTTTCTTATACGCCCAGGGAAATGCTGATCGCCACTTCGGGTCAGGAAGCAATTTTACTCCAGGCCGGTTTGGCTGAGTATCCTGGAGGGGGTTTCTTTTGGTCATCTTCTGGGTACGGAGCAGGAGTCACTGGGTGTGTACGTGGGGAAGGTATTCGAGAACGTCCTGCATTGTGCAGGGGGTTGGACTAGATGACCCTGGAGGTCCCTTCCAACTCTATGATTCTATGACCAATGGTCTAACTTGGTATAAAGCAACTTCATACATTCCGCATGCCCCGCGGACTTTGTGGCACAACGGCTTTCCCCTGAGAAAGTTCCTGGAGCAATTAGTGTTCTCCTGGGAAAGTAGGACAAACCTCTCCATTAAGTCAAATGCAGTCTTTGTCCCAGGTGCCAGCCCATCAGAGGGTGGAGGAAGGCTGCTGCATATTTTTAAAGCCCAGGTCCACATCCAGGGAAAAGTGTCTCCCAGTCAACCAAACTTGGAAACCTGGAAGGCAGTACAGCCACCACTGTTCACCTCCACCCATCAGTCAAGTAGCTTCCACTACCTACTTCAGTTGAGTAGCCTGACCTCCTAATTGGCTGAGAGGTTCATCTCTGTTGAACCCATTCCATTCTCCTGGTAAGTAGCTGGCTGTAAGTCAAGACAGCCAAAGGGTGGAGGGAGGCAAGGCGAGGGAGGAATGTGGTAGCACAGCTTGCTCTGTGGAGGAGGAGAGTCAGGTGGAGAGGTACAAGAACTGCCTGTAGGCAGGGCACGTGGATTCCTGCAAGGGGAAACTTCCATTCCTGCGTGACAGTCTCCCGACTCACATGGCAATATATCCTTGTAACGGTTCTTCTTGAGATTCTCTTTGCTGCCCCCGGCCTCTGTTGAAATGCTCTGCTGTTGCCGGAATGCCGTCGCCCGGGCTTTGATTTCCTGCCAAGAAACAGGAAGATGAAAGTTGAATGCCACAAGAGAGGGTTACCTTGAGTCAAGGAGGAGGAGGGCATATAAACAGTAGCCCGTTTCCCCAACTCTGTCCCTGGTCACTAGGAACTTTTGGTCCCCTCTCTGACCGAAACGACACATTAATTGCAACAGAACTAGAGTCCTGAAGCAGACGTGGACTCTACCACTTCACACTGGAGGTGGCGGAAACAATATTTGTAATGCTCGACCACATTTTCAAAAGCCATCCAAATAAAAAGCTAGTGAATCCGGGAGAGAGGTTTTCTCCCAGTCTTCCCTCCAGCGCTTGTTTTCTGAGAACTCATTTGTCTTACCGCTAACCCAGTAACGAGGGTCAGTACTGTAGACTTCCGAACCATAGAGTTCTGGAGGGAGAGACAAGCGCTCATCGCTATCTCAAAGAGGTATTTTAATTTTAAAAAATCGAATAGTGAAGACCGTTCTTTTCTCAAAATGTACTGCGGTGTCTTCCCTGAGGAGGTTTTTGATACCCGCCAACTGGTATTATGTCACTGCTTTGATAACATGTTCCAGATTTCAGGGGGCCCTTGGAAGAGAGAGTGCCCAAGGGCCCCCTCTCCTGCTGTGACCACCACCGGACCCCCCACTTATACCTTCCTTCCCACCCATCCACATCCCTACCTGTGTGTCCTTCCTTCCCCCATCCATTTCTGTTGTGGTGCTGGTTGCTATGTGGTGGTTGCTATGTGAAGACAGGAACACCACCATGATGCTTCCCAGAAGGGCCACCCTTGGGCACTACCTGCGACTTGTTCTGTGGCGGCATGTGATTTGGGGGGCTCTGAAGCAGTGTCCCCGCCTCAGGGTATGTGGACCCCTGCCCTGACACGGCTTTACTCTTTCCAGCTGATTTTGGAAGTGGTGGACCATAAGGGAAGGGTTTGTTGTGGGACTGTACCCATGTGGTTGGGACACTTAAATGTTCTCTGAGTCACATAGGAACCATTCACAATTAGGCACATAGGCAAATGTCAAAAATGCATTGCAGTGGTGCAGGGAGAGGTGCTCGAGTGCAAGGACCACCCACTTTGACACCCATGGCAACATATGCTGTAAAGGGAGTGATGTCACCTGAATCCTCCCCACGTTTTGATATCATTAAACTGTCTTGACCGATGATGTCTTACCCATCATCCTAGACATCCTTGTCTTAAATTGAGTCTTGCTTAATCTTTTTTCCCTTAGCCTTTAATTTCAATTGGGAGGTGAGGAGGACGCCTCGTTCCGTGATCTGCTGTCATGGACCTGATGATCCCAGACATCAACTTACAGATTTCATATAGACACGTGGGTGGTGATTTACAGGGACACTGAGATCAATGGGGCTCAGAAAGGTATAACTCTGCTAAGTATGGCCTTGTAAACCACCACCACCCACATGTGTCTATATGAAATCCCGACAACCAGCAATAAGATCTGCACGAATCCTGCAATCACAAAATTTCAATCTAGGGAATGAATGGTTGTCAACATACATGCAATCCATTCCACCCGATATCCATAACCTGATAAACACCAACAAGAGGCTCACAGGATTTGACTTGCCATGTAAAGTATGGATGATGGCTAATAGAATACGGACAGGCTTTGGCAGTTGTGCAAACCTGTTGTTTAAATGGGGCAAACTACCAGAGCCCGCCAAACTGTTTTCCACCTGTCACAGGAATGTGAGCATCGTGCTTTCCAGGGGAGATGTGACGGAGCTCTTTGAACTCTCCCCAGCTGTGATTGAATGAATTGAAAATTTAGATGTTAGTATTTAGGGGGACTGCCCAATCGGTCTGCATACCCATTGTATCAGGTTGGTTATGGATTTTATATTATTATATGCTTCCTGTGTATAACTCTGCCATATGATTAATTAATAAAGAAATGGCCCTGTCAGATACCACCCAGAGAACATAATGTTGGAGAGGTTTCCGTGTCTTCAGGGAACTGAAGTTGAATGTGGAGCTGATAAGACAACTCGTTCTGGCAATGAAGGATCCCTCCTCCTGTCAAAGTCAGATCTGGGAACCAACAGCTGGAATTCTCCAAGGTGCATCTGCTGTCCCTCACCTTAGATGCCAACAGGGCTCTTTTTGTAGCAGGAACTCCTTTGCCTATTGGGCGACCCACCCCTAATGTAGCCAATCCTCCAAGAGCTTACAGTAGCCCCTGTAAGAAGAGCTCTGTAAGTTCTTGGAGGATTGGCTACATTAGGGGTGTGTCGCCTAATATGCAAAGGAGTTCCTGCCACAAAAAGAGCCCTGGATGCCATTGAGACCACCAAGAGACTACAAAATACCAAAGGACTGTCGGGATCCAGGCCAACGTCCTTTTAATAGATCCATGGTCCCTTTAAGAGCCCAATATGGTTTGAAGACCAGCTTTGCGGCACAATATTCTATTCTGCATTGCAGAAGTAGTTGAAACGATGCCGTCTTCTGCTCTGCCTACATTCTTGCAGGCCTGTACCGTACTACTATGGTTAGGCAAAGTTTGAGGGCTTCCTCAAAAGGGTTGCCAAGTTTTGCAACCCACTTTTGGGTCCTGACCTACAGGTTGGGGAACACTGAGCTAGGAGACCACATAGCTCCATCAATCACGAGGACTGAGGTGGCACTCCTTTTCAGAAACAGAAACGACTCTTCAGCCCAGTGACCATTCCAGTGTTCCCTCTAAGCTGGGTTAGTGTGAGCTAGCTCACAGATTTTCAGCCTCCGGCTCACACATTTTTGTCTTAACTCAGGAAGGGATGGCTCCAGAGCAAACTCATTTATGCAGCTGCCAAATCGCTCGCTAACCACTTTAATGCCAGTAGCTCACAAAGTAGAATTTTGGCTCACAAGACTCTACAGCTTAGAGGGAGCATTGGAGACGACCCCCATTCACCCTGCGAGCACAGCCCAGTGACTACTTGGAAACGACCCCGTTAACCCAGCAAGCGCTGCCTCGATCCCTGACGTTCTTTGCAAAACTGCACAAGCTTCTGTCGAATTTATTTTTAGAACAGAGACGGTTCCTCTGACCCTGCCGGGATCCCCAGAGCAGGTTCTCCCGGTATAACACTTGTGTCTCATCCCAAAACTGGTCGAGACGCTTAACAGATTTCTGTCTAGGACTCTGATCTCCACCCAAAGTTTCACCAGGTCAGGTGGGATGTTATGTAACACCTGACTCTGCCCTGGAGGCCTGATGCTCCTTAGGAGAGGGTAGTATTGTGTGTCTTTGAGCTATGCTATCCCTTGCACAGGGCAAGGTTGCTAGCTGACCAGGGGAAAAAACGTCCTCTTCCTTTCACAGGTGGCAGCAAGTGGGAACTGCAGTCAAGTCGCAGCCTACAATCGCGCACACACGGGAAGTAATCCACTTTCAATCCACTTTCAGTGCACTTTCTAGCTGGATTTTTACTGTGCGGACTGGCAAAATCCAATTCGAAAGTGCACTGAAAGTGGATTCTTTCGTGTGCGTGATCGCAGCCGCCAACTTATGGCAACCCCAGACAGTTTTCAAGGCAAGAGACATTCAGGGGTGGCTTTGCCATGGCCCGCCTCGGGGCCTTGTGACCCTGGACTTCCTTGGTGGCCTCCCATCCGAATACCAACCAGGGCTGATCCTGTTTACTTTCTGAGATCCAACGAGATCAGGTTAGCCTGGGCTATCTGGGTCCTTTGATAGGGGTTTATTATTTGAAGCTTTCAGGGTATGAACTTATTTATTACTTTAGATTTGTATCCCGCCTAGCCGGGGCAAACTGGCTCAAAATGCCATCACCTGACAATGGCTACTGATCAAACTGGTTTTAAGTGGACAGCTTAGAGGAACCAGCTAGAGGCAACCCTACTTTTTAAAAATTTCCTGCTCTGAGTTCCTTTCTTTCTTCATTTTAGGCCCAGGATCAAACATCAAACATAGTTTCCTCCTCCTCCTTCGTAAGCCTAGAATGTCCTTCCGGGATACACCCGCCAGTATTATTTCTTTAATTAGGATGCTTTTATGCCGCCTCTTCAGAGTCCTGCTCAAGGCAGCTTATAATTAAAGGCATTACAATATGAAAACAAACAGTTAAAAAAAACCCATAAGCACTGGACATAAGCAGCGTAAAAGCTGTCAATTAGGGGAGATCCCCTACGATTACCATGGATCTCCAGACAATAGTGATCAGTCCCCCTGGAGAAAATGGCTGCTTTGGAGGGTGGACTCTACGGCATTGTACCCCACTGAGGTCCCTGGCCTCCCCAAACCCCGCCTCCCTGGGCTCCTCCCCCCAAATCTCCAGGTATTAAAAGACGTCTACTCCTTGGGAGGAAAGTGATGGCAAATCTAGACAGCATAATAAAAAGTAGAGACATCACCCTGCCAACAAAAGTCCGTACGGTCAAAGCAATGGTATTCCCAGTAGTAACGTATGGCTGCAAGAGTTGGATTATAAGGAGATGCTTTCCAATTATGGTGCTGGAGAAGACTCGTGAGAGTCCCTCAGACTGCAAGGAGATGAAATCAGTCAATCCTAAAAGAATTCAACCCTGACTGTTCCCTGGAAGGCCAGATACTGAAGCTCAAATACTTTGGCCACCAAAGGAGAAGGGAGCACTCACTGGAGTGGGAAAGACTGAATGTAAAAGAAGAAGGGGACAGCAGAGGAAGAGATGGTTAGACAGTGTGTTATCAATGCAATGAACATGAAGTTGAGCACACTCTGGAAGACAACGGAGGACAGGAGGGCTTGGTGCGATGTGGTCCATGGGGTTGCGAAGAGTCGGACTCGACTGTGTGACCGAATAACAACAAAAGAGCTGGCAACCCTAACTGTCATACAGGTTGAGTCTGAGAGTGTGTAACTGCCCCAAGGTCACCCAGCAAACCTGGCCCATTGCAGACTGAGGTCTTCCACAACCTGTGCTAACCACAACAACATACTGGTTCTTAACTAGCCGACTAATGACCTTAGATGGGGATGCACATCCCTGCCTGCCTGGAAAGGTACATCCGGACATGTCATCATGCCCAGAGGAGCCCTGCAAAGAATCTAGTTGCACAAAAGCATCGACGCTGTCTGCACGCACGAACGCACATTTCTGCACACTCGTCTCCCACTGGCCATGAGGGCAGCACTCTTCTTCCACTGTTCCTTCCTAAAACTGTCCTTCACAACTTTTTAAATTTTTCTTTTATTTCTTACATTTCAGAGTTCGATGAAGAAGAAATGTTATCTCCTCAGTTCCATTGTGTTTACCATCTGGGACCTGGGGTACAGCCCGTACTTCTGGTTTGATGCAGGCGCCAGCTGTGTACAACACCAATTGTTTGGGAACATGTAAGGACGCTAGGTGTTTCCCCCTTCCCCTTGCTGTAGCTTTTCAGCATTTAAAAAATGGATCCCGTGCTGTTGTTTTTCTTAAACAGAAAAGATTAAATATACTTCTGCCTGAATAAATGCACATGTAGTGCTTTCAGTGTTTGAAAAACACAAACAGCTTGCCTGAAGTGGGGGAAAGGGGGGAAGACAAATTATTGAATCAGCAGTTGGTTGGCGGATCAGTATGTCTGTGAAAAGGGCTAAGAAAACAGGAGGAAGCAATATTCTAGCTACAGGAGGGGGGGAAATGTACAAAGTCCCAAGTTGTATGTGCATCCAGGGGATTTTCTGTAGGAAAAGCCCAGCAGGAACTCATTAGCATAATAGGCCACACCGAACAGCAGAAACTCATTAGCATAGTAGGCCACACCCATGACATCACAGCTCATTAGCATATTAGGCCACACACCCCATGTCACCAGAAGTGTGGTCATCCAGCCGCACCAACCTTTTGCTTCTTATTCTGTTTACCTTGTTTGTTGTCAAAACCCAGGGCTTTTTCTGTAGCAGGAACTCCTTTGCATGTTAGGCCACACACCCCTCATGTAGCCAATCCTAATGAGTTTCTGCTGCTGGGTGTGGCCTATTATGCTAATGAGTTCCTGCTGGGCATGGCCAACTCAGGAGCCAGCCGGAACTCCGTTCCTGTGCGTTCATGCCCAAAAATTGCCCTGTGTGCTATGAACCTACTATTATTTACTTATTCTCGTACCTCGTTTCTGCACCTTTCAAGCTCCCCCCCATTTTAAAATTCTGTATTTTGCCTTGACGGTTGCAGCTCTAGACTGAGTCGATGGTTGCAGTTTTATGGAAACTGGAGGGTTTAGTTTTTGCTAATAAAGAAAAGATAATGCCATATAACAGAGCCGTCCCGATGAGACACTCCTTTGACCAGCCTCTCACTTTTGGCTGTGCTGTTTTCCGATTTCAGAGCCTGCATAGCAGGGAGGAGAGAAAACCACAAGAGTTTCTTCTTTCATAGCCTTAAACTTCCTTTCTTTGCTCAGCTACCGCTGGGGAGTGGCAGCTGATGGGAAACCCAACAAATCCAGGATCCTTTCTTTTCACCCAGAACCCTTTCCTTGTCGGGCAGCCCTTCCTTTTATATCCTGCGGCTTTTGCTGGAGCCGGGTTAATGCAAACGTCGCCAGTCTTTCCTTGTACAAAGATCTGTTTTGTTTGAGGAGAGATTATAAGCAAGGGAATTGTCTATACCACAGTTTCTCGGATCAGGCTGTGACCCAAAAGTACCTCTCTCTCATGTGGGTGGTGGCGTTTCCTCATCCCTTGGGGGAAGGGTTGCCAGCTCTGGGTGGGGAAATACCTAGAGCCTTTGAGGGTGGAGCTCGGGGAGGGCGGGGTTTAGAGAGGGGAGGGACCTCAGCGGGATACAATGCCGTAGAGTCCACCTTGCAAATCAGCCATTTTCTCCAGGGGAACTTGTTATGTATTGTGCATACATACTGAAGGCCTAGCTTGGGCCATAACTCCATAGGAGCTAAGGTATCGTAAATGAAACATTCTGATTGGCTGTTCTGCGTACTAAACCAATCAGAGACTAGAAAGGTTTCGGAGGGAACAAATGCTGTTGGCCTTTATGCAAGAATTCTGATTGGTTCTTAACCCGCTAGGGGGCGCGGTTATCCAAGCCCGGAAAGTTTAAAAGAGAGCTTTTTGCTCTCCTGTGTTTGTGTTGATATATCTGTCATGTTCAAATAAAGCTGAATCACTTGTTAAGAGCTGACTGGAGTCTCATACTTAACAGAACTGCTCTTGATTGTCTCGAGATCAACTGTAATAGCGGGAGATCTCCAGGCCCCACCTGGAGGTTGACAACCCTGCTCAGGGATGACATCTGTTGGTGTCTGGGTTGCAAGCCTACAGGTAGGGCCTGGAGATCTCTTGGAATTACAATTCATCTCCAACAACAGCGATCAGTTCCTCTGGAAGAAATGGCTGCTCTGGAGTCCAAATAATTCAGGGCAACAGCAGTCTGAAACCCGGCTGACCACTGAAGGGAGGTATCAATAAAAACAAACCGGGGGAATCGCTATCAAATGCAAAAAATATATATTATTCGAAAGTGCGCAACCTCAAATTACGTTATATATAACTGAAAATACAAAAATGTGTAGGAAGTACAAAAATGTAGGTCAAGCAATATTATAAGTCCAACAATTATAATCAAGTCCAACGATTTACGAAGAGTCCGGCTTCAACTTCGTTTCAAGAGAAGACTTCATCAGAAGTGTTTTAACATCAAACGGTGTGTATTTGTTTCCTCTTTCTTAGATAAACAGAATGTTCTCTATGTTGCTATGAGGTTATTATCTGGGACAAGCCCTTCAATAGATTTAAGCACTTCTTATAAATGGGCAGATCTCTATGTAGAAGGGAGGTAACATAATGCAGAATGGGGGGGGACCAGAATAAAAAGAAGGTTGAACTCAATTTTAGAAGAGAAGAAGAAAAGATTGGATTTATACCCTGCCCTTCACTACCCAAAGGAGTCTCAGAGCGGCTTACAAACTCCCTTCCCTTCCCCTCCCTACAACAGACACCCTGTGTGAGGTAGGTGGGGCTGAGAGAGCTCTGAGAGAAACTGCTCTTTTTCAAGGACAGCTCTTATCAGATCTATGGCTTGCCCAAGGTCATCCAGCAGGTACGAGTGGAGGAGTGGGGAATCAAACCCGGTTCTCCCAGATTAGAGTCCACACTTAACCACTACACCAAACTGGTGCGCAGAATGGGGAAAAAACCTGGATTAAAAAGAAAGTTGAATTTGATTTTACTGTAGAATTGCTTGGAGGACACCGCGGTGAACATGGATTAAAAGGAGAGTGCAGAAAGGGACTGAGGTCTGACGAGACTGGGCTAGTCTGGGCTACCCAGGTCATGTTTAGGCTCTGAGAAAAGCGGCAATGAACCCGCTGAGGCCAGAGGAGGTGGCCAGGACACTGAGATTGCCAGTACGACTACAGCAACTCTGCTGGCTCCTCTAGGTTTGGAAGCTTCACGACTGCCTCATTTGGCAGGCCTAACAGGCTTACTGTGCATGGAGGCTGTCAATTTAACATCAAACATGTTCGACCATCAAACATACCGTGTTGGACTGTGATGACCGTCGACGTTCACTATGTCTGTTCCATTTGGCACAGGGTGACCCGAAGCCTGCCAGACAGGCTTGCATAATCCTTTTTTGGTTTCAACACGGCACCTGCACAAAAATGCTGCCCATCCAAACAGACTGGCAGTCATTAATGTCACTACAGGTCTAGTTAAACAAAGACCAAATGCTAGGATTTAAAAAACAAAAATATAGCATTTATTTATGACTGATTTAATTGTCTGTTTAAGCGACTGCCTACTGAACAGAGCAGGGGGAGCCAGGACGGGGGAGGAGAACTTCATTGGATGGGGTGAGAATGCACAGGCATGAAAAGCTGATTTCAGAGTACAGCACTGTTAGGAAAGAATACAGTGGAGCTGTCTGCCAGTTTGGTGTAGTGGTTAAGTGCACGGACTCTAATCTGGGAGAACCGGGCTTTTCCCCACTCCTCCAAATGCAGCTGGTGGTGTGACCTTGGGTCAGTCACAAGTTCTCTCAGAGCTGCTCTCTCAAGGACAGTTCTCGAAAGAGCTCTCTCAGCCATGCCTACCTCACAGGGTGTCTGTTGTGGGGAGGGGAAGGGAAAGGAGATTGTAAGCTGCTCTGAGACACCTTCAGGTAGTCAAGGATGGGGTATAAATCCAATCTCTTCTCTCTCTTCTTCTTCAAACAGCCACAAACTGGTTGAGGAACAGTCCACTGAAAAATTTTGGGGTGGAACCAATGAGAGAGAACGCTCAAACACAGGAAAAGAGGCAACCAATCAGGGGTGAGACACATATATCAGGTACAACTCTTAGGTTTGGGGTGGTGGGCAGGGAAATGTACTCGTAAGGGGATTTCGCAGCCCCCTTGAGGTTGCTGAAGTTTTCAGCACATGTGCAAAAAACAAACAAAAAACAGTGGAAAACCAACCCACAATTTGAATGTGAACAGATGAAACACTGACGGAGGAAAAAACAACAAAAAAAAGTAAGCTTGTAATAATCGCACAGATAGCACGATCATCGGAACTGCCACCACGTCGACGAAAACCCAGAAGGTGGCTGCAGTCTGGAAAATGCCTAGGTTTTCAGCAACTACATCCTTCAAAACAAAACCCCACCCCAGAATAAACACCGCAGGTAAAGAAAGTGCTGTTATTTCTGACACGATGCGCTATTTTGAAAAGCAGTGCAGTTCAAAGCTGCACATGCTTCTAACTGGGTGTTGTACTTGGCCTCTTCACATACGCTAGTAATGTCTGCCAAAGCTGAGCAAGCACTGATGTGCCAGATTTGACAAAGCTTTCTGGCATATTAGCAGTAAAAAGATCTCGGAACCAGCCACCCATGCAGTGTTGATCGGTCAAATTAAATCCAAATGACCGCTGATCTATCATATTTCAATATTAGCCATAAATTTTGCCAAAACGATAGCACATGATACTCTACCACATCTCGACACTGCCCAATCTGAACAAAGGTTGCAGTTAAATTTATATGGTGACCAGCTGAATCTAGTACTACCTTGTAAGTCTTTTCAGCACTGCTGTATATATAAGTGGAAAAGGCAAACAACGAGGGATCACAGTTATCCTTACAGAAAATACAAAAAAAACAACAGACATTGTGATATGATGGCAGAAACATTTAGTAAATCTTTGCGTGTTAAAACATTGTAGAAAGGAAAACAACACGAAGGTGAATGAAATGTTATTTGATATTGTTTCAAACTTACCTTTTAAACACTTTTAAATGCAACTAGAGGTAAGTTTGAAACGATATCAAATAACATTCCATTCAGCTTCATGTTGTTTTCCTTTCTAAAATAACCATGGGGTTTTCCCCCAGGATAACAATTTGAAGAAATTATACTCCTGAGGCTTGTAGAGGGCAGTGTGCCAGTCTAATTCAGAAGGCTTTTGCATTTGTGTAGAAAAGAAGTTAAGGTCTGGTTTGCGCCCAACATATTATTGAGCTATATCAAGACGCTGACACCTTTGAAGAGAACAGGATTACTCCTGAAGAAGAACTGGGATGAAATGAGCCTAAATCCAGGTGCTCATTGAGAGGTGAATGGTCTTTTCCTTGCTTACAGAAACGTTTTAACATGCAAAGTTTTACTAAATGTTTCTGCCATCACATCACAGTGTCTGTTTTTTTTATGTTGTATTTTTTATATATATATGGGTCCTGAATGATAAAGCTTAGGAGAGGGTCCCACTTCAAAAAGTTCGAAAATTACTGGGGTGTATTATACTACTGTCTTATAGGGTTGCCAGCTTCAGCTTGGGAAATTCCTGGAGATTAGGGAATAGAACCTGGAGAGGGCAGGACTTGAAGTGGGGAAGGACCCCAGCTTCCAAGCAGCTATTTTTCTACAGGGAAACTGATCTCTGTAGTCTGGAGAGCAGCTGTCATTCTGGGAAACTGCCAGGCCCTACCTGGAGGTTGGCAACTCTATTTTTTACCACTGACAGCCTGCAACTACTAATTTCTCACATCATCTTCCCATCCTCTTCTGAACCCAGCACAAGCTCGTCTTTACCTTTCAAAAAGTAAAGGTAAAGGCTTCCCTTGCTTGAAAGCCAGTCCAATTTGACTCTAGGGTGCAGTGCTCACCTCCGTTTCCAAGCCGAAGAGCCAGCGCTGTCCGAAGACATCTCCGTGGTCATGTGGCTGGTATGACTAAATGCCAAGGTGCATGGAACACTGTTACCTTCCCACCAAAGCGGTACCTATTTATCCACTTGCAATTTCTTGCTTTTGAACTGCTAGGTTGGCAAGAGCTGGGAACAGAGACTGGAGCTCACTCTGTCATGCGGCACTCAGGTCTCGAACTGCCAAGCTACAGACCTTCCAGTCTGCAGCTCAGCGTCTTAACCACTGAGCCACCGCGGCCCTTTCAAACATCCCATCAAATACCTCTACCTCCCATCTCATCTTTCTGCCCTTGTTTCCCATGATATCTCCCCCTGTGACCGCTGTTCCTCCAGGGCAACTCTTCATCGCCAGCCAAAAGGCCTTTTGCAATGCAGTCCTGAACAGAGTTGCACTTTTCTAAATCCACTGAAGTCAAAACGGTGTAACTCCGCTAAGGACTGCACTGTGGTTCTCTACCTCACCTCTGCACACTTTCCCTTCCTGTCCCCTATTATGCATGGAACTTCCTCTATGCAGATGTAAGCATCGGCCTTTGATCTCATTCCTCATTCCCAGTTATAACCAAACTCATACAGGGCACTGCATTTAGAAGTAAATCCCTTGCTTCCCTTTCCTTTCCCACCCTCCCTATTGTCTTCTGCACAGTCAGTTTTAGAATGTAAACGCCATGGGGGCATGACCTCTTCTGTTTCTGCTTCAAACATGTTGCAGCCTTCTAAAATGCGCACAGATGGTGCTTCGTAAATCCTGGAGTAATTTTAAAAAGTGGTGTTTTGCTGAAGTTGATTTATCCAGCCAAACACAATTATTTTATTTTGTGGTCACTGCCTTTATTTTAAAATTCAAGGTGACGTACAGTTGATCTTCACAGGACTGAATGCAAGGAACTCTGGGGAGTTCCAGCTAAATGGGAGTTCCTTTTAATTCCTCACTGAATAATGGCCAGATTCGTAACACCCAGAATTAGGGATAAGGGGTTCTTTTTAGTAGAGATGCTCAAACAGTGCCCAGTTCAACTCATGTGTTGTTTACCAGTCACAAACATAAGAAGAACATAAGAACATAAGAGAAGCCAATGCTGGATCAGGCCAATGGCCCATCCAGTCCAACACTCTGTCACACAGTGGCCAAAAATACCAGGTGCCATCAGGAGGTCCAGCAGTGGGGCCAGGACACTAGAAGCCCTCCCACTGTTGCCCCCCCAAGCACCAAGAATACAGAGCATCACTTGCCCCAGCCTGAGAGTTCCTATCTATACCTTGCGGCTAATAGCCACTGATGGACCTCTGTTCCATATCTATATATCTAATAGCCAAGTTGCCCCCTCTGTGCGAGTATCTAAATCTGCACATTGGGGGCACCTGAGGGGCAGAGAGATTTTCCTGCACACTTGGGGCAGTCCCCAGGTGTGCAGAAAAATCTGAAAAGTTTTAAAAACTGTATGGGGGATACTTAAATCCCACCAAAAGTAAAAGAGCATTCCCTGCACATATGCAGAGAACTCTCTGGCCATGGGGGAGGCTCCGTGGCCTGGCAGTTGAAAGGCACTCAGGGCTCACTGTCAGTGCCTGGGGGGAGCAGAAGAGGGTGGGGGAGAAGGATTGGTGGGCCCAGGGGCTGGGACCCACGCAGGTCTCTCTGTCAGTGCAGGTGGGGTTGGGGGGGAGAATTGGTGGGCCCGGGCCTTGCCATTGGATTGGGGGAGAAGGGGAGAAGGGTCACCTGTGGCTGCTTTCTCCTCCACATGGAGCTCCTTCTCCCCTCCCACGAGTATCACGGGTCCCCGCTTCTTGTGTTTATCTAATTCCCTCTTGAAGCCATCCATGCTTGTAGCTGCCACCACCCCCTGTGGCAGCGAATTCCATGTGTTAATCACTCTTTGGGTGAAGAAGGACTTCCTTTTATCTGCTCTAACCCAACTGCTCAGCAACTTCATGGAATGCCCACGAGTTATTGTATAGCTGATATTTTCACAGTCTGTTCATCTGTCGGTTGACCCATTCATTTATTAAAAAAAAAATTCATTACGTTTTTCATACATATATATAAAAAAGAACAAGGGATATAAACAGTAGGAAAAAAAAGAAAATAAAGCAAAGAAACACATCTTTACAGTTTAACTGACTCCAAAACTATCTCGCCAACAAAGCAAAATGCAATCCCTTATTACACCAATCCAACTTATTCCTCTTAAATCATAACCTTTCACTCAACACCTTTCCTTAGGGTTGCCAGGTCTCACCTTACCTGTGGCGGGGGGCACCTGGCTCCTCGTCAGGACTTTTCTGCCACATGTGCGAACCTCACACGGCGCAACGACATCACCGGTAGTGATGTCATCACGCTAGGGCTGTTGCACAGTGAAGCTCTAGCATTCGGAGGAAAAACTCTATGGTAACCATAGAGTACCCCTGAATGCTAGAGCATCACCATGCGATGCCTCCAGCATGATGACATCACTACCAGTGATGTCATTGCATCAGCACTGTCCCTGAGGGATGATACTGTTTGGGGGTGGGGCTTCCCCTGCCAGCCAGCTGGACGGCGGCGGATCAGGGGCCCTGAAATTGGGGGATGGCAACCCCATCTTTCCTCTATAAACTTATTTACATACCCTTACTCAGCAGATACACAGATCGTCAACTCATTTTTTTTTTCTTTGCATGCAGAAAGTCAATAAGGGGCTTCCAGCTAGCAATAAAAGTAAATAATGTCTTTTCTTTAATTAAAGTTTAGCCATTTCTGCTAATTCCAGTATCTTCAACCACCATTCTACTCGTGGACCCATTCATGACAGTTCAGAAGGTTGCTCCACCCTATTCTTTCTTACCAGAATAGGATGTTTTTTGAGCATGAGCCCAAATGAGTCCCCCCACCCCTCATTTTTATGCCACTGTGCTGCTCGAAGGGCAATTGTTTACACAGGCAGTTAAATCAGAAATCAGCCACCAATATTATAATAGCTCTGGTGTTCAGGCCCGTAGTCAGGATTATTTTAATTCAGGGGGCCTTTAAATAAGTTGGGGGGCACCCTGCACAGACACCCCCACCCCAAGGGAGTGCCACAAATAAAATAAAAAATTGGAAGTTGGGGGGCCTGGGCTGGATATGAAGTGGGGCGGGGGTGTCCTTGGCAGTAAGTCAGGTGGCCAGGCCCCAATATGCCCCACTGTAGCCACGGGCTTGCTGGTGTTTCTGTAAGTTGCCCTTAGCGACGTTAATTTCCACACATGCATTGTTTTATTTGGGGGGAAAGGATGCAAACCTGTCTGGTAGGTGTTTAAATCATTTGGTGTCAAATCAAACAAGCACGGTGATCCACTCACATCTGATTGGCACAGTCAAACACAGTCGAAAACGACAGTTGAAAATATCGGTTGAGAAATTTGTGGCACTCCTCATACTGATAAAATAAAGCTGTGACATTTCAGAAATACTGGCTTCAAATACTAGTCCCTTGGGCAGGGCAGAAGATAAGCTAGGTGGAGCTTAGAGGAATTTGGTATGTCAAGGGTGGAGCTACAGTCTGTTGGGTTTTGGATGGCAATAGAAGTTTAATGACTTTTCAGACTGCAAAATCAGTAGCATGATAGAAAAAACGTTTTACTGTTTGGCCCAGGAAAATACTGGCCAGTATTTCCAGGGCAACAACATATCTTCTGGGTAGGCTTGAACTTAACAGTTGCCAGCATGGCATCTGCAAATGCCAGGAAATTTTGAGGGTGGTACCTAGGAAGTGAGGAGTTTGGTGACATTCTAGGAATTTCCCCTGATATTTATGGTAAAGACCACACAGGGGTAAATCCCCTAGGACATCATTATGAAGGCCACTTCCCCTTCCTGACTGTGTTGTGTTTGTATGGCTATATATTTTATTTATTTGTTTAAATATTTTATACATACATTTTAAATGCTGTTTAACATTGTAAATATTTTTAATACTTTGATCATCGCCACCCTGGGGACTCTATTCGGCTGTACAGGTGGTATAGAAATGTTTAAAATAAATTAATAAATACGCTGCCTGTTTTTAATCCTGCTCCCTCAATTTTTGAGGATGGGGGAATTGAGGTAGAGGGTGGGAGTTTTCCCGCTGTAGGTGGGCAAATGGCAAAGCGGTTTAAATCTTCCTTCCTTCCTTGTATTATGTTTTGTTTGTTCGTGTGCCAGTGGTATTACTGGTACCCAACTGGCTCAACGTGTGACGCCACACCAAGCAAGAGAAAATGTTAGGAGCGGTAGAGCTCTGGAATGCCAGAGATTTCATAACTCCTGGGAGGGAAAAAAACTTTCATATCAACTTACTCCAGATGTGTCTCTGGGCCTTTGTTTGAACATGGGACAATGAGGCGTGCCTCCAGGGGGTGTGTGTGTGTGTGAGAGAGAGAGAGAAACAGAGATTGGAATTTCAATTTATGCCGGGCTCAGGAAATGGGGCAGGTTATACAACTGCTCAGAGCTATGAGCACAAAGCATCACGGACAATGAGAGCCAGCAGTCTTACAGGGCCAGGCATGTGAGATTGTAGCCCACTCTGGCAAGTAGAGAACAGGCCAAGCGGAGTGGGTGTCAATCAGTGTTCCCTCTAAGCTGAATCAGTGTGAGCTAGCTCCCAGTTTTTCAGCCTCCGGCTCACACATTTTTGTCTTAGTTCAGGAAGGAGGGCTCCAGAGCAAACTAATTTATGCAGTGGCCAAATGGCTCGCTCACAACTTTAATGCCAGTCGCTCACAAAGCAGAATTTTTGCTCAGGCCCCACCTGGAGTTATTCTGCTATGGTCAGGCCCCACCTGGAGTACTGTGTCCAGTTTTGGGCACCACATTTTCGGAAGGATGTTGACAAACTCGAGCGGGTCCAGAGGAGGGCGACCAGGATGGTGAGAGGGTTGGAGTCCAAGTCTTATGAGGAAAGGCTGAGGGAGTTGGGTATGTTTAGCCTGGGAAAGAGAAGGTTTAGAGGGGACATGATTGCAGTCTTCAAGTATTTGAAGGGCTGTCATGTAGAAGATGGAGTGGATCTATTCTCTCTTGCTCCGGATTGCAAGGATCTAATGGGTGGAAATTACAAGGGAGTCGTTACCGGCTTAATATCAGGAGAAACTTCCTGACTGTAAGAGTGGTTGAGCAGTGGAACAGACTGCCTCGGGAGGTGGTGGATGCTCCTTCGCTGGACGTTTTCAAGAGGAGACTGGACAACCATCTTTTGGGTATGTTGTAGGTATGTAGGGGTTTCGGCTGTGTTCCTGCAGAGTGCAGGGGGTTGGACTAGATGGCCTGCAAGGTCCCTTCCAACTCTAACATTCTATGATTCTATGATTCTAAGCTGCGGGGTCTTGTGAGCAAAAATTCTACTTTGTGAGCTACCGGCATTAAAGGAGTGAGTGAGCAATTTGGCTACTGCATCAATTAGTTTGCTCTGGAGCGCCATCCTTCCTGAGCGAAGACAAAAATCTGTGAGCTGGAGGCTAAAAATCTGTGAGCTAGCTCACACTAACTCAGCTTAGAGGGAACACTGGGGTCATCCATGTTTCTGAGTGGGAGTATGACTGTAATCACAGTGGATGCCAGCCTCCAGGTGGGACCTGGGGATCCACTTGGAATTACAGCTCATTTCCAGACTGGAAAGATCTCTTCCACTGGAGAAAATGCATGCTCTGGAAGGTGGACTCATTGTACCCCATCGTGGTCCCTGGTCTCCCCAGGTTCCATCCCCAAATCTCCAGGCATTTCCCAGCCTGTATCTGTCAGCCCTACTCCCCCACTGGTAGCTAGGGATGACCTGGCAACCCTAGACATCAGTAATCAGATGCAAAAGTGGGATTAAAGACTTAGGGAGGCTGGGAACTAAGATTTATATCTATAGGCGCTTCTGATTCTTGTGTCCACAAATGAGGAAGTTAAACATACCAAACCACTCCCTGGCCAAAATAGGGTTGGCAGATCCTACCTGGCTGCCGGCGGGGGGACTCTGGATCCTTCCTTGGTTTCTTCTGGTGTGGGTATGAAAAGCACGTGCCGTGATGACATCCCCCAGAAGTGACATCATTGTGTTTTGACATTGGGGGTGACATTCTAGGTTTTGGGCAAAACTCTATGGTTTTTGGGGGGCCTCAAAACTATAGAGTTTTGCCCAAAACCTAAAGCGTTGCACCCAGAAACTTGATGGTGTCACTTCTGGGTGATGTTATTGTGCCAGCGCCAGCAGTGCTGAGAGGGGGTCTTCTTGGGGTGGGGCTTCCCCCGCCAGCCAGTTGGGCCACAGCATATTGGGCCCCCGAAATCGGGGGATCCCTCTGGCCTCACTGGGGGAATGGCAACCCTAAATCAAAAGCATGTAAGGAAACCTTCCCTGTTTCATTTGACTTTTAAATATGCAGACTGACGCTCTTAGCGAGGTTTGCCAATTTTAGAATTAAAAAAGAAAATCTGGAACCTGTGCGGGGCCTGGGCCTGGGATTGCCAAGCCACAGGTGGTGGCTAGAGATCTCCTGGGATTACAACTGAGATCCGACAACTGAGATCAGTTCCCCTGGAGAAAATGGCTATTTTGGAAGGTGGACCCCACTGAAGCCCCTCACCTCCTCATGCCCCACCCTCCTCAGGCCTCACCCCCAAATCTCCAGGTATCTCCCAACCTCTGATCCCAGCTGCTTTACCCTAAGGCAGCCTGTTTAAAACTATTTGATTCAGGCTACCACTTGCAATCCATGCTCGATTTCCAGGAAACCCGGGGTTTACTTTGCGCCTTGCCAATGAAATCAGTTTGCAGGATCTCTCATTCCAACGAAATCAGGGCCGGATCAAGACACCCTGAGGACCTAAACTGTACATCGAGTTTAAGAGGCTCCGTAACATAACCAAAAAATTAGTTATTTGGTAACTGTTTAGAGGTCTTCTTTGTATTTAGAGATCTCTCATCTGAGGCCCTAAACTGTAAGGTTACTTAGTCTGTGCATAAATCTAGTTCTGAATGAAATGCAGATGAAGGGTCTGGCTGCCAGTTCTGGGATGGGAAATACCTGGAGATTTGGGGGGTAGAGCCTGGGGAGGGCAGGGTCTGAAAAGAGGAGGGGAGAGACCTCAGCGTGGCACGATGCCACAGAGTCCATCTTCCAAACCAGCCATTTTCTCTGGGAGGAAGTGATCTCTATAGTCTGGAGAGTAGTTGTAAAAATGGGAGATCTCCAGGCCCCACCTGGAGGGTGGCAACCTGAAGAAGCAGGCTAGTTTCACCAGCACCTGATCGTTTATTTGGCACATTTTTTAAATCCCATCATTCCCCCAAGGAGCTAACAGTGGCATACATGGTTTTCCCCTCCTCCAAGCCAGATATATAAATAAACAAACCAACCCCGTGAGGTAGTTTAGGCTGCGAGGAACAGTGATTGGCTCAAGGTCCACCCAGTAAGTCCCATGACAAATGGGGATTGAAGAAGAAAAAGAGATTGGATTTACACCCCATCCTTCACTCGGGAGTCTCAGAGCGGCTTACAGTCTCCTTTCCCTTCCTCTTCCCACAACAGACACCCTGTGAGGTAGGTGGGGCTGAGAGAACTCTTTCAAGGACTGCTCTTGAGAGAACAGCTCTGAGAGAACTTGTGACTGACCCAAGGTCACCCAGCTGGCTTCAAGTGGAGAAATGGGGACTCAAACCTGGTTCTTGCAGATTGGAGTCCGTGCTCTTAACCACTACACCAAACTGGCTCTCAGACCTAGGTCTCCCCTGGTATACTGAATACTCTAATTATTACATATACCACTGGTTGATTATTACGTTAATCTGAATTGATTCCTTTCTAGTTTCCTCAAATTGCTGAAAATGGGGTTTAGCTTGCCTTTCCCTGATTCTTGGCGTAACAGAGGGCCCCAAAGAATTCTCCAGAAGATTGATCAACACCTATACGGCTCGGAAGGGTAGAACAATCTGTGTTCCACTCCCTGAATCACAGCACCATGTATGGAGAAATTATCAGTTCCAATCGTCCTTCCCCCCTCCCCATGTAGTCTCTCTAAACCCCATCCAGAGTCAATTCATCCATGATGTGACCTGTCCCAGCACATCCGGGGCACATGACATGCAGAAACTGATTCAGGGGCGAGAAAGACTCATCACCTCGACCGTCTGGCAGGATATGGAAAAGATGCATTGACCTAGTTAGTGGGAAACCCAACTGTCTCACAAACAGGCGATGGCATAATCAAGTCAAACTCTGGCACGTCTGATCAATTATTAGCAAAATGCCCACCATTATGATGATAAGGCACATGACGGCTGGAGTTCTGGAATGACAACTGATAAAGGGCTAGAGTTCTGGAATGACAACTGATCTTCATACTTCAGAGATACAGGTCCTTTCCACACTCGGATCTCATCCCTGGTTTTATCAGAGTTCTGCTCGGGACACAAGACCTTGCATTTATCCCTGGTTAGAACAGCATCCGTTTATCCCGGGACAAGTGTGGGGTGAAACTGGGGTGACCTCAATGTAATGTGGAAACAAAAAGTACCCCGAGATAATTACAGGGGTGAACTCGAGTGTAGTGTAGAATGTAAAAATACCCCGAGATAATTAGAGGGCTGAACTCACATGTAGTGTAGAATGTAAGTCTGGGGACACAGTTGAACCAGAATTTAAGATCTAGTGCAGAAAGGACCCTTGAAAGAAGAAGAGATTGGATTTATACTCCACTCTTCACTACCTGAAGGGGTCTCAGAGTGGCTTTCCCTTCCCCTTTCCACAACAGACACCCTGTGAGGTAGGTGGGGCTGAGAGAGCTCTTTTGAGGACTTCTGAGAGAACAGCTCTGAAAGAACTTGTGACTGACCCAAGGTCACACCAGCAGCTGCATGTGGAGGAGTGGGGGATCAAACCCGGTTCTCCCAGATTAGAGTTCATGCTCCTAACCATTATAACAAACTAGTTCTCTTCCCCCAGATAAAATAGTAACTTTAGAGAAAGGACTCTATGACAGGGTGTCATGATCTGTGCAGGATGGAGGCAGGGCCTAGAGGCCTAAGCTCTAGGAGGGGCCTGTCTGACCGTGGAAAACAGACAGCCTACATTCCCCATAATGCTTAGAGAGGGTTATAGCCAATCAGAGTGCAGAGACTCTGTGTACGCCTCTGGAGATCTGTACATGACTGGGAGAAAAGCCTGAGGCCTCGGGCCAGGAAAGGCCTGTGTGGTAGTAAAAAGCAAGCTGCCTACAATTCCCACAATGCCTAGAGCCAGCTGCAACTAGTGGGGATACCAGAAGTCTCTGAGGTGACGTGTTCTTGTACTTGGTTTCAGTTTAACTGACGTTCTTTTTCTCTGTGGTCTGAGGAGACTGGTCTGGGACAAAGTTCCTTCACTTGGGAGAGTAAGTTAAGCCTGGTCTATAGAGGGCTGTGAGGAAATGGTTCTTTGGCTCTTCTTCGGTTTTCCCTCTCACAGAGTTACTGAGGGGGAAAGGCTGGTCTGAGAGGAAAGGATCCCTCAGTGGGCTCAGTGTGAGTTTTAGGCAGGAGGCCTGGTAAGAAGGTAAGGTAGCTGTAACAGGAGTAAGGAGTAACAGATAGCTGTGTTAGCTTTGTGTTCTTTCTGCCTTTCAACACTGTTATACCTTTTGAAGCATCTTGTCTTGTTTTCAGTGCCCCATCACTGTATAAATAAACCATTTGTTTAAAAGTCCTCTGCCTGGTCATCACGCCTAAGGTTCTCGGCTTCAAAAGGGGCAGTTTGGATGGGCTTGAGAGGATACCCTGGTCCTTCTCAAGGGACCGTAAGTCCAGGGTGCTGGCAGCGGAAGACGGCGACCCGCTGGGGTCATGACACGGGTTCCCAACCTTTTCGAGCCCGTGGGCACCTTTGCAATTCTGGCACGGGGTGGTGAGTGCAACCACAAAATGGTGGCCAGAAGAGCCACACAAACAAGAGGAACCCGCAAGGCAGGGATAAGGAGTAATTAAAAAAAAAATACACTGGGAAAGAGGAGTGGGAGAGAATAAAACTAACACTGTGGGGGCAACTATCAGAGAAACAACAATATTTCAGTCTGCACCCCTAATCGGAACTCCAGTCGCCAATCAGGAGCCTGGCTGGGTAAGAGTCCCACTTGGCCCAACCACATTCTACAAAGACTTGGCGTGCGCCAGGAAAGGTGTTGCTGGGTGCCATAGGGCCCGTGGGCACCATGTTGGGGAACCCTGCTCTATGACATCACATCCCTGCTGAGCTCCCTTTCTTCCCCAACCTCTGCCCTTCCCAGGCACCTCCACCAAATCTCCATGAATTTCCCAAGCCGGAGCTGGCAGCTCTAAGACATTTCAAAGATCCTTCAGAGAGCCAGTCTGATGTAGTGGTTAACTGTGCGGACTCTAATCTGGGAGAACCGGGTTTGATTCCCCACTCCTCCACTTGCACCTGCTGATGTGACCTTGGGTCAGTCACAAGCTCTGGCACAGCTGTTCTCTCAAGGACAGTTTCTGTCAGAAGTTCTCTCACCCCCACCTACCTCACAGGGTGTCTGCTGTGGGGAGGGGAAGGGAAAAGGAGTTTGTAAGCCGCTCTGAGACCCCAAGTGAGGGGCGGGGTATAAATCCAATCTCTTCTTCTTCCTTCTTCTTCTTCTTCTTCTTCTTCTTCTTCATCCTTGTTGGGTACAAGGCCTGCTTCTTCGTGGGCTCCACCTAAAGCCAGGGTTCATGAGCTACCTCTGTGGTAGGGTTGGTGTAGTGGCTTGGTGTAGTGGTTAAGTGCTCGGACTCTAATCTGGGAGAACTGGGTTTGATTCCCCACTCCTACACCTGCACCTGTTGGATGACCTTGGGCAAGCCGTAGTCCTGTCAGAACTGTTCTTGAAAAAGAGCAGTTTCTGTCAGAGCTCTCTCAGCCCCACCTACCTCACAGGGAGTCTGTTGTGGGGAGGGGAAGGGAAAGGAGTTTGTAAGCCACTCTGAGACTCCTTGGGTAGTGAAGGGCGGGGTACAAATCCAATCTCTTCTTCTCTCTCTCTCTTTCCCCCCCAGTAGCTTGCCAACTGTTGCAAGCTAGCTTGTGTATCCCCTAGAAGACGGAGGAAAAGATAATGAGATCTGCTCCAGGTTTTCTTTGCTGCTTTGTTTAACCGACAGCTTCATTTCTGGTGCTCTCCCTAGTCTACGTTTTGGTTCTAGGAAAGAACAAAACTTGATATAGCAAGGAGAGGGCTGCCAACCTCCAGGTGGGGCCAGTTTGGTGAAGTGGTTGGGAACACGGACTCTAATCTGGGAGAACTGGGTATGATTCCCCACTCCTCCACGTGCAGCTGCTGGTGTGACCTTGGGTCAGTCACAAGTTCTCTCAGAGCTGTTCTTGCAAGAGCAGTCCTCGAAAGAGCTCTCTCAGCCCCACCTACCTCACAGGGTGTCTGCTGTGGGAAGGGGAAGGGAAGGAGATTGGAAGCCGCTCTGAGACTCCAAGTGAAGGGTGATGTATAGATCCAATCTCCTCTTCTTCTTCTCCTGGAATTACAAGAGATCAGTTCCCCCGAAGATAATGGTTGTTCTGGAGGGTGGACTCTATCACTCAGAAGCCTCTGTCATTACAGGAGAGACTGGGGCCTCTGACCTAAAGAGACATGTTGAATACAAATCCAACAGAATACAGTATCAGGTCACTAAATGGCTAAACTATCTTGCATGTTTCCAGTGAGTCAGCTCTGGCTTCCCTGGAGATGATTTGCTTTCCCTGCAGCCACAAAGCAGCTGTGGGGAACGTCATTCTCAAAACCGTCGGGAGTCGGATTCAGCTCAGAACCAATGCTCCCTCTAAGCTGCGGAGTCTTGTGAGCAAAAATTCTCTACGCTGTGGAGTCTTATAAGCAAAAATTCTACTCTGTGAGCTCCTGGCATTAAAGTCGTGAGCGAGCGAGTTGCCCGCTGCATAAACTAGTTTGCTCTGGAGCCATCCCCTTCCTGAGCTAAGACAAAAATGTGTGAGCTGGAGGCTAAAAAACTGCAAGCTGGCTCACACTAACTCAGCTTGGAGGGAACACTGCTCAGCACTAGGCCGAATCGGCATTTGTCTTTCCCACCAGTGTCCCAGCCTTTTGACCCCGTCTTCAAAAAAGCTGTCCACATTTGGTGTCATTTTCACACCTCAACAGTGCTAGCATACTTTCACACGTCCACATATGTTTATCGTCCTTTGGGGCGGCTCCACTGTCATTGCACCTTCGCACTGCTTTAAAAGAATCTTCTCCAAACAACATTCAAGCAAGCATAGAGAAAGACGGGCGTCACAGCAGCATGCAACTGATTTAAAAATGCAAATGGAAATTCGACCCTAGTGTGGCATGGAGGGGGGAAGAGCAGCTCCTGCCTCCCCACTCCCCGAGGGTTGCCATGTCTGGATTGGGAAATACCTGGAGATTTCTCCGTGGGCTCCACCTAAAACCTAGGGTTGCCATGTCTGGGTTGGCGATATCTGGGGGGCGTGGAGCCTTGGGAGGCCAGGTTTTGGGGAAGGGAGAGACCTCAGCTGGGTACAACGCCATCGAGTTCAGGCCTGCCCCCCCAAGCAGCCATTTTTCCAAGGGAACTGATCTCTATTGTTTGGAGTTGTCATAGTAGGAGATCTTCAGCTCCCACCTGGAGGTTGACAACCCTAATCTCCACTGTTTTCCTCAGTCAAAATGGCCTAGGGGGGTGGAGTTATTGCCCCCATTTTTGGAGCTGCACGGTCAGCAGCTGCAGGGAATAGGTGTGCCAACCTCCAAGTAGTGGCAGGAGATCTCCCGCCATTACTACAGATCTCTAGGTGGGCAGCGATCAGTTCACCTGGAGAAAATGGCCACTTTGAACTCTATGGCATCACACCCCGCCAAGGACCTTCCCTTCCCCAAACCATGCCCTCCCCAGGCTCCACCCCCCAAATCTCCAGGTATTTCCCAATTTGGACCTGGCCAACCCTAGCAAGGAAGCAAGTCAGGTCTGGAGAACCGGAGCATGACTTGCCAAAGAGGTATCATCTAGTTTGGCCTCAAAGTGCCAGAAGGTCAGACCATCCCCCCCATCCTAACAGCCTACCCAGCAGTTTTGCTCTTCTTCTCAGGAACAAATTGCAACCATTCAGCTACATGGGAGAAAAGAAAGGGACACAGCTGGGGTGTGAAACAAAGCCTGCCCCTGACTAGTGGTAATCCCAAATTGGAAAATAAAACCTGCACCTTCATCTGCATAAACCTAAAAACTCAATATGTGACAGATCATGGCTTGTATTATTATTATTAACTTGATTTTTACTTCGCCCAGGGCGGCTTACACAAGAAACAATAAATAAGACAACAATATAAATATCAATCTAAAATATACAAAATTATTTAAAACCATTAACATAACGATGGCGGTTTAGCTGTAGTAAAGTGCATTTAGCAGTACATCCACTATCGGGGGGCTCAGACTGGAGATAGAATTGGCACAGCTCCTTACCTAAATGCAGGGCTTTTTTTGTAGAAAAAGCCCAGCAGGAACTTATTAGCATAATAGGCCACACCCACTAGCAGAAACTCAGTATCATATTAGGCCACACCCCCATGTTACCAGAAATGTGGTCATCCAGCCACACCCACCTTTTGCTTCTTATTCTGTTTACCTTGTTTGTTGTCAAAACCCAGGGCTTTTTTTGGAGCAGGAACTCCTTTGCATGTTAGGCCACATACCCCTAATGTAGCCAATCCTAATGAGTTTCTGCTGTTGGGTGTGGCCTGTTATGCTAATGAGTTCCTGCTGGGCGTGGCCAACTGGGGAGCCAGCCGGAACTCCGTTCCTGTGCGTTCCTGCCCCAAAATAGCCCTGCCTAAATGCCTGGCAAAAGAGCTCTGTTTTTGCAGCCCTGCAGAACTGTGAAAGGTCCCACAGGGCCCTGACCTCATCCAGAAGCTCATTACAGTAAGTTGGAGCTGCCACAAAAAAGGCCCTGGTCCTGGTCGATACCAGCCCGGAGTCCTTAGCTGCGAGGTGCCCAGGAAAGCAGGCGCTGCCGGCGCTGGGCGGGAAGGGGCGGGCGTTCTAACCCGCCCCTTCCCTGGCTTTTCTGGGCACCTCGCAGCTGTGAGGCGCCCAGAAAAGCCAACGCTGCCGGCACTGGGAGGGAAGGGGCGGGCGTTCTAACCCCCCCCTTCCCTGGCTTTTCTGGGCACCTCGCAGCTGTGAGGCGCCCAGAAAAGCCAACGCTGCCGGTGCTGGGAGGGAAGGGGCGGACGTTCTAACCCGCCCTTCCCTGGCTTTTCTGGGCGCCTCGCAGCTGTGAGGCACCCAGAAAAGCCGGCGCTGCCATCTCCAGGCCCCACCGGGAGGTTGGCATCCCCGGTGGGGTGGGCACCCCAGGCTGTCCTGCCTAGGGCGCCCAGACACCTGGGGCCGGCCCTGATGGGACTGTCTGCCCAGTACTATACTGCTGGCTCTCCAGTCCGCCCAAATGGGTTTTCCTTTGCACCCCCCTCCCAGTGAAGATACACCAATTCGGAGCTTACGAGCTGCTGTCTTTTATACAGTTTATATCTTTGGTACCTGGCATTACGTTTTATGGCACATAACACTGTTACGGTAAAGACCATATAAACTTCAAGAGTTATGATGGTTTGTTGTTGACATCCAATCATACGCCATTAACAATGCATGTATTCTAATAACAGGATGCCATAATTGCAAAACTCATCATTCAAACAGAATAAATAAAGAATATATAAACGGGAAATAAATTCAAGTACAAGCTTAAAGTAACAGGATTTCTTAAGTCATAGACAAAAACTCGACAGACGCAGAAATGAGCGGAAGGTTGGCGAAGAACTGCAAAGAACGCTGAGAGGTCCTGACACCTGAAAGACTATGGGACCCGGTAAAAAAATCCTGTTTCACAAATTCTTCCTCAGATCTTACAGCAACAGATGTCTTAAATCTAATAGTGGAAATCTATTCTTTGTACCAGTTCTATAATAGCGCAGAGCACTGAGAATGTCAGCTCTAAACAGTTTCACAGAATTTACATCATTTCACAAGTGAGGGAATCGCCAATCAAAAATTATATATGTGGTACTTGACCTACAGGAGTTCAAAGCTGGCTTTATTGTAATAATAAAGGTAAAGGTTTCCCTTGCTTGAAAGCCAGTCAAATCTGACTCTAGGGATGTGGTGCTCATCTCCGTTTCCAAGCTGAAGAGCCAGCACTGTCCAAAGACATTTCTGTCGTCATGTGGCCGACATGACTAGACATCAAGGCGCACGGAACGTTGTTACCTTCCCACCAAAGTGGTACCTATTTATCTACTTGCAATGTCTTGCTTTCAGACTGCTCGGCTGGCAGGAGCTGGGGCCAGAGACGGGAGCTCACTCCGTCATGTGGCACTCAGGTCTCGAACTGCTGAACTACCGACCTTCCGGTCAGCAGTTCAGCGTCTTAAGTACTTGAGCCAACGCAGCCCTTTTTATTATAATAGCATCTCGTAAACATAGTCGATGGTATTATACACGGTGCTTCAGTTACGTAGTCTAATCATCCACACTACGGTCCTTGGATCTTGTCATTTTAAGATTATGGCAATTATATTCTGCTCAGGATGTGAACTGATCTACTCAATAGGGGGAAAAATAAGAGGGAATGTTGGGGACGTTATGGCATTGTGCTTCACTGAGATCCCAGTCCTCTCCAGGCTCCGTTCCCAAATCTCCAGGAGTTTCCTAACTTGGACTTGGCAACCCTAACCCTCTCCTATCTCCTCCCAGCGGCCAGAGGGCTCAAGCAACCCTACCACAAATATAAGGCAGTTTCAAACCTGATTCATTCTTGTGGCTCCCAGCCAAGAAGCCCAGGAAACCGTTGCTCCATAAAAATGGTAGTGATCTCTAACACAACATCCCCAAGGCCTTTCTAAGATTTTTTTGAGGGGGTGATGTGACAATCAAAAGAGATTCGACATGATGTTATGGCAACAAGAGATTTTTGCCTTTATCTGGGGTTTTTGATCCAGAGGAGTTAGCCGTGTTAGTCTGTTGCTGCAAAAATAGTAAAAAGCCCAGTAAATAGTAAAAAGTAAATAATAAAAAGTAAATAGTAAAAAGAATCTGACGAAGAGAACTATGTTTCTTGAACACTTATGCTACAATAAAGTTTGTTAGTCTTAAAGATGCGACTGGACTTTTTACTATTATGGGGTTTTAGAGTAATCAAAGGACTTTGCAGCCCTTATTCTCAGTACTCACAATGCCCTGTGAAGGCATGAAGTAAGTTCGCACAACGCCAGATGAAGTGTGCGTGTGTATGGGATGGCTTTTGATCCTGAGAGACTGTGGCTTTTCTAAGAGGGAGGAACTTCCCTGGGCTATAGCACCATGGAGTTCACCCTCTGAAGTTGCCATTTTCCCCTATCTTCTGGAGATGTAATTTTGGGAGATCTCCAGGCCCCACCTGGAGGTTGGCAAGCCTAATGCTTTGGCCACTGTCCGGTCTTTCAACACTGTCTATAAGGGAAGAATGCGATGGGATATTGCGGCTGCTGTGCATCCTGTGAGTACAATACGCACGCCTTTGTGGTTCTCTAGCAACTGCAATATCTATTTATTGCTTTCTGAAGAAGTGCAAGTCTCTGAAGTGTGCAAGAACACGAAAGTCTATATCTAGAATAAAACCTGCTTCAGACCAACATGGCTACCCACCTGAAAATATCTATTTACATACTTCATTTATACCCGACCTTTCTCCCTAATGGGGACCCAAAGTGGCTTATGTCATTCTCTCCTCGTCCGTCTTACTTTCACAACAACCCCGTGAGGTAGGTTATGCCTAAAGGATATGACTGGCACGAGTTCACCCGGCAGACTTCCAGGGTGCAGTGGGGACCTGACCCCGGGTCTCGCAGATCCCAGTCTAACACTAACCACTACACACACCAGTTCTCAATGTGTGAAGCCCCTTCCCTTTATTCTCACAGATCCAGGAGCACCGGTTGAGCAGCGGCTCAGGGCCTGTTCCCCCTCCCCTCCCCTCAATTACAGTCCAGACACTTAACCCACCCCGGGGAGAAAAACTCCAGCACCACAGTTCATTCCCCGCCTGACAGTTCTAAAAGAGCAATCGCCCACTTTCCTAGTAGAGGGCACCTGTCCCTTTGCCGACAACACAGGAAGCAGAAATGCAAGACATGGGAAGTTTGCTCAGAAGTTGCAGCGGTAGGCAAGGCTGCACCTGGTGGATTCCTGCCTACCCCTGCAGTTCATGAGGAAGAGAAGGAGCAGGTGGCCACTAGGTTGTCGGCTCCGCGTCAGAGTGGAGGATCCCTAATTGCAGTTGACCGATATAAACAGGCGCTGGGCGGCTGAAGCCAGGGGAAAGCCTCGTCTCTAGGGATATGCTGCGCCGCCCTCTCCCCCTCCCAGAGAGGGCCGCTCACCTGGAATTCCTCCGCCAGCTGCCCTTTCTCCTGCCCCGCTTTGGCCTCCACCTGGGCCAGGAAGGCCCTCAGGTTCTCTGCACAGCGGCTCATCCCCTCTGCCGGAGAGAGAGAGGGACCGACCAGCTGAACGGAGGCAGAATTGGAACTGAGGAGCGTTTTTGAAAGGCGAAGAGGAAGTTCAGGTCCCCGCACCACGCCTCCCCGGTGCGGTTGGTGGGATGGGCCCAGACCTGACTGACGCTTGGCCTTCCCTCGTAGGAAAGGGAATGCAGCTACCCGGCAATCAGGGTGTGAATTCCAGGCAGCCAAGGCGTCGGCCCGAGTGGTATCAAGTGAAGCCTGGGCTGTGTTTCTTGTGGCGAGGGAATGGTTGTCCTGTGTTCAAGATTTCCGCAACGGTGTCCCCGGGCCAGGCTGCAGCTCAGGAGGCACAAAAAGCAGGCAGAACAGGCATGTTTGTTGGGAACTGAGTTCTATCTGATTCAGCGGGGCTCACTCCCCAGGAAGCAAGCGCAGGATGCCAACAGGGCTGGACAAAGAGAGGTTGCTCCCCCCAATTGGCTGTGTTGTAGTGTGCTGAAACAGGTGCAGACCCATGGCATGACATGAAGAATGGTGGGGTGCCACAAAGACGATGCACATCTATGCCCATTCCAAGAGCGACTTCCACCAGCATTAGGGATGCCAGCCTCCAGGTGGGACCTGGGGATCCCCTGGAATCTCCAGGCTACAGCGATCAGTGCTACCCGGCTCATCTCCAGGCTACAGCGATCAGTGCTACCCAGCAAAAATGGAAGCTTTGGAGGGTGTACATTATGGCACCGTACCCCGTGGAAGTCCCTGTCCGCCGCTGGAACCACCCCAAACCTCCAGGTGTTTCTTGACCTGGATCTGGCAGCCCTGTCCCCACCAGTGGCCGGAAGGGACCCTGCAACCCTATCCAGCATCCATGGCAACACTGTCAGGGTTGCCAAGAGCAAATGACAAACACTTTCACAGATGCCTCTTAGGGTTGCCATTGCCAGCACTGGAGATTTTGGGGGGTGGAGCCTAGGGAGGACGGGATTTGCAGAGGGGAGGGACCTCAAAAGGATATGATGGAGGGTTGCCTGGTGAGGCGGACAAGTGGGCAGGGGACTTAGTAGGAGGCTCCGGGAGAGGAGAGGGGGACTCTGGAAGAGAAAACTCCGAAGCCAGTTCCTGGTGAGCTGCCGTCACATTTAAAGGGACCGTGTTCCTTTAAAATGTTTTCCCTCCATTTGAAATAACGGAAGACGAGGGCACTTTCTTTTGGGGCTCATAGAATTGGACTCCTTGTTCCAATCTTTTTCAAACTTGGGGATTTTTTGTTTTTAGCCACAAGATATGGCTAGGGACTCTGGGGCAGGTGATGCTCTGTATTCTTGGTGCTTGGGAGGGGGTCAACAGTGGGAGGGCTTCTAGTGTCCTGGCCCCACTGCTGGACCTCCTGATGGCACCTGGTGTTTTTGGCTACTGTGTGACAGAGTGTTGGACTGGATGGGCCATTGGCCTGATCCAACATTGGCTTCTCTTATGTTCTTATGAAGAGAGGCACCAGCAGCTATGCTGAAAATTTGGTGCCTCTAACTAAAAAAACAGCCCCCTGAGCCCCAGGTACTCCCGGATGGATTCTCCATTATACCCTATAGGAACCGGTCCCCGTAGGGTATAATGGAGCACCAGCAGCTCCCTCCCCCCGCTTTCTGATAGCTCTGAAGCAGGGGGAGGGGCTACAACCCGGGGGATCCCCTGCCCCCAACTGGGGATTGGCAATAAGAACAGAACTGTGTACAAAATAATTCATCAAAGATCTTCAAAAAGGTAGCATTTATACAACAGGAAACATTTTATAGTCTCAAAATATCTATAAAACATTCCTGTTGTATAAATGCTACCTTTTGAAGATCTTTGACGAATTATTTTGTACACAGTTTTGTTCGTATTGCCATTCCTTACGGTGTATCTCCGGTCTGTTGTTTTTGTTTTCCCAGCTGGGGATTGGCAACCCTAGTATCATGCCATACAGGCCAACTCCCAAAGCAGCCGTTTTCTCCAGGGGAATTGACCCCTGTAGCCTGGAGATCAGCTGTAATTCCGAGAGATCTCCAGCTGCCACTTGCAAGTTGGCAACCCGAGTACCTCTGAATTACTGTTTCCTCAAGCAAGCACTTTGGTTGCTCATGCTGGTCCCAGGATTTGGCCTTAGGGTGCCTCCTAATTGGCCGTTTCCGTACAAGGATTTCCCTCTTCCCGCATATATTTATTTATTTACAAGATTTATATCCTGCCTTTCCGCCCTCTCAAGGGCCACCAAGGTGGTTAACAATTTAAAACATACATGATAAAGGCATATTTTAAAACCATTAAAAGCCAATATAGCCTCACTCCTCCCACAAGCAAGGGCAGAGTCTTTCTTTTTAAGCACTGATTTCCCCCAGTTGTGTTTAGGGTTGCCAGCTCCCACACAGGAAATTCCTAGCGATGTGACGGCAGGCGTGCCCGGGGAGGGCAAAGTTTGAGAAGGGAGCTCAGTGGACATGTGATACAGAGTTTGCCTTCCAAAGCCGCCATTCCTTCTAGGAAGGGTGGCCAGCTCCCCCAATATAGCTAAACCATAGAGATCCATGTGAGTCCTAGAGTGTTCCCCCAGGGTTTGCACAGGAAGTGGTGTAGCAGTGTTGCTGCAATGCCAATCATCAGGACACCACCCTGGTGTCTGTCTCCTGGGGGCAGCCAGTGCTGGTCTGAGAACCTGACCTCCAGATAGGGTTGCCAGCTCTGGGTTGGTAACTTCCTGGAGATTTAGGGGCAGAGGCTGGGGCAGGACTGTAGCCATGGGGGCAATGCCCCCCAACAGATGAGTGCCGCCCCCTCAGACAAAAATATCAACAAAAATCCAGAAAAAAATTAAAAAATTCATTGTGTGTGTGTTTGTGTTTTCCAAAATTACACCAGGCACAGTCAGGGAAGCTTCAGTCTCATTCCCCCCCCTTTTTTCCAGGCCAAAACATAAATAGTTTTTTTTAAAAATGCAAAAAGTAAAATAAAATTGCAAAAAAAAATTAAAATAAAATTGCAAAATGCAAAACAGAGAGAATCAGAGATTCCCCCCCTCCTTGGCTTACACTGAAAAGCAGCCCAGAACCGAGTCTCTCCAGTCGAAAGGCTGAGAGATCTAGAGGAGGATGGGTTAGAAGCTGAAGCAGAGCCGGCGCTGCTTCTTCTGCTGCTGCAAGAGGAGCAGCAGGCGTGGGCCAGGGTGCCTCCCCAATTTCCCCGTGCCCCATCAACAAAAATTTTCTGGCTACACCCCTGGGCTGGGGGAAGGCAAGGTTTGGGGAGAGGAAGGACCTCAGTTGGGTAGAATACCATAAGAGTCCGTCCTCTAAAGCAGCCATTCTCTCCAGGGAACCCGATCTCTGTCATCTGGAGGATGGCTGGCTGCAGTACGGCAATCAGATGCAATTCTGGGAGAAATCCAGGCCCCACCTAGAGGCTGGTAACCCTAATTGCATCTGTGCACCCATTCCATACAATTTACACAACACGCCAAAAGCTTGGAAGGGCCTTCAAGGTAAAAGTAGCCAGGTGCTCACACGATGAAGCTCTTTGCACAATTTTCTGTAGCACTTGGCGTGAACAACAACTGCAGACTCTCTCGCTTAACCACAATGACCTCCCAGAGGTGAGAAGCAAAGGATAAAGATAGACGGAACATTTTTAGATCTGGAAGCACCCTTACCACATCCAGTCCACGTACCTTTCCTTTCCAAGAACTGAGAAAAACACAGCCTTGTGCGTTAGAGTCGGAAAGTGACCATGCACGGTATCGGTTGGTCGCTCATCCCAGCGATGCCATCAGGAGAGCGTTGCCAACCTCCAGGTGGGGTCTGACGATCTCCTGCAATTATGTGAAGAAGTGTGCTTGCGCACAAAAAGCTTATAACCAGAATCAAGCTTTGTTGGTCTTAATATTTGGTGCAATCTGTTTTTAAATGCCTTGTTCTAATGCTTTAGTGGACTATTTATTATTGTGTCTTTGTGATGCCGAACGGCCTGATTATTTGTTGTGATCTGCCCTGAGCCCATTGCAGGGAGGGCAGAATATAAATTTGAAACATAATTAATTAAATAAACTTCAGTTCAGTTACCTTTATTGGCATTGATTAATTAAATAAATAACAAGGTGCCACCGGACTCAAACTTTTGTTCAGCTTCTCTCCAGACTACAGAGATCAGTTCCCCTGGAGGAAATGGCTGCTTTGGAGGGTGGACTCTATGGCATTTACACCACGTTAAGGTCTCTCCCTCCCCAAATCCTGCCCTCCCTAGACTCTATGCCCAAACCTCCAGGAATTTCCCAGCCTGGAGTTGGTAACCCCATATCAGAAACTTCCCTTCCATGATCCCCAGTGTAATTTTGACCTTTCACATGAAAACCTTTCTTTTTTTATTAGCAGGGTAGTGAACCAATGGACAAATGCAATCAAGCACTTGTCCGTTTACTAATAAAAGAAGAAGAAGAGAAGAGATTGGATTTATACCCCGTCCTTCACTACCTGAAGGAGTCTCAGAGCGGCTTACAAACTCCTTTCCCTTCCCCTCCCCACAACAGACACCTTGCGAGGTAGAAGAAGAAGAAGAAGAGATTGGATTTATACCCCGACCTTCACTACCCAAAGGTGACTCAGAGCGGCTTACAAACTCCTTTCCCTCCCCCTCCCCACAACAGACACCCTGTGAGGTAGGTGGGGCTGAGAGAGCTCTGACAGAAATTGCTCCTTTTCAAGAACAGCCGTGCCAGAACTATGGCTTGCCCAAAGTATTCCAGCAGCTGCAAGTGGAGGAGTGGGGAATCAAACCCGGTTCTCCCAGATTAAAGTCCACACACTTAACCACTACACCAAAAGAAAGGTGTTCTATTAAAGGCGCCTTTAAAAATTAAGACGTGGACAGCATATCTGAAGTATGAGGTGGGGGGGAGAAGATCGCAGATGGCTGAGCCAGGATGCGAGTCGGTCCTATGTAGAACCCTCATTCTAACTGCCTTCAGGCACATACGTTGGTACAACTCCAGGGAGAGGACAGGAGGAGGGTTTCAAGAGTATGCTGTCGCAGACCAGAGCATGAACTCCTCCTTCTCAGGCAGAGAGACCAAAGATTCAGACAAGGAGGGTTCTGAGAAGAAGAAGAAGATGATGATGATGAGGAGGAGGAGATTGGATTTATACCCTGCCCTTTACTCGGAGTCTCAGAGAGGCTTACAAACTCCTTTCCCTTTCCCTCCCCACAACAGACACCCTGGGAGGTAGATGGGGCTGAGAGAGCTCTGAGAGAACAGCTCTGAAAGAACTTATGACTGACCCAGGGTCACCCAGCTGGCTGCATGTGGAGGAGTGGGGAATCAAACCCGGTTCTCCCAGATTAGAGTCCATGGACTTAACCACTGCACCAAACTTGCACCACCACAGAAGGAGGCAGTTGAGACACCTGTGGGCACCACCTTGCTCAAGAGGAGCTCCGGGAGTAGTATTGACAACTCCAGGTTGGGGGATTCCTGGAGATTTGGGGGTGGAGCCTGGGGAGGGCGGGGTTTGAGGAGGGGAGGGATCTCAGCGTGGCATAATACCACAGAGTCCACCCTCCAAAGCTGCCATTTTCTCCAGGGAACTGATTTCTGCCGTCTGGAGATCCGTTATAATCAGGGTTGCCAATCCCCAGGTGGTAGCTGGAGGTCCCCTGCTATTATGACTGGTCTCCAGGCAACAGAGATCGTTTCACCTGGAGAGAATTACCGCTTTGGAAGGTGGACTCATTATGACCTATTGAAGCCCCTCCCACCCCAAGCCCCACCTTCCTCAGGCTCCACCCACAAAATCTGGTATTTCCCAACCCAGAGCTGGCGACCCTAGTAGTAATTCCAGATCTCCAGGCCCCACCTGGATTTTACAATAGCCAAAGAGATCATGGGACTGGAGCCAGTTTGGTGTAGTGGTTAAGTGCGCGAACTCTAATCTGGGAGAACTGGGTTTGATTCCCCACTCCTCCACTTGCAGCTGCTGGTGAGACCTTGCATCCATCATAAGTCGTTTCAGAGCTGTTCTCCCAAGGGCAGTTCTTGAGAGAGCTCTCTCAGCCCCCACCGACCTCACAGGCAATGCTCCCTCTAAGCCGTGGAGTCTTGTGAGCAAAAACTCTACATTGCGAGCCAATGGCATTAAAATTGTGAGCGAGCGATTGGGCGACAGGATAAATTAGTTTGCTCTGGAGCCCTCCTTCCTGAGCTAGGACAAAAATCTGTGAGCCAGAGGCTAAAAAACTGTGAGCTAGCTCACACTAACTCAGCTTAGAGGGAACACTGATCACAGGGTGTCTGTTGTGGGGAGGGGAAGGGAAAGGAGATGGGAAGCCACCCTGAGACTCCTTTGGGTAGTGAAGGGCGGGGTATAAATCCAATCTCTTCTTCTAAATGAAAAATAAACAATAACAACCGTGTTCTATTTACAGAAAGATCAATTCAGTTTTTCAAGCGTTTGATAAATATTAATACATTTCTGTGAGATCACACGGACATCCACATCCTTCACAATAAGAATAATGCAGCGGCATAATCCTCTTCTCTGTTGCAGGAGATTTGCATTGGATGACGCATGAGGTGAAGGGGACCAGGCCTTCTCCTGTAACAGAGAAGAGGACTGTGTCACCGCATTCTTCTTATTGTGAAGGATGTGGATGTCCGTGTGATCTCACAGAAATGTATTAATATTTATCAAACGCTTGAAAAACTGAATTGATCTTTTCGTAATTATATCACGGTTGTTATTGCTTATCTTTCATTCACCCACCTGGATGTTGGCAACCCTAACCAGGAGTCTGTGCTAACCCTCTCACCATGGGGTACAGCCCTACTTTCTGACTTGGACCTGGACTCCCCTCAACCCCGAGCCCTCCCCAGCACCTGAGAATATAAACTGGATGATATATATATTTTTTGCCATGTTCTGATCAACTGTCAGTTTGGTATAGTGTTTAAATGTGTGGACTCTAATCTGGGAGAACCAGGTCTGATTCCCCACTCCTCCACTTGCAGCTGCTGGATGACCTTGGGCAAGCCATAGTTCTGACAAGAGCTGTCCTTGAAAAAAAAGAGCAGTTTCTCTCAGAGCTCTCTCAGCCCCACCTACCTCACAGGGTGTCTGTTGTGGGGAGGGGAAGGGAAGGGAGTTTGTAAGCTGCTCTGAGACTCCGAGTGAAGGGCAGGGTATAAATCCATTCTTCTCCTCCTCTTCTTCTTCTTCTTGTTCTGCAGCAGTAACTGCGCTGAATGCTGTACCTCTGTGTAAATTTTCTTTAGTTTTGTATCAATGCTGGTGAAAAAAAGCAGTACGTTCTGCCATTTGGAGACAAAGATCACAATGTAAGCAACGAACTACCTTTCCTTGAATGCTCTCCAAGGGCCTGTGGCCATACCATCCTGAACATGCTTGATCTCAACTGATCTAAAAAAATAAGCAGGGTTGGACCTGGTTGGAAACTCAGCAAAATCCTCTAATTCAGAGGTGTCAAACTCATTTGTTACAAGGGCCGGATCTGACATAAATGTAACATAAATGTCAGGCCGGGCCATGTGGACAATGAAACATAATGCTAGTCACCGAAAATATAAGCTGTATAAAGGACAGCAGCTGGTAAGCTCCAGGTTGGTATGTCCTCATTGCAAGGCCCCATGGACTGGGAAGGGGGGTGCAAAGGAAAACCCACATGGGCGGACTGGAGAACCAGTAGTACAGCACTGGGCAGATGCTCCCATGCTGCTTGACTGTTGCAGACAAGGTTATTCTGCCATGCTGAAGCCACAATCAGAGAGGGTCTGCCCATTCCCCCCCCCAGCAGTTTCCTGTCTCCTCCTTTGCACTAGTTGCTTGTGGACCGCATAAGAGCCCTAGACGGGCCAGTTCCGGCCCCTGGGCCTTGTATTTGACACCCTTGTTCTAGTTATTTGGAACCAATGGATACCAATAGTCATTCTCGGTTATTCCTTGAGACATGTCCCAATATGAAGGCAGCAGTCCTATGAATCTTGGAAAGTGGATTCAGTGGGACAGTTCTGGAAAAAAATATGCATTAGGTCACCAGGACTGCCAGGGCCATCCGGCAATCAGCAGAGGGACTTCCTAGGTAGTTGGGGACCTTGCTGGCAATTTGCTGACATCACCGGCAACACGCTAATGTCAATTTGTGTGCCCTGGATGCTGGGGACATGCTAGCATTTGGGAAAACTATGGAGTAACCATAGAGTTTTGCCCAAATGCCACAGCATCCCCAGTGATGTGCTGCTATGCCGTTCCGCAGGCCCTGCAAGACGGAGCTCTTCCGCCAGGCTTTTGGGCAGGGGCTGCCACCGCTACTGTATTACCATTGTATAGCCATCTCGAGGCATACTGGCCCTGATATGGGGCTTCAGTCCTGTTAGGAACCACTGGAGCAGTGCCAACTGTGTGTATTAGAGTGCTGTGTGGTGTGGCCGTTAGACTGGGAAGTCTGTTTTGTTGACCGCTGTTTTAATTATTTTAGCCGTAATGGAGTATTTATGGTTTTAGTATTTATTCTTGGCTTATGCCTCTATGTTGTAATGTTGATGTATGGCATTTTGCCTCTTGTTTGCCGCCCTGGGCCCACGTTGGAAGGGTGGGATATAAATCCAATGAATGAATGAATGAATGAATGAATGATATCACTTCTGGGTTCATGGGGGGGTGACGTTGGCACACTGGGATGCTGCTAATGCCCCCCCCCCCCCCAAGGACTGGCACCATTCTTTCCCCTGCCAGACAGCTGAGTGGTGGTGGGGAGCACCCGCTGGGGGTGTTACCAGTCAGTGCCATCCCACAGAGGGGCAGTCAGTTTTCCGCAAGGAAGTGACGCCATACACCCTTCATATAAAAATAACTCCAAATAAAAATTACATTTATCTCACTGCCTGGCCTAGGACAAGGAATGGCAGGCACAGCCCGGGGGGGGGGGGAAACTATCCGGAAGTTCATCAAAGGAGGCTGGCTTGCTGATAGTTCTCCTCCATCTTAAAGGAATGTATATCTTACAAGACTGGGGTTTCTCAGGAAAACAGCATCACACCTTATGGTAACCTTTTCTATCCCAATCCTGGTTCCCCTATTTGCCCATGTAGTGTATTTACAATACCGGGAAGTTCCTCTTCATCCTGTACATCAAGGGGCACCCAAGGATATTATCCATTCTGGGAAAGCAATCAAGCTCTGCCAAACACTTTGATCTCCCTCCAGAATAGCTATTAACCACTTGTCCAGGTCTCTGGGAACCTTCCTGTAAGCATATCAACACTATTGTTTGTTTGATGCAGCCACATCAGCATACCCTTAGGTATCACTTTTGGGTATAAACAAACCCCAAGCTATCCACAGTGTGTGTAACTTTACACCAAAGGTGCTGAGAGCCAGTTTGGTGTAGTGGTTAAGTGCACGGTAACTCTAATCTGGGAGAACTGGATTTGATTCCCCACTCCTCCACTTGCACCTGCTGATGTGACCTTGGGTCAGTCGCAAGCTCTGGCACAGCTGTTCTTGAAAAAAGAGCAGTTTGTGTTAGAGTTCTCTCCGCCCCACCTACCTCACAGGGTGTCTGTTGTAGGGAGGGGAAGGGAAATGAGTTTGGAAGCTGCTCTGAGACTCCCTTGGGTAGTGAAGGGCAGGGTATAAATCCAATCTCTTCTTCTTCTTCTGGTCACCTTGCTCTTCAACAGACCTCTAACCTTTCGGACAGACCTGAATCTCTTCAAGACTGGCAGATATAGCCTCTTCCCCAAAATCTATTTCCATCCCCATTTCCCATCCTTTTTCTTCTTCGTTTACCTCACAAGTGTGTTCTTCCGTGTGCGTATTTTACTCCTCTATTATGTTCTAATAAAAACTCTGTTAGTTGAACATCTGCCTGGTTCATTTGAGAGTTCTTGGGGAAGGACCCCCGTATATATGGATGAAAAAAAATCTCAGGTTACCCCCCCTCTTGCTAAGAGCTAAATTCCCCAATCAACTAATTAATTAATTAGGCCATTCTGGGTAACAGGGGTGGGGGGATTCCCCACCCCCAGTAGGGGGTTGTTGTTGTTGTTCAGTCGCACAGTTGAATCCAACTCTTTGCGACCCCATGGACCACATCACACCAGGCCCTCCTGTCTTCCGCCTTCCTCCAGAGTTTGCTGAATTTCATGTTCGTTGCATTGATAACGCTGTCTAACCATCTCATCCTTTGCTGTCCCCTTCTTCTTTGACCTTCAATCTTTCCCAGCATCAGGGTCTTCTCCAGTGAGTGCTCCCTTCTCATTTGGTGGCCAAAGTACCTGAGCTTCAGCTTCAGTATCTGGCCTTCCAGGGAACTAAGCTACACACAGACACCTCCTTCTTGATATCAGAGAAGCCTAAAACACCAGGAATTTGTCTGGGAATGGTTAAGGATGTAAGAAGAGCCCTGTTGGATCAGACTAGTGGTCCTTCTAGTCCAGCATCCTGTCTCACACTGGCTGACCCGTTCCTCTGGAGGGCCAACAACAGGGCAGAGAGGCCTTCCCCTGATGTTGCCTCCTGGCTCTGGGATTCAGAGGATCAGTGCCTCTGAGTGTGAAGGTTCTCCTCAACCACCATGGCCAGAAGCCATTGATAGACTTATCCTCCATGAATCTATCTAATCACCATGGCTCTATCTAATGGTTAGAGGTCTTTCTTCCTGTTCAAAGGAGGCTCTTAGGCTTACAGAAATCCTTCCAAAATACTCCTTTCTTCTGCCCTATCTGTTACTTTTGATCTGCCAAATACAATACAAAAGGAAATATCTCTTGCTGACCTCTGATTCAGCCACTTGTGTGGGGAATATAAGGGTATCTTGGAAATGGGAAGTGGGTCGTCGTCCCCTTTCTTCCTATTATTAAATCACAGGCCAGTGACTGTGTATGGAAACTCTCTCTAGCAACGCTGCTAATTATAATAATAGAACAAAATTTGAATTCAGTAGCACCTTTAAGACCAACAAAGTTTTATTCAAGCTGTATAGGCCTTGCCTCTGTGTCTCCCGCTGCCCAGCAGCTGGTCACCACGGGGCAGTTGGCTGTTCTGTGTGCCCCCGGAGGAATAGCCGCTTGCCAAGTACCTTCCTTCCTTCTGGTGCTCCTTTTAAAACAGCATGTCTGAGATGGTGGAAGTCTATGCGGTACAGAGAACCACCACCAGCATCTACCTTCTTAACTGTGGAATGCTGAGAGTAATTAACTTACACTCCATTCGCCTCCTGAGAAGAGGCAGATGGAGGAGCGTAACGACAGGGTACATTTACACATCAGTCTCCAATTTTGATATATTTATTTGCTTCACTATGTCTCGCCCGGGAATTAAATCCAAACAAATGGTAACTGTATAAACTAAGCTTTGTTATTCCTGTTTGGTCCTTGCCTCTGTTAAACATTTTCATTATGTTGGGGAGGAAGGAAGCTCTCTCCCCAGAAAATAAAGTAAAACTAAAACATTTATGGGGGGGGTGAAGCTAAAAGCAGGAATGGATTGTATTAACTGGACTGATGGCTGAAGGAGACAAAGAGATGAAGACTAAGTGATTATTAAGTGAAGACATCTGTTGAAGAAGATCCAGATTAAGGAGGGGGGCTGTTCTGGTAGAAAGAGGCAGGAGAGAGTAATCAGGAAAGGAGAATATTTTATAATGATCATATAAGTAAAATTTAACTATTTTAGTGATTCTCTTTAATTGGGTTGGATGATTACTGATCTGAGATGTTGATATTTTTTATATTTGTTATTAGTAAATTTGATTTAATGCAGGTTTATTAATTCTGTAATCAGTCAGATTGGAGGAGAGTTATTATAAGCAATATGAAAGGTGGAGGTTATGCGATGTTTGTATTATGGCAATTTAATTAGGTTTTGATAAGAGTTTTTAAATTGTTAGGCGGGCAGTAATTATTAATTTTAAGCGAGATGAGATGTTGATTGAGGGCTGTATAAGTGAATTTCTTTTTTTTTCTTTCTGTACATTTATTTCAAATAGACTCTGATGTCTGTATGACTTTAATTTAATTGGATTCTCGCAAGATTTTCCAAACAGTCAGGTGGACAGAAATTATTATTTTAAGCATTATGAGATGATGAGGTGGTCTGATGTTTCCATAAGCGAATTTTAAACTTCGTTCTAGTAGTGTACTCCAAACAGTCAGAATGGCCAGATTGCTCTTATCTAATATCTAATATTCACCTTCTAACATTATCTAATCTAATATTCTAAGTTATCTAATATTCACCTTCAATGTTATTAATTGGGATTGTATGTATATGCCATACTTGTAAGCAGGGCTTTTATTGTAGAAAAAGCCCAGCAGGAACTCATTAGCATATTAGGCCACACCTCTGACAGCACATCTCATTAGCATATTAGGCCACACCCCCATGCTACCAAAAGTGTGGTCATCCAGCCACACCCACCTTTTGCTTCTTATTCTGTTTACCTTGTTTGTTGTCAAAACCCAGGGCTTTTTTTGTAGCAGGAACTCCTTTGCATGTTAGGCCACACATCTCAAATCTAGCCAATCCTAATGAGTTTTTTGCTATTGGGTGTGGCCTGTTATGCTAATGAGTTCCTGCTGGGCGTGGCCAACTCAGGAGCAAGCTGGAACTCCGTTCCTGTGTGTTCATTTGGAATACTGTGTACAGTTCTGGTCACCACATCTCAAAAAGGATATTATAGCATTGGAAAAAGTGCAGAGAAGGGCAACTAGAATGATAAAAGGGTTGGAACACCTTCCCTATGAAGAAAGGTTAAAAGGCTTGGGGTTCTTTAGCTTGGAGAAACGACGGCTGAGGGGTGACACGATCGAGGTTTATAAGATTATGAATGGGATTGAGCAGGTTGAGAAAGAAGTACTTTTCTCCTTTTCTCACAATACAAGAACTCGTGGGCACTCCATGAAATTGCTGAGCAGTCGGGTTAGAACAGATAAAAGGAAGTACTTCTTCACCCAAAGAGTGATTAACATATGGAATTCACTGCCACAGGAGGTGGTGGCAGCTGCAAGCATGGACAGTTTCAAGAGGGAATAAGATAAACATATGGGGCAGAAGTCCATCAGTGGCTATTAGCCACAAGGTATAGGTAGGAACTCTCAGTCTGGGGCAGGTGATGCACTCTATTCTTGGTGCTGGAGGGGGCAGCAGTGGGAGGGCTTCTGGTGTCCTGGCCCCACTGCTGGACCTCCTGATGGCACCTGGTATATTTTGGCCGCTGTGTGACAGAGTGTTGGACTGGATGGGCCGTTGGCCTGATTCAACATTGGCTTCTCTTATGTTCTTATGTTCCTGCCCAAAAATTGCCCTGCGTGTAAGCACTGTGTACGATCACTACAGCCTGGACTTTCTTTTCTTTTTCCCTAGTAGTGTTTAGTACCCTTCCCTTTTTCTGTAGTATTTAGAAAATGCAATAAAAATCCCCTCGGGGGGGGGGGGCTATATAAAAAAACAAAAACATTTTCATTATGTTGTAGGCCCACCTGCTGCTCACCCTCTACCTATATGTATGGCGGGTAGCTTCCATTTCAATGTATCTGAAGAAGTACGCAGGCACAAGAAACTTTATGCCCTGAACAAAATCTTGTTGGTCTTAAAGGTTGCACTGGACTCGAATTTTGTTCTGTTGCTTCAGACCAACATGGCTACCCACGTGAAACTGGGGACCTTGCTCTGAGGTGCCCTCTTTCTGTTGCTGTTACTTCATATATCCCACACATTCCTTTTCTGTTTGTAACACGGACGCAGCATAGCACACTTCTGTCATCTGTGTATGTTAAGTATGACACTGAACTCGATTTCAGCAAAGTGATTCAGCAACAGCTCAAAGTCAACCAGAACAGCAAACAGCAGATCGACAGATGACCGAGAAACAGTGGAGCTTTGCTCCCTTTTAAACGTTCCTGGCTAATATAGCCACGCCTATTTACATACACGTAACCAATAAGATTACAAAGATAAGAACCAATAAGGTTTGTTCCCCCCAAGAGTTTGAGGTTCGTCCTGATAGGACGGTGCTTCTTAGACAACCAATCAGAAAGGCTGGATTACGATCCTTGTCTAGGCACGAAGCTTAACATGGACTTCCAATGGAGGCATTTCACTTTACAGCATACATTACAGTGTATCATCACCATCACATGATCTCGGCACGATTACGCAAGTAATATGTAAACCCAAGCCTTCAGCCAGCTTGGGGGGGGGGGGAGTTCTAGAGGCAGGAAGCATTTTAAAACTTTGTTTAGATACTTATACCCTGCTTTTCTCCCCACTGGGGACCTGAAGCAGCTTACAACATCGGTTTCCCCTCTTCTGTTTTATCTTTACAACAACAGCCCTACAAGGTAGGTTAGGCTGAGAGAGATGGGCCCAAGGTCACAGAGCAAACTTCCATGGCCTCGGGGGGGGGAACAGACGGACTGGGCCCCACAGATGTGCCCAGTTCCCTCTCTGCCTCTGTGTACTGGCCCTGGTATTGCTTGAAGGTCTCCCATCCAAGTACTTGCGAGGGCTGGCCCTGCTTAGCTTCCGAGACCTGACAAGGCTTGCCTGGGCTATCCAGGTCAGGGTGCTCCATGGCCATTCTGACATCCCATTCCCATCCGTGCCTGCCTGCCTGTGCTTGCCAGACCTGGAAACCCCCCTTCTCCGATCTGAGGACGGTTCAAAGGTATCAAGAGGAAATTCCCTTACACACCCAACCAGCAGTAAGCATCGCTTGTCCCAAACATCGCTGAAGTTGCTTCCCAGTTCCTTATGCCTAGTCTCTAGTTTCTTATTTGCCCTGATCTGCATAGTCAGATCTCTGAAGCTAAGCAGGGTCGGCCCTGGTTAGAACTCGGGTGGGAGAACACCAAGCAAAATACCAGAGTCGCGACGCAGAGGCCAGCAATGGCAAACTACCTCTGAATGTCTCTTTGCTTTGAAAACCCTACGGGGTCGCCATCAGTCAGTTGAGACTTGATGGCATTTTCCATCGCCAGTTCCTTATTAAGCCTAACCTGGATGGCCCATCTCAGAAGTTAAGAAGGGTTGGCCCCAGGCAGGGCTTTTTTTTGTAGAAAAAGCCCAGCTGGAACTCCTTAGCATAATAGGCCACACCCCTGACAGCACAGCTCATTAGCATATTAGGCCACACCCCGTGTTACCAGAAGTGTGGTCATCTAGCCCCACCCATCTTTTGCTTCTTAGTCTGTTTACCTTGTTTGTTGTCAAAACCCCAGGGCTTTTTTTGGAGCAGGAACTCCTTTGCATGTTAGGCCATACACCCCTAATGTAGCCAATCCTAATGAGTTTCTGCTGCTGGGTGTGGCCTGTTATGCTAATGAGTTCCTGCTGGGCGTGGCCAACTCAGGAGACAGCTGGAACACTGTTCCTGTGGGTTCCTGCCCAAAAATAGCCCTGGCCCCAGTTAACATTTGGATGGGAGCCGACCAAGGAAGTTAAGGGTTCTTATGCAGAGGCAGGCAACGGCAAAGCACCTCTAGCTTGTCTCTTGCCTTGAAAACAGAGTTGGCAGCCTCCGGGTGGGGGCTGGAGATCTCCTGGAATGACAACTGATCTCCAGAGGGCTTATCTCCGTAGGTGGCTTATTTATTTATTTAAAACATGATTTAAAAGATTTTTTCTGCTATTCCCGGAAAAAATGGGTTCTTTGGAAGGTGGACTCAATGGCATTCTATCCTGTGAGTCCCCCCCCCCCGAAAGCTCTCCCTCAGATCTCCAGGTAATCCCAAACCTCGAGATGGCAACCCTACTTCAAAACCCTTTGGGGTTGCCGTAACTTGGCTGCAATCTGATGGCACTTCCCCCCACCCCCAGTATTCTTTTCCCAATCTATTGTGTAGTGGGTTGAACGCATAATGAAACCACAGACACTGATATAGTGGACAGCATGGTTTGCTATTACACAACAAAAGACGACGTTACCTGGCCAGGTGGCCAACTATATACATGCGTAGGGGAACACCCCCTGGTGCCATTGGCGGGTTTGAATTCCCGCCGCCGTTCCCATTGGTTCCCCTGAGTCGAAGCCAGGAGCCACAGTCCCATTGTTCCCCAGGACTCAAGCTCAGGCTCTGACGCCCCGAAACGTTCAGCGGACACAATACAATCCAACCACAAATAATGATGATGCATCCCCCAAGCAAGATGTTCTTCCCTCTCAAGCCAGCTTGGTTAAGAGCGGTGGGCTCTAGTCTGGAGAAGCAGGTTTGATTCCCCACTCTTCCTCCACATGAAGCCAGCTGGGTTACCTTGGGTCAGTCACACAGCTCTCTCAGAATTCTCTCAGCCCCACCTACCTCACAAAGTGCCCGTTGCGGTCAGAGGAAGGGAAGGCGACTGCAAGTCGCTCTGAGAATCCTTTGGGTAGTGAAGAGGGGGTGGGGTATAAAACCAACTGTTCTTCTTCTTTCTCTTCTCATCAGACTCTGCACCAAGGGGCATACAGTGTTCCCCCAGCTCCAAAGCCTGACTTCAGTAGTGAGTACTTCCAAATAAGGGGTGGGTGTGGTGGTGAAGGCAGTATGGTACAGCTTGAGCTGGTCAGATCTGGCAGATAAGCAGGGTCAAGAGATACCGCCAAGGGAGACTCTAGGAAGGAAGGCAATGGCAAACCACCTCTGCTTCTCACTTGCCTTGAAAGCCCCTCGCTGGGGAACACCATAATTAAGCTACAACTTGACGGCACTTTACACCAATGTTCCCTCTAAGCTGTGGCGTCCTGTAAGCAAAAATTCTACTTTGTGAGCTACTGGCATGAAAATTGTGAGGCAAGCGATTGGGCTTCTGTACAAATTAGCTTGCTCTGGAGCCATCCCTTCCTGAGCTAAGACAAAAATGTGTGAGATGGAGGCTAAAAAACTGTGAGCTGGCTCAGCTTAGAGGGAGCACTGCTTTACACTGACACCCCTAAATGGAATTTGTCCCTTTCACGTAGGGTTGCCAGCTCGAGGTTGGGAAATCCCTGGAGAGTTGGAGCCTGAAGGGGTGGTGTTTGGGGAGGGACTTCAATGGGGTACGATGCCAGAGAGCTCACCTCCCAAACTGTCCTTTTCCTCCAAGGAAACTGATCTGCGTTGCCTGGAGATCGTTCACTTATAATCCCAGGAGATCTCCAGCCACCACCTGGTGGTTGGCAACGCTAGGGTAAGAGTCAGCAGAGTCGGGGACGTTCGGTCCGAGGCGGAAAAAGCAGTTTTGGGGAGCAGCCCTGATTGAGTGGAGATGGAGAAGAAAGCACCCAGAACCAAATTCTGTCCCAGGCGACCCCTGCAGTTCACCTGCCCCTTCCTTGAACCCAAAGCTGGTTAGTTTCCAAGACGTGAAGAGGAAACGCCCAATTTGTTTGCATTCTGCCCTATGCGCGCCCGGCCTTCGTCGGTGCTCGATTAGGGTTTGGCAGCCCAGCGACAGTTACACGCGCGCTGCAGCAACGATGCGGCGTGCTGATGCTGCCGATCCCATGTCGCAGCGGAATGCAAAATAGTAATGTGATACGATATGAAATGATATAAACCGCTCAAGACATACAAAGATATCACACTATCAAAAAACAGTCGCCTCGGTAGTTCCAGATCGAGGTGTTAAGCGACTCTCACGTCACGGGCTATCACAACCGCAGGCGTGCCAAAGCGGATGAGGTCACTCGCATTTAATTCTTCGGGCGAGCGATGACGTCATAGCCCTAGCTTCACACACCTGTTGTCTAGAAGCCATTCGTGCCCTCTGATTGGTAGTAGGGGGCGGAAAAATCCTTTCCCACGATTGGCCGGCGTTCCGAAACCGCCCGCCCCTCCTTCACATTGATTGACTCGTGACGGATTCAGCCGGGCCTGATTGTCCCGCCTCTTGTATTCTGATTCGCCCAATCCTGCCGTTGCTCTCCCCCCCGGCTTTTTCCCCTTCTTCTTTTAATTTACGTTACGACCCAGCGGGGAAGGCTATTGGCTGTCGGCTCCAACGTTCCAGCTGGGCGCGCCGCCATTCGCGATCCGCGCGGCCCGAACCACGCCTCCCTCGTCGCCGCTCTCTCAGGGATTGGGTGAAGCGCTTGTCCGTTTTCCTGTGGGACCCACCCCCTGCCACTTCGGGTCAGGAAGTGTGGCTGGAGGAGTCGGCTCTACGATGCGGAGGCGAGGAGGTTCCGTGCCGAAGGTGGGAGAGGGTGCGCCGCGGGGACCTGGAAGGAGGAGTGGGCGGGGACGTCGGGGACCCCCCCTCGAAAAGACGGGCAGTTGGCAAGCAGGGGGAGGGTCTCTTCCTACCTGGCCTCAAGTGTTTCCCCCGGGGCTGGGCTAGGATTCACGCGGGGCTACAAAGAACGTGTGAATTGCCTCCCTGGGCCAGACGCGGGTCTGCCTCACTCTGCATTTCTGTTTCCCGCAGCGGCCAGGCAGGTGCTGTCGGGAGCACGGCCTTCCCCTTGTTTGCCCCGAGCATCTGATCGTCGGGGGTATTTCCTCCGCGCATGGAAACTAAATTTAGCCATCGTGGCAAAAAAAAACAAAACCCAGCCGTGATAAGTATTCCAGATGGGTAGCACTGTCTGTAGCAGCAGAATAAAGCAGAAGTCCAGGGACGCCTTAAAGATCAGCAGCTCCGCAGCGTCTTTTAGAGACTGAAGTTGTCTTTAAGGTGCCAGAGAGGACTCCTGTTTTTATTTAGCAGCTGGTAAAATGCACCTTATGGATTGGACTGGTTAGAAAGTTTAAAGGCTACTTGCTGGGGATGGGGCAGAGAACCTTAGATCTTGATCCTGCCTCTCTGTTGACTAAGAGAATACCCATTTGGTACAAAATCCTAGCTTATGTTAAAGACAAAAGTTTATGTTTAGATAAAGTGTTAGCCTGTAAGGTTCCATCCGGTTCGTGTTCACTTTGGCTGCAATGGGCTGACACAGGCTGTTCTGTTCATGTTCACTTTGGCTTGCAATGGACTGACTGCTCTGTGGAGTAAGGAAGATCGCTCTTGGTGGAAGAGTGGAGCGTTGGCGTTTGACTGCTTCCTTGGCTGCTGTCAGTAAAGAGTCTTTCAGTGGTGGACATGACTGATGGAACGATGAGGGAGCTGGGTGAAGGAATGCTTCCTTTTTGGCAGGCCTGAAACCTGATGTGGACAATGGCATGGGTTGATTGCATCCCAGGTTCAGAGAGGGGAGAGGTGTTGAGTCAGAACAGGTCTGCTCTTGGAAGATAAAAGTAGAATCTTGGCTGTAGCCTGGATGCAGCTGCTATTCGGTGCTTTGTGAGCTACTAGGATGTGTTGGTCCAGTTACTTCTATTTGGGCCCTCTGACTGGTAGTCGGGAAAAGACCTTCTACTGTTCTAGACCCAGGACCCACATCATCAGGTGTCAGCATGGGACCCACTGAATTGTAGGCATATGACAGGAAGTACCATGGCATCACAGGTGACATCAGTGCCATGTGACAGGAAGAGGAGGAGCCCTGATTACGCTAAAAAGGAATTATCTGCAACACTGAGCAATCTCTTGTCCTATGACCGTTTGGGGCACATGCAAAGAGAAGCAGGTGTATCATTCTCTATTGCTGTGCATGTGTAATACCGGTAGTAGGGCCAATGTAGAGGCTTGCCACTCGGGGCTCTGTGACCCACCTGAGGGTCCTGATCCATGTGCTGAAGACCAGTGGGAGTGATGTGTGTAAATGTGAATTTAAGTTAGTCAACAGCAGTAATTTGCCAGTTGGTGATGGCTGTGTATGGCTGGCTTTTTCGTTTCGTGGGAGAGAGATGTTGAAGTATGGCATAGTATTGGCATGGAAAAATGCTACACTGGCCCAGTCACTGCTGAGTTATGTAACGTGTGGCGTTTTGTATCAGAATTGGACCCATGTGTACGAAAAGTAAGTTTTATGGTATACCATAGTCCGTCTTCTGCTGTCTGTCAGGGGATGGACCTCCTGATGGCACCTGGGTTTTATGTGACACAGAGTGCTGAACTGGATGGGCCATTAGCCTGACCCAACATGCCTCTCTTATGTTCTTTACCAGTAAAGCTGCTTGCCCACGGTTGAATTGTTCTTCATGCCACTCAAGGGAGTTTTGAACAGTCTTCTCTGGGACTTGTGAATGTCGAGTGGCATCAGGTTTGAAAAGATATTTATGGTTTTTGCCTCAGTCTACACAAGCTTGCTCGAAGGGTGGTAAGAGTTGTTTGACTTGCTTAGTGATTTCTTGTTGGGAAAGACATTTTGCCTGAACCTGCCCTTTCCGGAGTTCGTACCCAGGATGACAGCACGTTTCTTGGTACGTCTGAGGGAATCATTGCTTACCACCGTGACTTGTGGTAATGGCTTTCCTTTGTGCTAAAAGAGTTGAACGTACTGCTAACTGGGGTTTTTTGGCTTGTTCATCTGTGTGGTACTGACAGGAATGAACATCGGCATGGGAAAGAAAAGATAAAAGGGACTCCATGCATCCAATAAACAAGTTCTTAAACTTTGCTTTTCCTGCAGGGAGAGCCATGTGATGGCAGCTTTCTTCCCTCTTTACAACTTGACTTCAATCAGTCTTGTGGTTGTCAGCAATAAGAAACTTGGTCCAAGAATAGTCTTCTAATATCGTTTGGGGAGGGTACTTTTCTCCAGGACGTCAAGGCTTAAGAGCAACAGGCAGGATTACGTTGTAACCATTTACTGCTGGGGGAGACTTACTGCTGGAATGAGCTCCCGGATGACATCCGGGCCCAGTGGGACCTTTTACAGTTCCACAGGGCCTGTAAAACGGAGCTCTTCCACCAGGCTTTCGATTAGGAACCACCTTTCAACATCATGGCCCTGGCCCCAACCTCAGCACTAACTCAATAACTAACAGCCGGGCAAGAACCCGGATTATGGTGGAAGTTGACCATCTGGATACTGAGAGAACGCCATCATCTTTTATTAATATTTTGTTTCTTAATACTTATGTTCCTTAATACCTAAATTTTCTGTGTTGGTATTTTAACTCAATTGTCTGTGTTTTAACATATCCTGTTGTTTTAATAGATATATATATTCTGTAAGCCGCTCTGAGCCCATTGCCGTGGGGAGGGTGGGATACAAATTAAATAACTAAAATAAATAGGTGCAAGGGACAGCTTGCAAAATGATCTTGGGTGTAATTGGTAGCCCGTGGAACATCCTTCTGGCTTGAGGAGCATGAAGCAGACCACCAGTCTTCAAAGATGGCTTCAGCAATTCTAAAACATGGCCCTGCCACCAGTGCTCCCTCTAAGCTGAGTTAGTGTGAGCTAGCTCACAGTTTTTTAGCCTCCGGCTCACACATTTTTGTCTTAGCTCAGGAAGGACAGCTCCAGAGCAAACTAATTTATGCAGCAGCCAAATTGCTCGCTCACAACTTTAATGCCAGTAGGTCACAAAGTAGGATTTTTGCTCATAAGACTCCACAGCTTAGAGGGCACATTGCCTACCACAGATATGCAGGCATCTAGGCAGCTGCTTGGCTGGCGTCACAACGGGAAAGGGGGAAAGGGAATTGAAAGTACTGAAGCTTTTTGGTTTGGGTTGGACTGTCAAATTGTAGCCAGCTCGTGGTGACTCCATAAGGTTTTCAAGGCAAGAAATGTTTGGAGATGGTTTGCCTGTCTGCCTATGTGTAGTGGTCCTGGTATTCCTTGGTGGTCTCCCATCCAAATACTGACTAAGGCCAGGCCCTGTGTAGCTTCTGAGATCTGATGAGATCGGGCTGGCCTGGACTATCCAGGTCTAGCAAACCTGGCTCTTGTAAATCAGCTTTTCCAGGGGTCATTTGGAGCAGGAGCACGCAGGAGCGGAGCTCCGGCAGTTAGAAGCACAGGTGGCAGCAAGCCCCGCCCCCAGCTCCCAGCAGGAGTGCAAAGCAGCACATGTAGCATTCCTCCTGGGCCCAGATAGGCTACTCTGGGCCTGGAATGACAGCCCCCAGAGTGGAAAGACAGTCCCTGGGGTGGAGCCTGAGCGGTGGGTGTTGCCTTCTGACACACTTCCAGTGATGTCAGGGGGTGTGGCATATGCAAATAAGTTATGCTAATGAGTTATGCTAATGAACTCCTGCATCTCTTTTTCTACAAAATGACCCCTGAATAAGCCTGAAAAAGTTACTAGCCCTCATGTGATTCTACAAGACTGTCTCTCCAGGTATACCAATTTTAGTGATTTGTGGCACATGGATGGCTTGATTTAACGTGTGGCACATCACCTATCTTCTCTGTTTATCAGGGGTTTCCCTGCCTGGTCCCCCAGAAGCATTTCTTATTTACCAAAAACAGCCAGGCAAGTGGCTGTTTACATGATCAATGAGTAGGAACAGTTATAGTACAAAAAGAGAGTTGGCAATGGCCCCTGAGTAGTGTGGTGCACTTAGGTTCCTCCTGGCTTTGTAACTGAAGTCTAGAAGAGTGTAGCAGTGGATCGAATGCTGGCCCACCTGAAAGTCTTGCCCCTTCCAACATATTTCAGGTCCTTAAAAAAAAGGTCTTGCATTCCACTCATCTGTTTTTTAAAAGAGAACTTTTAAAAAGTGCAGATGTGCTGTAGGCACAGCATATGGGTGACTGGTTGGTGACGGCATGGGTGCCGGCCAATCTCTGCTGTGCTTAGCCTGCTTCCGTGGCAGCTGACTTGCAGAATTCGACCTTAGAGAGGAAAGTTGCCCTTGGACTGATCGCAGTGTCAGTGCTTCCAAGTTGCCCCCGCTGTTCTAACAACGTTACATCTGCTCCCCCCTCCGACCAACAATCGTCAGCCTTTTCATAAACGTGAACCACAACTTGTAACTTAGCCTGCAACACGGAGCTCGCTTAACTTCTTTTTATTATGTCAGCTTGCCTCCTTCCTTCACTCTGCCGTACTGTGACCAGATGCAAAGTAAAGTCGCGGCTGGTGTGCCTTAACAGTTGTGCAGAGGAAGGCACAATTTACTTGCCGCTGGCTGATGAACTTTGCCGGACCACTGTTGAAGGGCCCTATCCTCCCTCGCATCTGATCTTACAGCCACGCCCCATCCCCTTTCAAAACATGCGGGCACAAGAAAAGCGTGCTGGTTACTGCTGATGTGTCCCAGCTTAAAGCAGAGAGCATCCTGCTTTAGGCTCCACCCTCTAAAGATCCCAGGGACAGCCCATTTTTCTAGTTTCATCCTCTTAGGGCTAAGCTGTGTGGGTGTGGAAGACAGTGTGATAGTGATTAGTAACCAGGGCATTTCCTGCTGTCTCCTCTGAGGCATCCCTGCCTGGGCATGTGACCGAGATTAAAGCTCGGAGAGTAGGCGAGTCTGTTGTGCAGTCTGTAAAGGCTCCCCCCCCACTGGAGGGCTAGAAACTGGCTGGGCCCCTTGTCCCCCCCATAGCATTTTCAGCTTCTGAAACGAAGCATTAGGTGATTTGCACTGCTTACCGTTGAGTGTAAGGAGCTTAAGGTGCGTTAGGATCAGTGGACTGAATTCTGGTTTGACAACAGGCGTTGGGTCTGGTGAGTGGGACGCACAGCGTCTCTATCCTTTTCTTTCTTTCTTTCTTTCTTTCTTTCTTTCTTTCTTTCTTTCTTTCTTTCTTTCTTTCTTTCTTTCTTTCTTTCTTTCTTTCTTTCTTTCTTTCTTTCTTTCTTTCTTTCTTTCTTTCTTTCTTTCAAACCCGGTTTTCTCATGCTTGCCTTTTGCCTCTGCAGGTTCCACTCGAGATGTAGAGATGGAGGCAGAAGACCCTGGGATACCCCCTAAGGGAGGGATGGACCTCCCGCAGGATGGGTTGGATCTACCTGAGCAGAAGCTTAGCCCGGGTTCTGTGGACACAGGTGAGTGGCTTGGAAGTGTCTGTGGTCCTCATTCACTTTCTCTGGGGCGTTTTGATACTTTGGTAATTATAACCGGAGGCAGGAGTTGTGCATTGTGAGACTGGGCCCTTTTAATTCTGTGGTCTCTTTTCCCAGGGGGGGGGAAAAAGGAAGGCAAGGAGAGAGTGAAAGGTAAAGGTAAAGGTTCCCTTGCTCGAAAGCCAGTTGAATCCGACTCTAGGGTTGCGGTGCTCATTTCCGTTTCAAAGCCGAAGAGCCAGCGCTGTCCGGAGACGTTTCCATGGTCATGTGGCCGGCATGACTAAACACCAAGGCACACGGAACGCTGTTACCTTCCCACCAAAGTGGTACCTATTTATCTACTTGCAATTTCTTGCTTTCGAACTGCTAGGTTGGCAGGAGCTGGAACTAGAGACGGGAGCTCACTCCGTCATGCAGCACTCTCAGGTCTTGAACTGCTGAACTACTGACCTTCCACAGCCTGCAGTTCAGTGTCTTAACCACTTGAGCCACCGCAGCTCAAGGAGAGAGTTACAGATGACCATAATAGCCCCAATAGATACGATACTTTACAGACTGACTTAATTTTTCAAAATGGCTTTGCTCCAAGCATTTTGTCCAAGCCAGTTTGGTGTAGTGGTTAAGTGCGCGGCCTCTAATCTGGGAGAACTGGGTTTGATTTCCCCACTCTTCCACCTGCAGCTGCCGGATGACCTCGGGCAAGCCATAGTTCTGTCAGAGCTGTTCTCTCGAGGACAGCTCTCTCAGAGCTCTCTCAGCCCCGCCTACCTCACAGAGTGTCTGTTGTGGGGAGGGGAAGGGAAAGGAGTTTGTAAGCCGCTCTGAGACTCCCGAGTGAAGGGCAGGGTATAACTCCAATCTCTTCCTCTTCTAAATTTCAACTCAACGAAGCATCAAAGAGGCAAAGTTAATGAGAAGTATATGAAAATGAGAGGTATGTGTTCTTTTTTGCCGTCAAGTCACGGCTGACTTATGGTGATCCCCCAATGGGGTTTTCAAGGCGAGAAACGTTCATGGGTGGTCTGCCATTGCCCGCCTCTGCGGGGCAGCCCTGGTCTTCCTTGGTCTCCCATCCAAGTACTAACGAGGGCTGACCCTACTTAGCTTCTGAGGTCTGATGAGCTTGGACTAGCCTGAGTATATAAGTGGACTCAGGGCTTTTTTGTAGAAAAAGACCAGCAGGAACTCATTAGCATAATAGGCCACACCCAACAGCAGAAATGTATTAATATATTAGGCCACACCCCCATGTTACTAGAAGTGTGGTCATCCAGCCACACCCACCTTTTGCTTCTTATTCCATTTACCTTGTTTGTTGTCAAAACCCAGGACTTTTTTGGTAGCAGGAACTCCTTCACATGTTAGGTCACACACCCCTAATGTAGCCGATCCTAATAAACTGCTGCTGTTGGGTGTGGCCTGTTATGCTAATGAGTTCCGGCTGGGTGTGGCCAACTCAGGAGCAAAGTTCCCTCTAAGCTGTGGAGTCTTGTGAGCAAAAATTCTACTTTGTGAGCTCCCGGCATTAAAGTTGTGAGGGAGTGATTTGGCGACTGCATCAATTCGTTTGCTCTGGAGCCCTCCTTCCTGAGCCAAGACAAAAATCTGTGAGCTGGAGGCTAAAAAACTGAGCTAGCTCACACTGACTCAGCGTAGAGGGAACACTGCTCAGGAGCCAGCTGGAACTCCGTTCCTGTGCGTTCCTGCCCCAAAATAGCCCTGAGTGGACTTTATTTAAGGGAAGTTAGGGGGCTGTGCCCCATGCTTCAGAAGAAGTTACCTTTAGGAGAGGTTTGAAGAAAGAGATGGCTTCGCATAGCCTTTCCGGGAAGGACTTGTGAGCATCAAAGAACGTTGCACTGTTATTATTTCACGGTGGGAGGTTTGGAATGGCTTTGGGATTGGCGAGGTACAGCTTGAGAGCTGATCACTGAAAGGTGCTTTCATACACGTGGGATAATAACACACTTTCAGTGCACTTTGCAAATGGATTTTTCTGTGTAAATGGCAAAAATCCACTTGCCAGTGATTGCCAAAGTAGATTGAAAGTTGCTTGAAAGTGCATTATTTAGTGTGTGTGTGTGTGTGTGAACACAGCCTTTAAGTAAGGTTTCAGGGGGTAGCCATGTTGGTCTGACACCCCCCAAAATCTTATCGGTCTCTGAGTTGCTACTGGACTTGAGTCCAGCTTGAGTACTGGAAGCTTTAATAACTGAGCCCTCCTCCAGTGAAATGATTTCCCAAATAGTTAACGGAAGTGGAGGAAGTAGAGAAATGTGTTTAGATCTTGAGTTTCCTTGTGGCTTGTGGTGGCTAATGATTAGCTAAGGCAGGGGTGTCAGACTCGTTTGTTATGAGGGCGAGATCTGACCTAAACGAGGCCTTGCTGGGCCGGGCCACGTGTGTCATAAAATGGAGTGCCAGGTAGCGGGGATATAAACTTTATAAAGGTAAAGGTAAAGGTTCCCTTGCTCGAAAGCCAGTCGAATCCGACTCTAGGGTTGCGGTGCTCATCTCCGTTTCAAAGCCGAAGAGCCAGCGCTGTCCGAAGACGTTTCTGTGGTCATGTGGCCAGCATGACTAAACACCAAGGCGCACGGAACGCTGTTACCTTCCCACCGAAGTGGTACCTATTTTGTTGTTGTTCAGTCGCACAGTCGAGTCCGACTCTTTGCGACCCCGTGGACCAGATTACGTCAGGCCCTCCTGTCTTCCGCTGTCCGCTGAAGTTTGCTCAATTTCATGTTCGTTGCATCGATGACACTTTCTAACCATCTCATCCTTTGCCGTCCCGTTCTTCTTTGACCTTCAATCTTTCCCAGCATCAGGGTCTTCTCCAGTGAATGCTCCCTTCTCATTTGGTGGCCAAAGTATTTGAGCTTCAGCTTCAGGATCTGGCCTTCCAGGGAACAGTCAGGGTTGATTTCTTTTAGGATTGACTGATTTGATCTCCTTGCAGTCCAAGGGACTCTCAAGAGTCTTCTCCAGCACCATAGTTCAAAAGAATCTATTCTTCGGCGCTCGGCCTTCCTTATAGTCCAACTCTCACAGCCATACATTACTACGGGGAATACCATTGCTTTGACCATGCGGACTTTTGTTGGCAAGGTGATGTCTCTGCTTTTTATCATGCTGTTTAGGTTTGCCATCGCTTTCCTCCCAAGGAGCAGGCGTCTTTTAATTTCATGGCTGCAGTCACCATCTGCAGTGATCTGGGATCCTAGGAACGTGAAGTCTGTCACTACTTCTACGACTTCCCCTTCTATTTGCCAAGGAGTGATGGGGCCAGATGCCATGATCTTAGTTTTTTTGATGTTGAGCTTCAAGCCCACTTTTGCACTCTCCTCTTTCACCCTGAGCAAGAGGCTCTTTAGATCCTCTTCACTTTCTGCCATCAGAGTGGTATCGTCTGCATATCTGAGGTTATTGATCTTTTCCCCAGCAATCTTAACTCCAGCTTGTGATTCATCCAGGCCAGCATTTCGCATGATGTACTCTGCATATAAATTAAATAAGCAAGGTGACAATATACATCCTTGTCGTACTCCTTTTCCTATGCTAAACCAATCAGTTGTTCCATATCCGGTTCTAACTGTTGCTTCTTGACCCTTATACAGGTTTCTCAGGAGACATGTGAGGTGGTCCGGTACTCCCATCTCTTTAAGAACCTGCCATAATTTATTGTGATCCACACAATCAAAGGCTTTAGCATAGTCAATGAAGCAGAAGTAGATGTTTTTCTGGTATTCTCTTGCTTTCTCCATAATCCAGCGAATGTTGGCAATTTGATCTCTAGTTCCTCTACCTCTTCGAAACCCAGCTTGTACTTCTGGCAGTTCTCTATCCACGTACTGTTGGAGCCTAGCTTGTAGGATTTTGAGCATGACCTTGCTAGCATGTGAAATGAGTGCAATTGTGCGATAGTTTGAACATTCCTTGACGTTGCCCTTCTTTGGGATTGGAATGTAAACTGACCTTTTCCAATCCTGTGGCCACTGTTGTGTTTTCCAAATTTGTTGGCAAATTGAGTGCAGCACTTTAACAGCATCTTCTTTTAAGACTTTGAATAACTCAGCTGGGATACCATCACCTCCACTAGCTTTGTTGTTAGTAATGCTTTCTAAGGCCCATTTAACTTCGCTTTCCAGGATGTCTGGCTCGAGGTCAGTGATTATACCATCGTGGTTGTCAAGGACATCGAGGTCCTTCTTGTATAGTTCGGTACCTATTTATCTACTTGCAATTTCTTGCTTTCGAACTGCTAGGTTGGCAGGAGCTGGAACCAGAGACGGGAGCTCACCCCGTCATGCGGCACTCACGGGTCTTGAACTGCTGAACTACTGACCTTCCACAGCCTGCAGTTCTGCATCTTAACATACTTGAAACATCAGCACTCTTGCAATATTTTGTTTATTTAACAGTGTCTGACAACTGACACCTCTTGCTCTGAATTATTGCATCACAATGTCTGTGCCGTTGCAATCTTGAGTGTGCTGTTCAGGTGTGTATCTGTAAGGTGCAAACCTACGATGATGCAGCAGCAGCAGAACTGGAAGCAGCAGCAGAAGACAGGCAGTTCCACTGCGGGCCTGCTAGAAGCCCTCTGGGGGCCTAATCTGGCCCCCAGGCTGTATGTTTGACACTCCTCAGCTAAGGAGTCTTGCATTGCTTCATGCACTTGGCAATCTTTTTTGTTTTTTAGTGTGTTTGTGTATCTACCTATATATTTTTTTTTCAGGAGAAGATGAGCCCAGTGCTGCCTTGGATGAGCAAGTGGAGTTATCTGGGGCCCCGAATAACGGACCCTTGAGTGTGGCAGATGGCAAGGTGGACGCGCAGGAGGAATTAACTGAAACCCGGGAGGAATCTAGTGAGAAGGACTTGTCTGATTCGGCCTCCACGGACAACACTTTGGAGGACTCCAGCGAATTCAGCCGGCCCATGGTGATGGGTGGGGCTCCCCCGGGGGAGGAGGAGGAGGTGGCGGTCCAACCGCGCCCCCCCACACATCGGGATGAGGACGTGACAGCCGAGAGTTGGCGGGCGCACAGGAAGCACGTCTTTGTCTTGAGCGAAGCTGGCAAGCCCATTTATTCCCGCTACGGCAACGAGGAAGCCCTCAGTTCAACCATGGGTGTCATGATGGCGTTGGTGTCGTTCATCCAGAGCGGGGATAACTCCATCCGTTCCATCTATTCAGGTTGGAGAATGGGCCGGTGTGGGGTGGGGGTTGCACGTGGCTGAACCTTTCCTCAATGAAAATTAACTCAATGAAAATGTCTAGACAGTGTGTAGCTGCAATAAAGAAGGCCAACGCTATGCTGGGGATTATTAGGAAGGGAATTGAAAACAAATCAGCCAGTATCATAATGCCCCTGTATAAATCATTGGTGCGACCTCATTTGGAATACTGTGTTCAGTTCTGGTCACCACATCTCAAAAAGGATATTATAGCATTGGAAAAAGTGCAGAGAAGGGCAACTAGAATGATCAAAGGGTTGGAACACCTTCCCTATGAAGAAAGGTTAAAATGCTTGGGGCTCTTCAGCTTGGAGAAACGACGGCTGAGGGGTGACATGATCGAGGTTTATAAGATTATGAATGGGATTGAGCAGGTTGAGAAAGAAGTACTTTTCTCCCTTTCTCACAATACACAATACATGGGCACTCCATGAAATTGCTGAGCAGTCGGGTTAGAACAGATAAAAGGAAATACTTCTTCACCCAAAGAGTGATTAACATATGGAATTCACTGCCACAGGAGGTGGTGGCAGCTACAAGCATGGAGAGTTTCAAGAGGGAATTAGATAAACATATGGAGCAGAAGTCCACCAGTGGCTATTAGCCACAGGGTATAGATGGGAATTCTCAGTCTGGGGCAGGTGATGCACTCTATTCTTGGTGCTGGAGGGGGCAGCAGTGGGAGGGCTTCTAGTGTCCTGGCCCCACTGCTGGACCTCCTGATGGCACCTGGTATGTTTTGGCCGCTGTGTGACAGAGTGTTGGACTAGATGGCCCATTGGCCTGATTCAACATTGGCTTCTCTTATGTTCTTATGTTCTCAAGCATTATGTCCTATGATCATTTATTTTTATATGTTTCTCAGCTGCCTTTTAAATTGGGCTAATTCCCCCAGCCGTGAACGATGCCTGACCATCTTAGACGTTTGCATTTTCCATTGGTAGTTAGCAGTGTAGGCTGTGTAAATGTGTTGGGATGCTTGGGCCATAGAGGAAGGATTTTTTTTGTCAGTTATGGCAACAACTGGCCTGTAATGGATGAAGCCTTGAGGCAGGCTACACTAAGGACTGTGTATACGTTGTGGTTTTCATACAACAGTAGAAAAGTGCAAATGGCATTAGCTGCAAAATCCAATGTTTGGAGAATCCCATCTTTCACTTAAAGCCAATTACCAGAACCTGCAGTTGTGGAGATGTGCTTGAAAGTGTGCGGGTAAGGCTTGGCGATGAATTGCAGGTATAGGTGTTAAATTTCTGGAAATTTCGAGCCATGGACAAAAATCGTTTTTTGCGTGCGGGGGAAAAATTGAAATATTGGGGGGAAATTGAAATGCATGTACGAGCTGCTTTCCTATCAATCTTATTTAATTGTTAACAGGGGAACATGCATCATGTATAGCATATATTTAATTTATTTGACGTGGTTTTCTACCCTGTGCTACCTTAGCACATTCGTCATGATTTTTGTCATCAGAGAGGTAGGGAACATTTTTAATTGGGAAACAGATTTACTGTATTATTTGGACAACCAGCATTCTTATACAGGATACTAGAATTTTTGGCCATTACATTAAATTTAATAATGTTGAAAACACTGCACTTTTAATAACGTATGATGTTCAAACGCATTATAGCATATAAATAGTCGTCAAAGTTGTTCAGGCAGTTCTGGAAAAAGCTCTCTCAGCCCCACCTACCTCACAGGGTGTCTGTTGTGGGGAGGGGAAGGGAAAGGAGTTTGTAAGCCTCTCTGAGACTCCCTTGGGTAGTGAAGGGTGGGGTATAAATCCAATCTCTTCTTCTTAAAGAAAGCGCAACACATTTTTAAGCGTGCTTGAGTCTACAGTATGCACAAGAATTATTCTCTAATGCTGGTGTTTTGTCTTAAATGAAGAAGAAGAGGAGATTGGATTTATATCCCACCCTTTACAATCTCCTTTCCCTTCCCCTTCCCCACAACAGACAACCTGTGAGGTAGGTGGGGCTGAGAGAGCTCTTTCCAGGACTTTCCAGGACTGCTCGTAAGAGAGCAGCTCTCAAAGAACTTGTAACTGACCCAAGGTCACACCAGCAGCTGCATGTGGAGGAGTAGGGAATCAAACCTGGTTCTCCCCGATTACAGTCGGCACTCCTAACCACTACACCAAACTGGCTCTCTACACTACACCAAAATGCCATTTTTTCATGCTATACATTTGAGTAAATCTTCGTCTTAATAAAGAGAGAGTACATAGGTATTTTCATCAGGTTTTTTAAAAAGAGCCCAGCAGAGGACAGACACCAAAAAAAGGGACATGTTCTATAAAAAGAGGATATCTGGTAATCCTATTAAAGATGTCTGTAACCACACAGCCCTTGTATAATAGGCCATCTTCTACAATATTTTAGAGTATCCTGGGTTTTTCCCTATTAGAGGAAAGCAGTGGGATTACCGTTTGAAGAGGAATGAGGTGCCTGAACAGTTTATAAAAATAAGTGTTAGCCAGGGCTATTTTTGGGCAGGAACACACAGGAACGGAGTTCCGGCTGGCTCCTGAGGTGGCCACGCCCAGCAGGAACTCATTAGCATAATAGGCCACACCCAACAGCAGAAACTCATTAGGATTGGCTACATTTGGGGTGTGTGGCCTAACATGCAAAGGAGTTCTTGCTACAGAAAAAAAGCCCTGGGGTTTTGACAACAAACAAGGTAAACAGACTAAGAAGCAAAAGGTAGGCGTGGCTGGATGACCACACTTCTGGTAACATGGGGATGTGGCCTAATATGCGAATGAGTTTCTGCTGTTGGGTGTGGCCTGTTATGCTAATGAGTTCCAGCTGGGCTTTTTCTACCCCAAAAGCCCTGGTGTTAGCACTGAAATTTCTAGTTTGCTCGATAGACCTCTGGCACTTTTTCAGCAGAAGCCACAGACTTTCATGCACAACTGTGTAAGGAAGGGGAAGGTCTTCAGGCCAGCTGCCTCTAGGAAGGAAAAGCCCGAAATGTAAGCGTTGAAGTCGTGTCTTAAGAAAAAGAGGGGTTAGGATGCGCTGTTCCTGTATGCCTAGTCCCTTTGAGGTGTGCAAAAGGATAGTTGTCGTAGTAGAAAGGGCCCTCAAATCACAGCTGACTTATGGTGACCTGTGGGATTTTCAAGGCAAGAGTTGGTCAGGGGTGGTTTGCCATGATTGCATACCTCTGCATCGTGATTCTGCACTTGGCAATCTCCCGCCCAAATATGAACCAGGGCCAACCTGCTTAGCTTCCCCATTTCGTGGGCCATTCAGATCAGGGCCCTATGAAACGTCGATTCCAGAGGCATAGCTGTGTTGGTCGGTTGGAGTCCAAATAACGCAGTCTTATGCCTCAGTTAAATTCATTAGACTTTAAGGTGCTGCAGGGCACTCTGTTGTGTTCCGTCTAAAATGCAAAGTCCTTTTCTGTTAGGCCTCTTACCAGGGCTTGGCATTACTCCCTGTATTTTTGCCAAGGTAGTACAATTTCTGTTCCAAGAAATGTCCCATTCTGCATGGTCATGCAAACAAGAGAAAAGTGCGTATTTCTGTTCCTTTGGCATAACTTTTTTTTTTGTTAACCAAGGCAAATTGAACACTGGGCACTTGAAGCCTTGCTATTTGACAATTGGAAATCTTCTTTGGCAGCTTTTTGGGCTTCTGAGATTTATTTATTATTTATTATCTTCGGCTTATGGCCTGCCCTCCCCTGGCACAGCAGGGCTCAGGGCTGGTAACAGCAGGTGTAGCAGCAACAGTATTAAAACAGGAAGTAAATGAATCATTAAAACCCAATTTACAAAAAACAGTCCATGACCACAGTTTAAATCTAATCAGTCAGGTTGCAGTGCATGGTTTGGCACAACTTAGTGTGTCTTCTCTCTGAGGAGACTGTACTTCAAGTGTGTCCGTGGATGTTAGTAAAGGTAAAGGTTTCTCTTGCTCGAAAGCCAGTCAAATCCAACTCTAGAGATGCGGTGCTCATCTCTGTTTCCAAGCCGAAGAGCCAGTGCTGTCCAGAGACGTTTCTGTGGTCATGTGGCTGGCATGACTAGATGCCAAGGCACACAGAATGCTGTTACCTTCCCACTGAAGCAAGAAATTGCAAGTAGATATTTATCTACTTGCAATTTCTTGCTTTCGCACTGCTAGGTTGGCAGGAGCTGGGACCACAGACGGGAGCTCACTCCATCTTGCGGCACTAGGGTCTCGAACTGCTGAACTACTGACCTTCCGGTCTGCAGTTCAGCATCTTAATCACTTGAGCCACCGCAGCCCCCTGTGGATTGTATTGGCCCACCCACTGCTTTGCTGTTTTGTTCTTGGTTCTCCATCTGTTATAGCACCATGGATGTTAAGGTGGTGCTATAACAGATGGAGAACCAAGAACAAAACAGCAAAACAGTGCGGGGGCCAATACGAGTGGAATCGCCACCACCTCAATGATAGACCTGGTGGAACATCTCTGTTTTGCAGGCCCTGCGGAACTGCATTATGTCCGCAGGACCTGGATCTCACTTGGGAGAGTGTTCCACCAGGCTGGTGCCGGAGCCGAGGAGGCTCTGGCTCTGGTTGAAGCTAAGTGGATATCTTTCAGGCCAGGGATTGCCAGAAGATTCTGTTCCATTGAGCGTAACCAGCTCAATGGAACCAATCATTTTGAAGAAAAAGAGGTGCAGGGGTTCATTAGCATAACTCATTAGCATAACTTATTTGCGTATGCCACACACCTTGCATCACTGGAAGTGTGTCAGGAGGCAACACTCACCGCTCGGGCTCCACCCCTAGGGACTGTCTTTCCGTTCTGGGGGCTGTCATTCCAGTCCCAGAGTAGCCTATATGGGCCCAGGAGGAATGCTATACGTGCTGCTTTGCGGTCCTGCTCGGAACTGGAGGCGGAGCTTGCTTCTAACTGCCGGAGCTCCGCTCCTGCGTGCTCCTGCTCCAAATGACCCCTGAGTGTAACATTTGTTGGGGGACATACCAGGAGAGACGGTCTCATAGGTATGTCGGTCCCAAAAGGCGAAGGTTAGCTTTGGCTTTCTAAGTGTGCCTTTGTAATCATAAGAGCTTTTAAAATAAAAGAGGAGACTCTCTGCAAAGCCAAAATCAGTACCGGTGTCCCTCCCTCCGCTCCTGCACAATCATGTCATGAACACATCCTTATTCTTTATCATTAAAGGGGCTTGCGTAAACGGGAAAAACCTGATTGTGTCATTTGGGGGGATCTCGGTGCGCGGCACCTGCTGACGGGTCTTCTCCTCGCTGCTTCCCGCTACAGATGACCGCAAGCTGGTTTTTGTGCAGCAGGGCCCGCTGGTGCTGGTATCGGTGTCGAGCACCCTGCAGTCGGAGCAGCAGCTGCGGCAAGAACTGTTGTACGTCTACTACCAGATCATCAGCATGCTCACCCAAGCCAGCATCACTCGCATCTTCGAGCGGAAAAAGAACTACGACCTCCGGCGCCTGCTGACCGGTTCGGAAAAGATCCTCGACCGCCTCTTGAACCTGGTGGAGTCGGACCCTTGCTTCCTGCTGGGGGCCGTGCGCTGCCTGCCCCTCCAGCCCGCTCTGCGCGATTCCCTGGGTTCCCTGCTCCAGAAGGCCATCACTCCCAACTTGGTCTTCTCCATCCTAGTGGCCCGCAGTCAGCTGGTCACCACCGTGCAGGAGAAGACGGTCATCGACGATTGCCGGCTGGAGCCCACGGACTTGCACCTGCTGCTGAACCTCATCGGGGCGACCTCTGCCTTCCAAACGGGGGAGATCTGGACGCCGATTTGCTTGCCGCGCTTCAACCCGGACTGTTACTTTTATGCGTACATTTCCTATTTGGATGCGGACTGTACCGTCTGTCTCATTCTCCTCTCCACCGACAAGGAGTCGTTCTACTCGGTTTCGGACTGCAAGAAGCGCATCGAGGAGGGCATGAGGACTCAGAACTACCTGCAGGCGCTCTCAAGCGGCCTGAAGAGCCCGTCCTACAGCGTGGCGATGGTTGGCGCACCGGACCTCCGGCACTTTATGTACAAGCCTTTGGATATACCCGATAATTACCGGCAGCTCCCCCAGTTCACCAGGTAAATAGGGTGTTTTCGTTTGTTTATGCATGCATGGGCTTCTGTTCCTGTTTCTTGCTTCCGCTGGGAACTTAAAGCAGCTTACCGGAAGAGGCTTATTTTGCTGTTTGTCCACAACTCCAGTTCCTGGGCTGATCTTAGAACCACTGGCCAGCTCACTGCGGGCCATGGATGGGGCGCCGTTTAGCTCACATCTCTGGTCATGCCAAGGTTTAAATACCTGTAGCAGGAAGGATAGCGGAAGCTCAGACCAGATCTTCTTCAGCTGGCAGCTGTGTTCTCAAGATTCCCCTCCCATGCTAGAAGAGCCTTTGGCTGTGCCTGTGTTTAAATAAGAAAAGAGGAGATTGGATTTATACCTTGCCCTTCACTACCTGAGAGCGGCGTACAATCTCCCTTCCCCTCCCCACAACAGCGAGAACTCTTTTGAGGACTGCTCGTGAGAGAACAGCTCTGAGAGAACTTGTGACTGACCCAAGGTCACACCAGCAGCTGCATGTGGTGGCGTGGGGAATCAAACCTGGTTCTCCCAGATTAGAGTCCGTGCTCCTAACTGCTGCAGCAAACTGGCTTTAAATGCCTATAGAGGGGAGGGGAAGCAGATGCTCAGTCAAGAGCTTCTTCAACCGGCAGACGTGTCCTCAAGGTTCCCTTCCCCTTCTAGTGGACTGGCATTTCCTCTGCGTTATGTGGAAGTTATTAGAACCAGGGTGGTTCGATGTTACAGGGAGTAGGATGGAGGCACCAATAGGGAATGATGGCTCAGATGCTATTTCTTACTGTGTCTGCATCTTCCTCCCCTGGATGCTTGGTACAGACCCCACTAGGATGGATCTCAGTTGGATGGTCCCTTGATGTTGACCCCATTGGATGAGGCATCTGTGCATGTCTAGCAAATATGGCTTGTTGTTGTTGTTGTTCTTATTCTAGTTTGGTGTAGTTGTTAAGACTCTAATCTGGGAGAAACGGGTTTGATTCCCCACTCCTCCACATGCAGCTGCTGGTGTGAACTTGGGTCAGTGGCAAGTTCTTTCAGAGCTGTTCTCTCAAGGGCAGTTCTCGGGAGAGCTCTCTCAGCCCCACCTGCCTCACAGGGTGTCTGTTGTGAGGAAGGGGAAGGGAAAGGAGATTGTAAGCTGCTCTGAGACTCCTTTGGGTAGTGAAGGGCGGGGTATAAATCCAATCTCCTCCTCTTCCTTCTCCTCCTCCTCATTCTTATTCTCATCATTCTTCTCCTCATCATCATTCTTATTCTCATCATTCTTTCTCCTCCTCCTTATCATTCTTATTCTCACTATTACTATTATTTTTGGGGTTTCTATCCTGCCTCCCTCACAAGCGGACCCAGGACGGGTTACAACTACTACATAAAACAATTTAAAATGAAGTCCGCAGTAATTACAGTTTAAAAGCTATAAAACCTGGGTAGTATAAGACATGATAGCGAACCAGAATTTTAACAAAACTCCCCAGAGTACACTGTATGTGTGCCCAAAGGCCAAGCGTATTGCGTAAGTGGGCGAAAACATCGCCAATGGAGCGGATTAACAAAGTGCTCAACGTAGGGGCAGATTAGGGCAGGGGAGGCCGATGTGATTTGACACCCACTGCCTCAGCCAAAGGCCTGGTGGAACAATTGCGTTTTACAGGCCCTGCCGAACTGTAATAAGTCCCGCAGGGCCCTGATCTCACTAGGAAGACTGTTTCACCAGGCCAGGGCAAGAGCTGAAAAGGCTCTGGCTCTGATCGAAGCTAGATGGATGTCTTTTGGGCTGGGGATTACCCGAAGGTGTTGTTCGGGCGAGCATAAAATATGGTTCAGAGGAGCGTAAAACATGGTTTATTACTAAGATATTGCCTGGTTTCTGCCCCCAGGAAGGTGTCTTGAATCTTGGAGTTTATCCAGAATGGTAAAAACAAGTTGCTCGTTCTCTGTTTTGGAAACAGGATTTCCAAAACACAGAGACGCCGGTCTTTCTCTCAGAGAACGCGGAGGTTGCATCCTTGCAGTGTGACCTGCCCCTTCTGTCGCTTCCCATCAAACGTCAGTGTGGTTCTTTGTTTACCGACAGCTCGGCCCTTGCCGACGTGCTGCTCCTCCTCGCCAGTCAAACTTTTGAATGCACTAGAGAGATGGGGATGGTCGCCTTGGAATACGTCGTGTAGATTGAACAGGTTTCCTGTTAACTTGAGCAAATGGTTTAACGACTTGCGAGGCTGATTTCGAGTGCGGGGTTTGAAATTTCTTGGAACCAAACGTGGGCGTTTTCTTTAGCGAAAGGCATGTGAATGATCTTGGCAATGTGAGTGGGGACTGAATCCACCTTGGCACTGTTGCATGTACTCACACGTCTCCCTTAGTGTTGGGGGGGGGGCATTTTAGCTACGCCAAGCCTGTTAACACACACACACTACACGGGCACGCTTTGCAGAGAATCGGGCTGGGTTGCCACTCGCCGTCCAGCGTACATTTGGTGGAAGTTCCAGATTTGCTGCAGCGGAATGTCTGAAATGCATGCGTGGTACAGCAATAGTCAGGTGGTGCAGCAGAATGGTATTTTCTTGTCCAAGTGTCCAATAACTACCAAATCTTAACTCTGTGTTTGGGTGAACAAAGAGAATACTCCATCTTTCTGTGTTATGTCTCTGAGGATGCCAGTGACAGCTACTGGCGAAACGTCAGGTCCTACAATGCCAAGACCACGGCCACACAACCCGGAAAATCTACAGCAACTAATCCCCTTTAGCTTAATTTTCTTTTGGCTTAATCGTTTTCAGTTTTGTCGCGGCTGGACTTTGCTCTTGAGGCGGGCGGACCTCTAGAGCAGGGGTGGGCAAACTTGCTCAACGTTAAGAGCCACACAGAATAAATGTCAGATGGTTGAGAGCCGTAAGACATGAGCAGATATTACACGCACATTTTTATTTAGAAAATGTGCAGATTTGCTTTTTATTACCATTAAACGAGACTGCCAGAAATAAAAACAAAAGGGGTAAAAAGAGATTGATAATTATATTTATTTGTCCAATGATATTTATTTGTCTAAGAGAGAGAGCAAGAGGGGGAGGTGGAAAGAAAGAATGAAAGAGGTGGGAAGAAAGAGAGAGAGAAACAAAGAAAGCAAATAGATGGGGGGGAGGGAGGGAGAAAACGCATGCCATTTTCCCCAGCTGCTCTGCTGGGAGCCACACAATATGTGTGGAAGAGCCGCATGTGGCTCCCGAGCCGCAGTTTGGCCACCCCTACTCTAGAGACAGATGGTATGCCGCCTCTTTCCCTTCCCCCTCTCTGTGGTTCCTAGCCAGAGGTGCTGGAAAGAGCTAAGCCAGTCTTATTCGATTACAGTTTTAAATAGAGCAAGCCAAGTGGCTTCCCCCCACCCCCCTTATTGACAAGAACCTGGGTGGACATAGAAGCTTTTTTTTTTTTAATTATATTGATTTCAAGGTTTTCCACCTATATACACACATATCTCTACATACGATTACATACATTTTTTGAGTCATTAAGTACATTTATATGTCTTTTACCATAAGTTAAATATTCCGCTTTACTTTATATTTTTTGCGTGTTTTATCCAATTATAAACCCTTAACCATCTTTCCTCTTGTATTCTTTCTTCTTTAGCCTGTATTGTTGTACTCAAATTATCCATCTGCGCTAGGTCTAACAGCTTTTCAATTAAATCACCTTTTGAGGGTAACATGTCCATTTTCCCAATTTTTGGCCACTAATATTCTTGCAGCAGTTAAAATATACACTAATAAATATGTATCTTGCTTATTATAACCTTTTGGAATTATATTCAATAAGTACGTTTCAGGCGCTAACACCACATCTACGTCTAAAATTCCATAAATGACTTTATGTATCATTTCCCCAATATGATTGTACTTTACTACATTTCCACCACATGTGATAAAAGGTCCCCACACTAGACTTACACTTCCAACATTTGTTCGAAGTTTGCGGGTAACCTTTTGCAATTCTGTCCGGGGACCAATACCACTGGGTGGACGTAGAAGCTTTTCATAGAAGTACCGGACCCCAGGGACAGGGGAGACTAGGCAATGGCTGATGTTCTGCGCAAATGCAGAGGGACTGGTGGTCTTGGTCGTCTCTGTAGTCTGAAGGGAGATTGGCTGATGCTGTGTCGGCTCTTCCCTCCCTTGTCTTACCAAACCCACCTCGGGACAGAAATTCCCCTCTGCATTGCATGCTGCTGTCATTTCCTTTCATCATCGGATTTTACTGTAGCCTCCACACTCCATGCTGCTTTCGCTTCTTTTGATCATCAGAGTCTGTGGCACCTTCTAGACAGATTTATGGCCGTTCGGGGTGACTTTGCCGTCAGTATGGCGTCGTCACGAGGTGTTTGGATGTGGTTTTGAGCTGCCCTTTTTCCTCTCAGTTGAGAAAATGTGGAACGAACGCTAGATGCAGAATCGCCAATTGATGGAAGCACCCACACTCCTTTAGGGCAGAGGTGAATTCCTAAGTGGCTCAGATCAATGCATGCTGATGTAAGATTGAATTTTAACAGATGTGCTCGATGTGTCTCTCCCTTGCTTTTAAGACTTGCCAAGATCTGTAGGCCTATTTATTTTGCACTGTGTGTGTGTGTGTAGGGGGCAGGAAGGAGGGACCTCTCTGCATGCGAGCCCCTAGCCTATGGCCAGACTGTCGTCGAGCGCATACATGGGGATTAGCTTTTGGAATGCCCTGCCGATGTGTGAAAATTAACCTTTACAGCAGTGTGCAGAAAGTTGGGTCCTGTGCATGGCACCAGGAGACTTGGGAGCTGTGGGCTGGGAACTGGCCTATGACATGGTTCCTAGCATTCTTTCCATGAAGAAGAAGAAGAGATTTGATTTATACCTCGCCCTCCACTCGGAGTCACAGAGCGGCTTACAAACTCCATTCCCTTCCCCTCCCCACAACAGACACCCTGTGAGGTCGGTGGGGCTGAGAGAGCTCTTTCAAGGACTGCCCTTTCAAGGACAGCTCTGACAGAACTATGGCTTGCCCAAGGTCATCCAGCAGCTGCAAGTGGAGGACTGGGGAATCAAACCTGGTTTCCCCAGATTAGAGTCCACACACTTAACCACTACACCAAACTGACTGCTGTTGGTCTACTGGAAATAAGCCCTAGGCCCTTTCCAGAACATTGTAAGATGGTCTTGGGTAGGCTAGCTCTGAGCGTCTGTTTTCATTCCTCCTCCAGTCTAGAGCATTGCTCATGTGAACACACGTAGCTGCTTCACACTGAGTCAGGCTCTCAGTCTCTCAAGGTCAGTATTTTCTACCCTGATGGGCAGTGGCTCTCCAGGGTCTCAGACAGAGATCATCTGCGTCACCTAGTACTGTAATCTTTTAGCTGGAGACGCTGGGGATTGAACGTTGGCCCTTCCTCCTACAAAACAGACAGTCTACCACTGAGCCGTGCTATGGAACCAGTGCATTTGATGCCTAAGGATGTCTGGCATCTGCATTCTCATCCCTAGCAAGAAGAAGAGGAGATTGGATTTATACCCTGCCCTTCACTACTCAAAGGAGTTTCCCATGCGGTGGTCACTTCCAGATTGGATCATTGTAACTCTCTCTATGTGGGGCTACCCTTGATTCAGCCCTGGAAATTGCAGCTGGTGCAGAACGCAGCAGCACGGGTATTGATGGCGACACCTGTGCGGGCTCGCATCCACCCAGTGCTGCGTGAGCTGCACTGGCTGCCCATCGAAAACCGGATCCGTTTCAAGGTATTGGTGCTTACCTTTAAAGTCCTATATGGCCAGGGGGCAGCATACCTTTGGGACCACCTCTACCCATATGAGCCCCATAGAGCACTGAGGTCTACCAACCAGCATCTTTTGGTAGTCCCCGGCCCCAGGGACGTCTGGCTTGCCTCAACTAGGGCCAGGGCCTTTTCGACCTTGGCCCCCACCTGGTGGAATGAGCTCCCGTGTGAGATCAGGGCCCTGCGGGATCTATTACAATTTCGCAGGGCCTATAAGATGGAGCTCTTCCACCAGGCTTTTGATTAAGGTGGTGGACGTCCCTGAATAGTCATACGAGACTACCTACCCCTGAGACACCTATACTAAACTATACCCGGCCCGTTATGAAAATGTTGTTATATGGCTTTAATCTGTTTTAATTGTTTTTAACTGCATTGTGTACTGTACTTGGATGGTTTTATGTTGTTTTACGATGCCAAATGGCCTCGTTAGCCGCCCTGAGCGTGCGTCGATGAGGAGGGCAGGGTACAAATTAAATAAATAAAAATAAATAAATAAATAAGAGCAGCTTACAAACTCCTTTCCCTTCCCCTCCCCACAACAGACACCCTGCAAGGTGTAGGCAGGGCTGAGAGAGCTCTTTCGAGAACTGCCTGTGAGAGGACAGCTCTGAAAGAACTTGTAACTGACCCAAAGTCACACCAGCAGCTGCATGTGGATGGGTGGGGAATCAAACTCTGTTCTCCCAGATTAGAGCCCACGCTCCTAACCACTACACCAAACTGGCTCTCACAGAGAAGTCACAGAGGTGAATTCTAACCACTTTTAACTCCCCAATCTGTCGTTCTTTTCCTGCTACAGTCCAGAACTGGAGGGGCCGTACTGCAGCGAGAGCGAACGCCACCGGCTCTTCGACCTCTATCACTACCTTCACAGCCGCATCCACAGCACCTCGCGCCCGCTGCGTCTCATCTACCACGTAGCTGAAAAGGAGACTCTCTTGGCTTGGGTGAGGAACGGCTTCGAGGTCGCTTTGTGTGCGCATCGTCCATAGGTGGAACGACACATTACGCAGAAAGTGTGGGGTTCCTGATCCCATCCTTATAAGACAGATTTGTCTCAGAGGAAGGGTAGAATAGATGGACTGCAAAAGGTTCTGGGGGTGTTGGAAAGTGCCATCACGTCCCAGCTGACTTATGGTGACCCCCCCAGGCTTCCCAAGAACTTACCGCATGCCGGCGGGGATGGATACGTCCTGCAGGACCATCCCCAGGGGAAGAAGAGGCGCGAGCACCATGCCGTCACCAGGAAGGACTGGGACGCTCTGCAATGGGGCTGGAAACTCGATGGTCCACGAGTTTCAGCCATTGCCAGAGTCACCTGGTATCACTTCCTGGCGACGGCATGGCGCGTTACCAGGAAGACTGGTCCGGCCGGGGAGCATTCATCCCCGACCCCAGACGGTAAGTACTTGGAACCCTACCCCCATCCAGCCACACCCATCTTTTGCTTTTTATTCTGTTGACCTTGTTGTCAAAACCCCAGGACTTTTTGTAGCAGGAACTCCTTTGCATGTTAGGCCACATACCCCTAATGTAGCCAATCCTAATAAGTTTCTGCTGTTGGGTGTGGCCTAATATGCTAATGAGTTCCTGCTGGGCGTGGCCAACTCGGGAGCCAGCCGGAACTCCGTTCCTATGCGTTCCTGCCCCAAAATAGCCCTGATTGTCCTCATGAGTGATTTTTTTAAAAGCAGGAATCAATGGCAGAAGTTGAGGGATTTTTAAAAAAAAATTATAGAAAAGTCTATTGTTCTCTCACGTACTGAAAATCAACAGATTCCGTGCTACAGACAATGACAAAGTATCTCAAGTAATTTTTGTACATATATATATATATATAGATATAGATATATTATTTTTACAATATTTTTATATTATAAATTATTCACCATTATATTAATTATCATATAAACATTAACACATCGAATGAATCATATATCCAAACATTTAAGGATCATCTTTTTATATCACAAAAGATATTGCACAACCCCCTGTGCTTGGAAATATCTGTTGAACTCCCTGAGGAAAGACACTGAAACAGGAGGATATCTGGACCTCTGTTGGAGGAAGAATGAGCACTAATTCAAAACAGACTTAAAGGAGTCCTCCCTCTTAAAAATTTTGTACAATTAAGGAGGACTGGTATTAATAAAGGGGTTGTGCAATATCTTGTGGGATATAAAAAGACGATACTTAAATGGTTGGATATATGATTCTTCCTATGTGTTAATGTTTATATGATAATTAATATAATGGTGAATAATTTATACGAAATATAAAAAATATAAAAATTTAAAAAATATATAAAAATTACTTCAGGTACTTTGTAATCATCTGTAGCACGGTATTTGTTGATTTTTGGTATTTCCTACTTGCCGTGGGTCCTATTTTGGTTTTGTTCTCTCAAGTACAGCAGTAAGAAGAAGGGCAAGAGGGATCAGAGATCAGCTCAGAGCAGAACTTGTGTTTGCCAGGCAGGACTGCTGTTGCTGTGCTGGAATGTGACCAGTGTATTAAAAAGGTAAAGGTTCCCTTGCTCGAGCAGGAAGCTATTCATGTATAAGTAGGGAGCCCAGCCTCACACTTCTAAGATTTCATGAGTTTTGAGGATGGCTTTGCATTTATCTTAAATTCTCCAAAAATGAATAAATAAAACCAAGGATTCCAACATTGTAAGAACACATAAGGAGAGCCCTGCTGGATCAGACCAGTACTTCATCTAGTCTAGCATCCTGTCTCGCACAGTGGCCAACCAGTTCCTCTGGTGGCCAACAACAAGGCAGAGAGGCCAAGGCCTTCCCCTGATGTTGCTTCCTGGCTCTGGGATTCAGAGGATCAATGCCTCTGGATGTGGAGGTTCCCTTCAACCACCATGGCTAGGTGCCATTGACAGCTCTCTGAGGCAAATGAATAGAACGCAGCACTGCAGAGGGAACTGGAAAAGTGTAGGTAGTCTCAGCAATCGATAATGGAAACGGGACAAGTATAGAAGACCGTGTCAAGACCTAAAGGGATGCTTCCTAAAACTGACCGGCATGAATACACTCCTTTTTGAACAGCTTGAGTTGTTTTCCAAGCCTGACCAATGCTCCCTCTGAGCTGTGGAGTCTTGTGAGCAAAACCTCTACTTTGTGAGCGACTGGCGTTAAAGTCATGAGTGAGCAATTTGGCTGCTGCATAAATTAGTCTGCTCTGGAGCCATCCTTCCTGAGCTAAGACAAATCCGTGTTAGCCGGAGGCTAAAAAACTGTGAGCTAGCTCACACTAACTGTGCTTAAACTGGGTGATCAATTGCAAAATGTTAAGAACATAAGAAGAAGAGCTCTGTTGGATCAGACCAATAGTACATGTAGTACAGCATCCTGTATCACACAGTGGCTAGCCAGTACTCTGGAGATCCAACAACAGGGCATAGAGGCTGAGACCTTCATGAGAACATAAGAAGAGCCCTGCTGGATCAGACCAGTGGTCTGTCTAGTCCAGCATCCTGTCTCACACTCTGGCTGACCAGTTCCTCTGGATGGCCAACAACAGGGCAGAGAGGCTGAGGCTTTCCCCTGATGTTGCCTCCTGGCTCTGGGATTCAGAGGATCAGTGCTTCTGAATGTGGAGGCTCCCTCAGTCACCATGGCTAGTAGCCATTGATAGACTCATGGAGGAGAAGTCTTCTATCTCATCCCCTTTTAATCCTGTAGCCACATCCTCCAGCCGCACATTCCACATTTTAATCACTCTCTGTGTAAAGTAGTATTTGCTTTTGTCCCTCCTGAACCTATTTCGCATCCGTTTCGTTGGATGCCTTCGAGGTCTAGTATTTTGTGTATTCAACATCTTTCTTCGATTGTAATGGCAACTTCATTTTGCAGGAATTATATGTTTTAAAAAACTGAATACATTGGGGGAGGGTAATACACTGGAGCTGCGGTGGCTCAAGTGGTTAAGACGCTGAACGGCAGGCTGTGGAAGGTCAGTAGTTCAGCAGTTCGAGACCTGAGAGTGCCGCATGACGGAGTGAGCTCCCGTCTCCAGTTCCAGCTCCTGCCAACCTAACAGTTCGAAAACAAGAAATTGCAAGTAGATAAATAGGTACCACTTCGGTGGGAAGGTAACAACATTCCGTGCGCCTTGGTGTTTAGTCACGCTGGCCACACGACCACGGAAATGTCTTTGGACAGCGCTGGCTCTTCAGCTTTGAAACGGATATGAGCACCGCAACCCTAGAGTCAGATTCGACTGGCTTTTGAGCAAGGGAACCTTTACCTTTTTAATACCCTGGTCACATGCCGCCTACTCTCTTGGAACAAACAAAACACGTCCTTGATGTTTACTAAGTAGTCCACTTGGCTCCAGGAGTCATATGCAGTCCCTTTTCTTGGATTGCTAGGGGAAGCATGTCACTTAGCCGAATTTGGTCTGGCAAAGTGGGAGGTTTCAACACCATGCCTCAGGGATTGGTCTCTATTATTATACTTCTAGCAAGCCCTTTGGTATGTATTATGCTCAAGAACCGAAGATAAGTAAGAATGAAGTAGGTGAATATGAAACTTGATCGCTATAGCGTAGGGGTCCCCAATGTGGTGTCCGTGGGACCAGCATGGCATAGCAGTTAAGAGTGGCAGACTCTAATCTGGAGGGACCAGGTTTGATTCCCCACTCCCCCTTCACCTGAAGCCTGCTGGGTGACCTTGGGCCAATCACAGTTCTCTCAGAACTCTCTCAGCCCCACCTACCTCACAAGGTGCCTGTTGTTGGGTGAGGAGGGGAAAGGCAATGGTAAGCCGCTTTGAGACTTCTTAAGGTAGAGAAAAGCAGGATATAAAAACTTTCTCTTCTTCTTTTCTGGAGCCCACCTGATATTCTTAGGAAAGTGGGTGGGACCAGGTAGGGCTTTTGCCCAGCAAGGCTTCTGATTGACTATTATAGATTTGATTGGCTGACCGGATGTTGCTTTGACAGCAGCTGCCACCACAGCACAAGGATCTGTACTGTGTTACTGAAGTTAAACTGCGGCCACCATTTTGTGGCCGGCTCTGCCTCCTGCGGCAGCCATTTTGTTCCTGTGCCCACCATGCCCTGTCAGAATTCTGAATGTGACCTCGGGTTCCAAAAGGTCAGAGACCCCTGTTATAGCAGCTCTCTTCATTTCAGAGCAGAGTACCTCTTCTTCAGTAACGTGGCGGGAGAGTCTGGCCCGCAGAAGTGCCAGTGCAAAAGGGGATGAATTCTCCTTCAGCTTTGTCAGAAGGACTCGAGGCTATTAAAATATTGCTGTCATTAAGGCAGAGCTGTGGACCTAATGAAAGCGTGGTGATATTTGCCAACAGATTTTTCCATTGTATTGAGAGGATTCCTTTTAAAAATAGGTAAATGCGTTTATAAAAATGTGAGATGCATCTTCACATATTTGAAGTGAGAAGGGAGGGCTTTCTCTGTGGTGGTACGCACCGGTACGGAGTACTGGCAACTTTTTGGGGGGGGGGAGCCCCAGGCCTGTAGCCAGGGTTTTTAAAGTCAAGGGGCACTTAAATTTCTTAGGAGGCGTTGGCTAATCAGTTTAATCCGTGGGAGAAGGCCGTGACACCCTGGGCTAGAAGAGAAATCAGGGGGCCTTGCCAGCAAGTTGGGGGGGCCTAGCCCCAAGATGCCCCACTATAGCTGGGGAGCCCTTTCAAGTCCTGAGGGGAGAACTGGAAATCATTGCAATTTTTTATATGAATACTGGTGCATCTTTTTTGACAAAATAACAAAGAAGCACCGGGGCAAGGTAACGATAGACATGGTTTGACTGAAGGGCAGTTTCTCAGTTTGAGTCATCCCGCTGACCTTTGTGATGGTTGTAGACAAATTATGAAATGCTGCTTGAAACTTCACAAATCATTTACTTCTCCTCATCACCAGCCTTACAGGTTCGAATAACAAGAGCTAATAACTTGAGTGAGTCACAGAAACTGGGCGAAGTGGCTTACTGAGCGGTCGATGGTGGGCATCTCTCCCTGAAAGAATTTAGGAACAGGCTGCTTTCTGTGATCTAGTAGATTCTACTTCTTGGATTGGAAATTAAATCAGGATGGAATGCTGCCTTCCTCTCCGTTTTCAAAGACAGATGAGATCTAGTGCCTTAGGGGGTCGCTTTCTATGAGGCTATATAATAACAATGTCCTGTTTGCTCGACTGGGGGGAGGCGTGGCAGTTCACCCCGGAGCAAAATAAGGCACAGTAGTCCGATTACACGGGCCACCGGGTTGCCACACTCAGGCGCCGAGCGCCGATCACACCGTACTGCTGCAGCGCGGCAAAAAAGCAGCGCAGCAGAGCACGCAAGCCGCACTGTAGCAAAGTGCGCATGCGCCGTTGGGGGGGGCTGGGCCGCTATCGGTGTCTTGCGTGTGCACATGCGCCATTCAGCGTTGGAGCGCATCCCATGGAAACTTACAACATCCGGAAACCCTGGGACATGGGCAGGTGTCGGAAGCCGCGGGATATTGGCACTCCTGCGATCAGACGCCGGCCTTTGCCCCGGGGTTTCCGGAAACTAGTGCTTCGTCCCTAGTAGTTTTTTACTCCACGTTTTACACGGGAAGCCATGGGTTGGCCACGGGAGTGCTACGCCTCCCAGATGTGCTGGTGTGATCGCGCACGGAAAGTCCTCAGGGCTACCGTGCCTTCGGTGGGGCAAATGCTCCGTGTGAACGGGGCCTGGGAAGCCAAAATCTCCAGGTGCTCCCAAAATAATGTCTTATTTATTTAATTCATTACTCTGCTTCCCCCCCCCCAATGGGGACCCAAAGCAGCTTACATCATTCTTCTCTCCTCCATTTTACCATCACAACAACTCTGTGAAAGTAGGTTAGGTCTTAGGCCTGAAGGAAGTCCCTGAACTAGTTGCCTATATGGGGCTGACTATTTCACCCCCCTTTTCTTTTAGGTCACCAGTAAGTTTGAACTATATACCTGCTTCAGTCCCTTGGTGACCAAGGCTGGTGCCATCAACGTCCTGACGAAGCTGCTACGCTGGATAAAGAAAGAGGAAGACCGGCTCTTCATCCGCTACCCACCCAAGTACTCCACCACGCCCAACCCTGGCAAAGGAAGCAAGGGGCCCCGAACGGAAGGCGCCGAGAATGGTTTTTTCGGTGGACTCTAGGCTTAGGACTTTCACCGTCTCGAACTGTGTTCCTGCGTGCTCTTCCTTAAAGAAAACTCTTGATGGAAGAACTTCTTGGTTGGGGGGGCGGGGGTTGTCCTTCACAAGTTGAGTGTGATCTGCCGTTGTGAGGGGAGAGCTGGCTTTCCAGGCCAAGCGACTCCTTTGGTGACAAGTCCAGCAAAGTTTGGTCTGCTTTATTATTATTATTATTATTTTAAATAAGGGTCTTAAATGCCGTACCTGTAAGGAGGCATTGACCTAGACCCTCAGGTAGATTCTGGAGCTGGCTAAGAAAGCTATGAGTCTTGTGGATGTGGAAGTGGCCTGTAATTGGCAGGCGGGGGATATCAGTATGGACTCTCTTTAAGTATGGTTTACACTGATGCCTGTTTCAGACTCCAGCAGGTTAGCATTTTCAGGTAACGAATACTTGCATCCTTGATATCATCGAGGGGGCGGTGCGTTTTTCTTTTCACATTCCTCCTCGTCAACAGTTTTAACCTTTGGCGCTGAAATTGGAGGACAGAAGTCTTACTTGCTTCATTTGGCTGTTCAGAAACTATAAACAAAGTCCCCCGTCCCCCACCCGATAGGGTTACCTCATAGAGGAGCAACAGAGGTGATCTGGGATAACTTGCCTGAGAATACTTGACCCTTGATAAGCATGCCATAGTCCATTGGGATTGAGGGTTTCTAAAACCTGCTGCTTCCAGGGGAGGCAAGGGGTGATGGTGTCACTCTAGTAGCTGTTGTGGGTTGTTGTTTTTTTTAAGAGAGTGTAGCTTTCAAGCAACAACTGTGACCTGGGGTATTCTTGGTACTGTCAAAAGGTTCTTGGTAAACGTGTGATATTAGTCCACAGTGTGAGGGTGGCTTCCAAAATGGCTGCCCACTGGTCACAGTAGCAGCTGTTCTCAAGAGTGGTGCTTTTGAGCAACACGTGATCCTACCATGGCTGAGTATATACTTCAGAGGAACTGGCCGGGATTAGCTTTATGCCCTATTTAGAGCAAAGTAAGCGAAGAGGCCCAGTTCCAAAGAATCCAATATCCCAGGGCTATCAGTATTGTCGGCTGACTCCTGACCCTCCCCCTCTCTTTGGACTTAATAATTTCCTTCTGGATTAGGGGAAGCTGCTTCAGTCCTTGGTTTTGAAACCATGAGTGGTTCAACACGTGTGAAGGGTGTTTTGCAGTCTGCAGAATCTGGTACTCGGCTGCTGTCTTTGAACACAAGACGGCTCAGTTTGTATTTATGGAACCATGGGTGGGATTTTTGACAAATGTTTAAATGTCGTCCGTCGGAACCAAACTGGCTTTGAAAGACCGCCTTGCTGTTATCTGTCCCTTCTCCTGTTCTCCTCCTTCCCGATTCTCCTTTCTTGTTTGTTTTTAAAATGAAGTCCCACCTTCAGCAGAAACAGGTGCGTAGAGAAATTCAGAAGGAAGTCCTTGTTTTTCCCTCATTCACTGCTCCTTTGAGCACTGGTGTTTTTTGTCGGGGCGCCCCCATTCTTTTTAAACCAAGCAGCGACATGTCTCTTTACGGGCCTGCAGCTAAGAAAGCGCATAAGGGTTCAGATCAAACTGTCTCCTTGGGAAATAACTCCCCTCCATTCTCGTTAACTCCAGATTTTCTCCGGTTGGACTATCAGTTGAGACAGCTGCTCTTCTCAGAGGGCGACCAGGGGGAAAAAAATACTCACAACCGATTAATAGTTGCATCTTTTCCCTTGCTGGTTAAATGCCGCTGTGCCATGCAAATCTGCATCCTGTATCAATTTGCTGCTGCCCCCACCCCAGGTCTGTTCCCAGTCCTTCCTGTTTCGGAAAAGATCTTTCTTTTTGTCCACAAGAGAGCGGGAGAGAGTCCCTGTTCTCCACCAGCAAGGCTTTTCTGCCACTCTGTGCTTGGTTCCATGGTTGTGTGTGTGTATTGGGGGGGGAGAGCTCGATTCAACCTGGAATGCTTATGTAAGTGTACTGACTTACCGTTGCCAGTTTTGATGGGGGGGGCCCCTTGGTGCTGAGCGCTTGAACTGGATAGTTTCCCCTCCTTGCCAGTGCTGCGGTGATTTGGAAGAAGGAGGCTACTTTTGCAGGATTTATCTGTTGCTACCAGATTCCTCCTGGCGCTCGCTGCTTTCTCGGCTCGCTTCCGGCTGGCATTCCTTCTGCCCTGGTGAAGAGGACCGTGGTGATTTCCATGCATCACGTGGGCTAACTGACAAACAAAAGGTTTATATTTCTGGCTGAACCGTTGTACTGAGAACTGGAGCATCTTATTAAACACACACACAAGCCCTTTCAACATCGGTCCCATCTTGGCACGTGTCTTTCTTTCTCCATCTGCTATGTAGTTATATATATAAAAAAACTGTTTTAAATTGTCAGGACTAATTGCAATCATAGGTTTGGTCCCACTGTGCTTAAGGGGAGGGGCTCAGTGAAAAGAGCCTCTGCTTTGCGTGCAGAAGGTCCCAGGTTCGATCCCGGGCATCTCCAGTGAAAGGATCTGGCAGTCGGTGATGTGGAAGACCTCAGCCTGAGATGCTAGAGAGCCATTGCCAGTCTGAGTAGACAATACTGACTTGATGGACCAGGGGTGTGGGAAAGTATAAGGCAGCTTGTTGTTCCCAGGAATAATCTATGGGAGCTGTGCAAAACACAGAAGCAGATCATAGTACATGTACATTAGCTAGTGCCTTGTTACCTAAAAGGATCTACTCCTAATGGGTGACCAAGGTTCAGGGGTTTGTCTACATCAGGGGTTCCCAACCTTTTTGAGCCTGCTGGCACCTTTGTAATTCTGACATAGTGTGGTGGGCTCGACTTCAAAATGGCTGCTGCAGGAGGTGGAGCCAGCCACAAAACGGCTGCCACAGTTTACCTTCAGTTACACAGTGAAGGGGACAGCTGCTGGCAAAGCGGCATTTTTAAAAATCTGCACATCCAATCAGATCTCCAGTCAGAAAGCCCGACCTGGCCGTGCCCATTTTCTAAAAACTCTTGGTGGGCACCAGAAAAGCCACCCACGGGCACCATGTTGGGACCCCTGGTCTACACTGAGGTTTTTTTGGGGGGGATCAGTGCCAAGTTGAGATTGGTAATATGAAAAGCTGAGTTGGGCCATCTGCCCTGAGAAAATATAACTTCTGTAAATTAAAAACATAAGAACATAAGAGAAGCCAATGTTGAATCAGGCCAATGGCCCATCTAGTCCAACACTCTGTCACATAGTGGCCAAAAATACCAGGTGCCATCAGGAGGTCCAGCAGTGGGGCCAGGACACTAGAAGCCCTCCCACTGCTGCCCCCTCCAGCACCAAGAACACAGTGCATCACCTGCCCCAGACTGAGAGTTCCCATCTATACCCTGTGGCTAACAGCCACTGATGGACTTCTGCTCCATATGTTTATCTAATTCCCACTTGAAACTGTCCATGCTTGTAGCTGCCACCACCTCCTGTGGCAGTGAATTCCATATGTTAATCACTCTTTGGGTGAAGAAGTACTATCGTGAATATATATTTGCACAACTCAGATTGCATTGCTTTGGAGAGAGGTAAAATGCTTTTTAAGTGCTGGTTTTGGAAATCTTTGGCAAGACCCTTTCCAGCAGGAATTCTCCCAAGCATGGCTGTGACATTACCCTTGTTGATGGGAGCCTTTCAGAAGCCCCCATTTCAGAACCCTTGCCAGCAACAGAGACCCAGACAAAGAGGCTAGGGAACAAATACATTTTATTTCACTATTGGCAAAAGGTCCCCAGCGATCAGGCAAGGAAGACCCCCGGAAGAGCATTACAAAAGCTTCAATACCTATTAGATTGATACAGTCACGTAATAACCCAAGCCGTTAATTAATATCAACACCTTTATTCTGACGGATCTACAGCAATGCCCCTTTAGAATTATGGAGTTGGAAGAGGCCATACAAGCCATCTGGTCCAACCCCCTGCTCAATGCAAGATCAGCCTAGAGCAGGGGTGTCAAACATATGGCCGGGGATCCGGATCAGCCCCCTGGAGGGTTTCTATCAGGCCCTCAGTGGAACTGGCTGTCTTCTGCTTCCAGTTCTGCTGGTGCTGCGTCATCGTAGGTTTGCAGCTTACAGATACACACCTGAACAGCAGACTCAAGATTGTAACAACACAGACATTTTCATGCCATAATTCAGAGCAAGAGGTGTCAGTTCTCAGACACTGTTAAATAAAATATTGCAAGAGTGCTAATGTTTTAAGCACGTTTTTATTTTAAGGTAAAAAAAGCCCTTTGCGTTTGTGTCCTTTATAAAGTTTATATCTCCACTACCTGGCATTACATTTTATGACACACGTGGCCCGGCCCAGCAAGGTCTCATTCATGTCAGATCTGGCCCTCGTAACAACTGAGTTTGACACCCCTGGCCTAGAGTATCCCTGACAAGTGTTTGTCCAGCCGCTGCTTAAGGACTGCCAGTGGAGGGGGAACTCACCACCTCTCTAGGCAGCTGATGCCACTGTTGCACAACTTTGACTGTAAAAAGGGTTTTCCTAAAGTCCACCTGGTACCTTCCCACCCTTAATTTAAACCCATGATTGTGAGTCCCATCCTCTGCTGCCCACAGGAACAGGCTCCCTGCCCTCCTCTAAGTGACAGCCCTTCAAATACATAAAAGAGAGCAATCATGTCCCTCTTCTAGACTGAACATTCCCAAGTCCTTCAGTCTTTCCTCATAGTGCTTGGTCTCCAGGTCTTCCTTCACCTGGTTTCCGCATGTTAATTAAATTTTAGTTGTCTAAGCATATCCTTAATCAGCAATATCATATTTCGGCAAGCAATATAATTTTTCTAGCAAGCAAACATCCTTGAGGAAAGAATTGTCCCAACCTCTGTTTGGCTGACTTCTCTCTAAGGCAGCAAATTCAAAGCGCACAGTGTGAAACGCATGTGGCAGTCTCCGTTCACTGTATAAACTCCTTGTGTGTAGCTTCTGCCTTTACAGACGGGAAGAGGTTTCAGACCACAAGTTGCCAGCAGTGTTCCCTCTAAGCTGAGTTAGTGTGCGCCAGCTCGCAGTTTTTGAGCCCCTGGCTCACACATTTTTGTCTTAGCTCAGGAAGGAGGGCTCCAGAGCAAACTAATTTATGCAGCAGCCAAACTACCAGCTCTCAACTTTAATGCCTGTAGCTCACAAAGTAGAATTTTTGCTCACAGGATTCCATAGCTTAGAGGGAACATTGGTTGCCAGTCTCCTGACAGGAGAAAGTCCCAATTTTTGTCCCTTGGATAAGGAGCAGACAAGGAAATAGTGGCTGCGGCTCTTAATAGGATCTTGTTCCCCTGTCCAGTCAAATGAATAGGAGTTGCCACTAGAAGGTGCAAGTGGTCATTTGCCTGTTCCCCCTCTGGTTAATCATGGCTTTGGAGAAATGCCAAAGTTTTCTAATTCGAACAACAAAGAGAAAGAGGTTTCATAATTCGTCATTAACAGACCATGTAGAGAAATGTACGTGCGTTCAGTTTCACACGTCTCCTTTCTCTTGCTACATTAACTCCAGCCGGTTGCACGTTTTCAGCCTAACCTGCCTCACAGGGTAGTTGTGAGGAAGCAAACAGGGAAGGGGGCCGTCTCAGCTGCTCTGACTTTCATGGAGGAAGTAGGGTTGCCATCCTCCAGGTGGTGGCTGGAGATCTGCTATTACAACTGATCTCTGGGCAACAGAGATCGGTTCACCTGGAGAAAATGGCCACTTTGGGAGGTGGAGCATTATACCCCATTGAAGTCCTTCCCTCTAGGGTTGCCAGGTCTGAGTTGGAAAATACCTGGAGACTTTGGGGGTGGAGCCGGGAGAGGGCGGGGTTTGGGGAGGGGCCTCAGCATAGTACAACGCCATAGAGTCCACCCTTCAAAGCAGCTGTTTTCTCCAGGGGAGCTGATCTCTGTCAGCTGGAGACCAGCTGTGAAAGCAGGAAATCCCCAGGCCCCACCTGGAGGCTGGCAACCCTACCCTCCTCTCCCTAAATCCTACCCTCCTCAGGCTCCACCCTCCCCCAAATCTCCAGGTATTTCCCAACCCAGAGCTGGCAACCCTGGGAGGAAGGGGCAGGATAAAAATGAAATTCAACACGTCTGAACTGTGAATGACGGTCTGCTGTGGCCATTTAGCTTCCCCTTAGCAGGAGGTCCCTGTGGCTAGATATTGCTCAAAAGCTGGGGGGGGGGGAAAGAAGGCCTCCTGACAGTTGGGAAAAGGCAGGAAATGGTCACATGACGATGGGGGGGATTTTTGAAATAGAGGCTGTTGGCTGGGGGAGGGACAAAATTTCCATTTCCACACAAAGCCATGGAGGGAGGTAATAGGGATGGTGGTGTATAGAGTTGCCAGCTCCTGGTTGGGAAATTCCTGGAGACTTTTTTTTTGGGCGGGGAGGTGGAACCTAAAGAGGGTGGTGTTTGGAAACTGATCTCTATTGCTTGGCGTTCAGTTCGTAATCCTAGGAGGTCTCCAGCTGTCACCTGGAGGTTGGAAATCCTCTTTGTGATGAGTTTGATCATCTGATTATCTTGGAAGGCTCAATGGCTGATCTTATTTTTTTAACAGGTCTTGTTAAGGAGAGGGAGAGGCTGCTGTTTCTCCTAATATTTGCCTACTTGCAGTACTGCTAGAGGAGTGACAGTAATAATGATGCGCCGTGCTTTTTGAACACAGCTCTCTAATTTTTTTTATCATACTTTGACTCTTCCAGTTTTTAAAATTTAAGTCTTGCCCTGCTGTATTGAAAAATGATAAATGGGTTAACAGGTGCAAATAAGCAATGGTCTTTCTCTCTTTCCCCCCACTGTTTCCAAGGTCTTTTCCAGTTATTTTCTGAAGGAAAAGTGGGAAATTTGGGAAGTACTGTGGGGAAAAAACCCTGATCCCCCCCCTTCCTGGAATTAGCAAAGTGCTTTTTAAGATGAGGTTTTTTTTCAAAATGTATTGCATGAAAAGTCTGAGGATAAACACCCCCCCCCCCCATTTTTTCCCCAATGGGAAATTTGGGGACGCATTGGAAAAGAACCCTACTTAGTTACAAAACTGGTTTTCTAATTTCAACTTTTTTTTCCCCCATATATCTCACGTAGCAAAAATTAAGATACGTGTGCTGAGATAGCCTTGGGTGGTAACAGTTTAGAGCTCTCTCAGTTACTGAATCCATTTGCAATTTTGCTTGTAGAAAATAAAGGCATTTATGCTTCTAAATCCTATAAATATGCCAATACATACAACTTTATATGCTAATCAAGGTAACACTTATGTGATAACTAAGTTAACTATGCGTTTTTATTTTAGCATCAAAACAAGGTTAAGTTTGATTGGAAATTATGTATTGCATATCCTTAATGTTTCCCCCAAATTTTGTTTTTTTCCCCTGGGGGTATAAAACCACACAAAAACACTTTTCTTTTCCATTGCTTCAAATTTTTGTGAGTTGTATGCCCCAACCCTGCTGTGAAAAGAGGATAGACGTGGGAGGGAGAGGATGGGTGGTAACGAACAGGGCAATAATGGAAACGGAGATCCACTTGCCCAGCTTAACTGGATTTTTACCATCTCCTTTTCCTTTCCACCTTTGTAAACATTTCCCTTTCTGGAACAAAATTCCCTCCTTACTTAATGTGAGGTGATCTCCCTGGAACTGAAGAACTAAATATACAAAATGGATATGAGGGAAAAAATCACCAATATCCCTGTTACTGCACATTGTCAGCTAAAGTATGCTGTATACAAATGTGTGGAATGAAGGCCAGACATAGTATCATAGAATCATAGAATGTTAGAGTTGGAAGGGACCTTGAAGGCCATCTAGTCCAACCCCCTGCACTCTGCAGGAACACAGCCGAAACCCCTACATACCTACAACATGAAGCATGAAGTATCCATGAAGCAGCTTCTAGAAAGGATGTTGAGACCAGGCTTGTCCAGGGAATCCTGACTTTTTCAAAGGCGTCTGGCACCTTTGGAATTTTGAGAGGGGCTGGTGGGTGCCAGATCCAAAACGGCTGGCTCAGGAGGTGGATCAGACACAATACCTCCTTCTTCACTTTATAAAAAGCAGGGATATTTTTGGGCAGGAAGGCACAGGAACTCTGGCTCCTGAATTGGCCACACCCAGCAGGAACTCATTAGCATAACAGGCCACACCCAACCGCAGAAACTCATTAGGATTGGCTGCATTAGGGCTGTGTGGCCTAAGGTGCAAAGGAGTTCCTGCTACCAAAAAAGCCCTGGGTTTTGACAGCAAACAAGGTAAAGAGAATAAGAAGCAAAAGATGGGTGTGGCTGGATGACCACACTTCTGGTAACATGGGGGTGTGGTCTAATATGCTGTCAGAGGTGTGGCCTAATATGCTAGTAAGTTCCTGCTGGGGGAGAAGGAGGGAGAAAGAGATTATGAATTAAAAAGAAATGAATGAAAACCTGAAGGAGAATTAGACCATACACTAAGAAAAGCAGGGTACAACTCCTCTCGATCCTCCAGTGGGCAGTGTTCCCTCTAAGCTGAGTTAGTGTGAGCTAGCTCACAGTTTTTTACCCTTTGGCTCACACATTTTTGTCTTAGCTCAGAAAGGATGGCACTCCAGAGCAAACTAATTTATGCAGTAGCCAGATCACCTGCTCACAACTTTAATGCCGGTAGCTCACAAAGTAGAATTTTTGTTCGCAAGACTCCACAGCTTAGAGGGAGCATTGCCTTTCATGCGAATGAGAGTGGCTAAAAACAAGCCCTGCCCTACAGTAGCCCCCACCCACTTTCTGAACAGTTGGAAGCACTGGCGGTTGGCCATGTCACCCGTGGGCACCGTGCTGGGGACTCCTGATCTAGTTCATCATGTTCTGCAGTGGCTGATCAGCTGCCCTGACCAATAGATGGGATAAAGGCCAAAGCCCTCCCTTGATGCTGCCTTCTAGAAGACGGTATTCACAAGTTTATGCCCTTTGAATGTTGAGATTGACTTCAGTCATGATAACTAGTACACATTGATGAACCTCTGTTCTACGCATCAGTCTAATCTTGTAAAGCTGTGTATGCTCATGGTCACCGCAACATCGTCTGGTGATAAAAAAAAGTCTTCTGACTTTAAAAAAGTCTACAGCCCATCAACCTCTTGGAGTGCCCCAAATTCTAGTGTTACGGGAGAGGAAGGAAAAAGCTAAGCAAGCCCTTTCTGTGGCTTCCAGTGAACAAAATATCTTCGTTTTTTAAACATCAGTTTTGAAACACACATTTCCTAACAACGCAGGAAGCTTGAATGTCATGCTTGAATGTCATAAACTGAACAAAAATTCAGATGGGTAGCTATGTTGGACTGAAGCAGCAGAACAAAGTTTGAGTCCAGTAGCATCTTTGTTGGTCTTAAAGGTGTCACTGGACTCAGATTTTGATAAATTGAACAAATTAACCATCGGGGATGAATGGGAATATTCTGAAAAAAGCAAACGTGGAAATATAGTAGTCACCTGCCTCACTAGCTATTTCTGAATGCTTACCTTTGTTATAATCTTTTTTCCCCTTCTTGTGTCCCTAAATTGATGAAAAGATGGAATACCATAAATAAATGGCAGCCATGTGAAACAATTTACCATTATTCCTATTTTACAGATGAAAAGCTGAAACTGAGGTACCTGTATCTGAGTGAATGATTTACAGAGCGGGTACCAACATATGGCAAATGAGCGGACAATTTCTTGGCTGTCTTGTTTTCTTTCCAGATTCTTGGGACTTTGCATCGAAAATGGAGGAGATCCTGGCACTTGTGAAACAGATGCAGAATGGTATTTTGAACTTAGGTTTGATAGTTAGAGGTATCCTGCTAAGGGAGGGGCAGCCACACTGCAAATCGAGAGCCAAGTGAGAGCCAGTGCGGTGTAGTGGTTAAGAGTGGTGGCCTCTAATTTGGAGGGACCAGGTTTGATTTCCCACCCCTCTTCCACATGCAGCCTGCTGGGTGGCCTCGGACCAGTCACAGTTCTCTCAGAACTCTCTCAACCCCACCGACCTCACAAGGTGCTTGTTGTGGGAACAGGAAGGGAATATGATTATAAGACACTTTGTGTCTTATATAAACATATGGAGCAGAAGTCCATCAGTGACTATTAGCCACAGGGTATAGATGGGAACTCTCAGTCTGGGGCAGGTGATGCACTCTGTTCTTGGTGCTGGGGGGGGCAGCAGTGGGAGGGCTTCTAGTGTCCTGGCCCCACTGCTGGACCTCCTGATGGCATCTGGTATATTTTGGCCGCTGTGTGACAGAGTGTTGGACTAGATGGGCCATTGGCCTGATCCAACATTGGCTTCTCTTATGTTCTTATGTCTTATGTGCCTTCTCAAGGTAGAGAAAGGCAGGGTGTAAAAACCAAGGTCCTTTCCACATTTTCCTGCCACTTCAGATTTTCACAGTGTTTGAGTGGAAGCAATTTTAAGTCTGTGGCAAATCAGCATCCAAATAACCCGGGGCAACAGCAGGTTGAAACCGGGCTGACCACTGAAGGGAGGAAATGTAATGCAGAATGGGGGAGAAAAATGGAACAAAAAGAAGTTTGAACTCGATTTTAGTGCGGAATGGGGAAAAAACCTGGATTAAAAAGAAGGTTAAATTCAATTTTAGTGCAGAATTGCTTGGTGGATCCCGTGGTGAACATGGATGAAAAGGAAAGTGCGGAAAGAGCCCAAGTCTTCTTCTTCCAATTGGGTAACTGTGAACGGGGGATGTGAATATTCACACACACACACCCCAATTGATACTAGAACAGAAGTGTGAACTAGTGCGTGAAGCAGGACTGCAACCTTAGAGTTGGAATCAATGCTCCCTCTAAGCTGTGGAGTCTTATGAGCAAAAATTCTACTTTATAAGCTACTGACGTTAAAGTTGTGAGCAAGCGATTTGGCTACTGTGTAAATTAGTTTGCTCTGGAGCGACATCCTTCCTGAGCGGAGGCAAGAATGTGTGAGCTGGAGGCTAAAAAACTGTGAGCTAGCTCACACTGACTGAGCTTAGAGGGAACACCGGTTGGAATGTATGGATTTTCAACCAGCTTGTTGAGACAATCAAGAGCAAGGTTCACAATGAGTCCCAAATCTGGCTCCCATCTTTGTGATGGCAGTGTAGCCTAGTATGCTATCCGTATGTCAAAGAACACTGTGGCTGCTGGGCGACACAACCAGCATCATACAGCATCATTTGTTCTTTGCTTCTGGCAGGACATATGAAAATTTATGTGTGCAGTCATCAGTACTGCAGACATGGCCAAACTTCAGCTCATGAGTTCCCCGTGCCTGTTAGATGGTTCCTAGGTGGTTTTTGTGCCAGAATGAATAGAAACCCATTGTTCATGTGGCTGGGTCCATGAACAGAAAGGGCTGCTAAAAACAAGCCCTACCCTATAGTGGCTGCCACCACCCACTTTCTGAAGAGTTTGAAGCAGTGGTTGGTGCTTCACTGGTAACATTGGTTTGGAATTTTGGGATGACGAAAAATGTGTGTGTGTCGGGGGGGGGGGCTTGTCAAAGGAAGAAGTAAAAAGTGGGGTAGATGGAAGGGGTGGTGGTCCTGGAAAATGCTGTCAAATTTCAGCTGGGCGACAAAACCGTATGGTGATCCGTAGGGCTTTCAAGGCAAGAAACATTCAGAAGTGGTTTATTGTTGCCTGCCTCTGGGTAGCAACCCTGATATTCCCTAGTGCCGGAACTCTCAATAGGGAGATGGAGTTTTCTATCTGCATACTGAAAACTCGTGAACTTTTAAACATTTTAAAAAGAATTTTGTCTAAGAGGTTCCAGAACGCCGTTCCGGTGCGTTCCTCCAGAAAAAAAGCTCTGCATCCAAGTAATAACCAGGACTGACCCCACTTAGTTTATGAGATCTGATGATAGAATGGATATCAGGACAGTTTTGGAGAACAGAGAACTGGCTACACCACCAGTCTACAAAAGAGGAAATTTGAACACAGTATCCAAGCTTTTAGCCATAAGCACATTTTGGCATGCTGTATGTGACTTCTGGGCCACACGGGGGGAAAAGGCACTGGGAGTGTACCCAGGTCTGGAGGTACTTAAAATTCTGCTAACATGGCATGAAAAGTTGGTTGACTTTCCTTTTCTCCTCCCTTTTATAGCAGGAAATCTGGATCCAAAAATTGAAGACCTAGTAACAAGGATCAATAAATTGCAGCTAGGTAAGAGGAACACAATGAAGCTGATAAGAACTCACTTCTCAGCAGTGCAGAGCAGAGCTTGCGTCTGTACACCGTTGGATATTTCACTACCAACTTGCAATAGCAACGAATCATAATGGGATTTTCCTGTCTGGACAAGCCAGGTCTGTGGCAGATCATGGTTATGTTGCACTGAAGGTACAACATCCAGCAATATGTAGATTCAGCCCGGCCTGTGATTCTTAGCAAGCCTAGCCAGGTGTAGACTTTGGGAAGGCTTTGAGAGGATAGTTCACCCTGCCCCTCCAGGTATGATGCCTGAGAGAAGGACAAGTGTTGCACACAGCCACTGAAGTTTGACTCCCACATGAATGCAGAAGAAATCCCCAGACCCTGCAGCAGAGGAATAACCGATGCCTTTGAAAGTGTTGGGGAAATGAGGGGTGCAGGAACCTTTTCATGTACCCCCATTCCCATTGTGTTCATTTTTGGGAAGGAGAGAAGTTGACTCCCCAGTTGCAGAGAGAGAGAGAGAGAGAGAGAGAGAGAGAGAGAGAGAGAGATTCTAAACCAAAACTCAGTTTATTCTATTGCACACACTTAAGTCAGAAAACACTTTTGTAGCATTGCAATATTCAACATAGAATATTTCAACACAAGGTAAAGGTAAAAGTTCCCTTGCTCGAAAGCCAGTCGAATCCGACTCTAGAGTTGTGGTGCTCATCTCCGTTTCCAAGCCGAAGAGCCAGCGCTGTCCGAAGACGTTTCCATGGTCATGTGGCCGGCATGACTAGACACCGAGGCGCATGGAACGCTGTTCCCTTCCCACCGAAGTGGTACCTATTTATCTACTTGCAATTTCTTGCTTTCAAACTGCTAGGTTGGCAGGAGCTGGAACTAGAGACGGGAGCTCACTCCACCATGCGGCACCCGGGTCTCGAACTGCTGAACTACTGACCTTCCACAGCCTGCAGTTCAGCGTCTTAACCACTTGAGCCACCGCAGCACCCAGTACATAAACAGTGCACTTGTAATTCTACAAAGGATATCCTTGGTTGTTCTGTCAAGAAGACCCGTAACAGAAGGATGGTTGGTCAGATCAACCAGGAACAAAACTGAATTCAGACATTAAGTACAATTTCCCCCCCATAGAAGCTAATGTAACTGTCAGTCAAGTCTGTGATGAGCATTTGACATACATCTGACAGATACAATAAAGTCAGCCCTTTCTTTCTATCTCTGGGGTTGGGAAAGTCAAGGAAAGCTGGGTTAAGCTAGGTTGAGTCATGGAATCAAGGAAGCTTGTTGCAGATACTTTATTTTGAATTTGATAGTGGCTTCTGCAAAGTATAAACATTCCCAGAAGGCAAAAGTGATGTGAGGCAAAGTCGTGTATAGGGTTATTGGTACTAGAAAGCCATAGCACTTAGCAGAGTCCTGAAGCTTCCTGGGAACAGAACCACAGATTCAACTATAGAGGCTAATTGCTATAGAAATTAAAGTATCATAGGTGTACCAGACGTTTTGCAGAGGACTGAGGCTCAGTCTAGCCCTAATTCCATTACAGAAAGATCACTATTCTCTCAGTTCTGTCTCTCAATGTGCATTTTAATAGTATTTTAATTGAAATGGTTGTTAAATTAAATACAATTTATTTAGCTTTACTTTGGATCATTTTGGAGGGCATTAATTTATAGGGTTGCTAAAATTCGAAAGTGACTTGACGGCACATGACACACACCGTTATTTTATTCTGGCCCTTTCCTCCAGTTGAATGATTCCTGGTGATGCCATTTCTAAATCTCCAAGGGGCAGAGACTAATTTTACTGCTTGTTCTCCCTTGGATTCCTGTTGACCATGTGCTATTCTTTCCTTCCTTTCCCAGCAAAATTGCCCCATGTTACAGTGGGCACCATTTTCTCTGTGGTTTGGGCAGGTCATGAGATCGTTTCCCTTCCTTGTGGGACTAACGTCATGCTGTATTGCAGTTAAATTGTCTCTTTCATTAAAGATGAAGTGGTGCCAAGGATGGGATGCTGAGATTAACAACAACAGGCAGAACATAAAAGCCAATGTTGGATCAGGCCAGTGGCCCATCCAGTCCAGCACTCTGTGTCACACAGTGGCCAAAAATACCAGGTGTCATCAGGAGGTCCACCAGTGGGGATTAAAGGAGAAAGACCAACAGTATCTACTGTTGATTTCCAGTCCTACTAACAGGACCCAAGCCTCTCTCCCCTAATAGATGATATGGCATCTCCCTAGGGCCATCCAGTCATCATTTACTCTTCCTTGTTCTTACTCCTGTGTGGTACTTCATTTTTTCCAGCCAAGAAGATGATGATCGAGGAGCTCTCTGAGGCAAATGAACAGAGCACAGCACTGCAGAGGGAACTGGAAAAATGTAGGTAGCTTCAGCAATAAGTGATGGGAATGGGTCAAGTGTAGAAGATGGCGTCGAGATCAAAAGGGGTGCTTCCAAAAACTGACCAGCATGAATATGCTTCTTTTGAAACTGCTTGAGTTGCTTTCCAGTCCTGACTGGGCGATTCAATTACAACATGTAAGAAGAGCCCTGCTGGATTAGACCAATAGTCCATCTAGTCCAGCATCCTGTCTCACACAGTGGCCAGCCAGCTCCTCTGTAGATCCAACAACAGGGAAGTGAGGCCAAGGCCTTCCCCTGATGTGGCCTTCTGGCTCTGGGATTCAGAGGACTAGTGCCTCTGAACATGGAGGTTCTCCTCAGTCACCGTGACTAGAAGCCATTGATAGACTTATCTTCCAGGAATCTTTCTAAGCCCCTTTGAAAGCTATTCACTCCTGTGGCCATCACTACCTCCTCTGGCAGCAAATTCCACCTTTTAATCACTCTCTGTGTAAAGCAGTATTTCCTTTTGTCCGTCCTGAACATACTGCTCATGTAGACATCTGCTGACTGCTGGCCACGTAGTTGTTATAATCTAGGTTCATCAAGTGACCACTTTGGGTAGGCAGTGTTCCGGGGCAGGCCCCTCTACCCCCCCTTCTTTTCCTGGACGGCGGGACAAACAGTGGAAGACAACAATGATGTTAAGCTATATGCCAACATCACATCTGGGCAAAAACCCAGATGTGATGTTAGATGACACTCTAGAAACTATGGTAATACCGCAGAGTTTCTAGGGCATCAGGTGATATGCTGACAGCGTGTCTGGTTTTTTTAACCTGGATGTGACATTGGCCCATAGCTCGATATCATTGCCACCCTTTGCTTCACCTCCAGAGTTCCCAAGGATGCTGGGCTGGTGCCTGGCATCCCTGTTATAACCTATTCTACATTTAAAAGTCCTCTTTTGAAGGAGCACTGGTTTAAGATTTTGGAGTAATTTTGCTTAATGTAATCTGCAGTGTTGTAGGCAATTTAACATCCAGGGCAAGCTTCCCCTCCCATAATCCTCTTTTGAGAAAACAACACAGGATTAGTTCTTTACCATATTTACAGTCTGCCTTTCTCGCTGTGACTCAAAGAGGATTAACACCGTGAAAATCAATACAATCAATAAGAAGAGACGTCTAATAAGCAATGGACCAGGATTATGTAAATCTGACTAAACATAGTATATTAGGCATGATACAGAGTGCAGATATAAGGGGGGAAATGCTATTGTATCAGTACATCAGTCCAAAACAATACATGACTACAGGGTAATATGTAGCAAACTGACCATACATCCTATACACAGTGGTATAGTTCACATTTTATTAGACAATGAAATTGAATTAAGTGTAACCTCCATTTTCAGATATACCTCTTTCTTAGTGGGTAACCATGAGGGGCAACTTTGGCTACAGTGCCACTGTTAGTGGGGCATCTGGCTGACTGCTGTGGGATGCTGGTGTGGATGAGCTGACCCATCAGGGCCCTCCTCCTGTCCATCCATGATCCAGTGTTGTTTTAATAACTGCTTGTACAGTATGCAGGGCTTTTTTTGTAGAAAAGCCCAGCAGGAGCTCATTAGCATAATAGGCCACAACCAACAGCAGGAATTCATTAGCATATTAGGCCACACCCCTGACAGCACAGCTCATTAGCATATTAGGCCACACCCGTGCCTTCCCTTGGGTTGCCCGGGTGCCCTGAGGCTGCGGGGTGCCCGGGCGAGCCAACCCTTGGACATTTAAATGCCTCCCCGATCCATCCAGGGCCCCACCTGGCCTGCCCGACTCAGAGTCGCCCGGGGGGGGGGTTGCTCTCCAGACCTTCCCTCTGTAGCCACACACGCAGAGGTTTGGGCTGTAGTGGGCGTGGCCAACTCTGAAGCCAGCCGGAAGTCCGTTCCTGTGCATTCCTGCCCCAAAATAGCCCCGGCAGTAGGTGATTTTTGCCTTTATGGGCCCATTTCCAGTTTAGGCCCAAGGTCCCAGATCCCAAGATGTAGTTGGAAGACTCGTTATGCAATACTCCTGCTGAGTCTAGTCAATGTCCAAACAAGATTGTGGGAACTCTGTGTACTGCATCTTGAGTTCTGTGAAGGAAGTAAAGTAGGAGATGAATACAACGTATAAGATAGGCACCCTTTTTGCCCTCCCCAGTTATGTTACTAGTAATCCATAAAAATATAAAATGAGATCTGCATAAGTTCTTCCATTAGACATCTGTCAAGCAAGATTTTGAGTCAGTGCTAAAGCTATTATGATCCCTCTGTCTTTTTGAGACAGACTGCCGAGAATCTTGCATTCCCCGTACTGTTCTTCTCTAAGTCTCAAGTCCTAGTAAGCACTGGAAGAAGGCTCGCTTCAAACTGTTAGATTCACTGGTATGCTATAGCCAGGAATCTCTATATGCAGCAGAGTATATGAGGCTTACACGTGGTGGCAGCTTCTCAGTACAGTGTGTGTGCTAGCAAACTTACAGAGTTACAGGGAGCCACTTGTCGGTTTCAAACTAATAAGAATCCTTTATTCAAGGAACTATGTTCTAGATAGAGCAAGTGCAGGTTGAGAGACAGGGATAGAATCTAATCTAAACTAGCTAGATCATGGGTGTCAAACTCATTTGTTACGAGGGCCGGATCTGACATAAATGAGACCTTGTCGGGCCGGGCCATGTGTGTCTCATAAAATGTAATGCCAGGCAGCGGAGATATAAACTTTATAAAGGACACAAACACAAATGGTGTTTTTTTAACTTAAACTAAAAACATGCTTAATTAGCACTCTTGCAATATTTTGTTTATTGAACAGTGTCCGATAACTGACACCTCTTGTTCTGAATTATTGCATTAGAATGTCTGTGCTCTTGCAATCTTGAGTATGCTGTTCAGGTGTGTATCTGTCAGCTGCAAACCTAGGATGACGCAGCAGCAGCAGAACTGGAAGAAGAAGCAGAAGACAGCCAGTTCCACTGTGGACCTGATAGAAGCCCTCCGGGGGCCTGATCCAGCCCCCGGCCACGTTTGACACCCCTGAGCTAGATGGATGCGGATGGAGAATGCCTGTCCTGCATCCATGGTGGCAAAGATGGAAAGAATGTGCTCCTTCTTTTGTCTGTGCGAGGGAGAAAGCGTCAAGCTGGAAGGAAGGAAATCTTGCCCCTAAGAATAGCATTCTACTTCAAAGGATAGTATCAGACAGCAGGAACGAAAGGATGCTCTGTGTGTGTCCCCCAACATCTGTTTCTAAATCTATGGTCCTGTCTCCGAAGGCTGAGGCAGGGGACTCCTCCACCCCCAGCACAAATGAACCTACATATTAAAATGACTACTCATAGTTCTGCCCAAGCAGAACTGCATTCCTTATGACCTGAGCATCATCTGATGTCTTTTCCACTTTCTTCTCTAGGAACATCCTGAAACGGAACAAAGCTTGAGCCCAGTGGCACCTTTAAGACCAACAAAGCAGAATCTGAGCTCTTTTTCTCTTCTTGCAGTGAACGAAGAGGAGTCAAGGCTCGAGGAAATCTTGAATGAGAAGAAAGGTGACTGTCAGGCTCTGAGAGCTCATAAACAAAGTGGGGTATATACTCGCTTTCCATAACTGGTATAACCCGGTGCTTGACAACATTGTTGTTTATTTCACGCTTTAAGAAGTTAAATGAATCTTCCAGGAATAGCGTAACGTTGCCTGCCAACAACCAAACCTTTATTTCTTGTTATCCCCACATTTGGCTCAATTCTTCTTGCCACTCCTCCCCAGCACTGGGAACGTGGCAAAGGAGGGAGCATGCCCCCCCCCACTGTGTTTCTGGATGCCGGCAGCATGTGCGAGGGGGTGGCACATGGACTCCCACCCATGTGCCACTGCTTGGATCTGAGGCAGGATCCAAAGAATCTCCACAGCTCATTGGATCTGGGATAGCACAAACGGGGAGGGGGCGTGCACTTCCTCGGTACTTGGGCTGCCTTGGCCCCAATGGGCTGTGGAGACTCCTTGGAGACTGGCTGCAGAAGCCCGGCATGGGAGACAGCATGTGCCCCACCCCCCAATGCCATTCCAATGTGAGCTGTAGACAGCTTCTGCATTCTGCCTTGGCCGTGGTCTGGGAAGTGTTGACAGATGCAAACCAAATTCCTGACATAAAGAATGACAGCTGATCTACGATACCAAGCCTCTCTTTGCTCAATTGCTTGGGTGGAGAACAAGAAAAGATTGGATTTATACCCCACCCTTCACTACCCAAGGGAGCCTCCGAGCGGCTTACAAATGCCTTTCCCTTTCCCTCCCCACAGCAGACACCCTGTGAGATAGGTGGGGCTGAGAGAGCTTTGACAGAAACTGCTCTTTTTCAAGAACAGCTGTGCCAGAACTATGGCTTGCCCAAGGTCATCCAGCAAGTGAAAGTGGACAAGTGGGGAATCAAACCCGGTTCTCCCAGATTAGAGTCCACACACTTAACCACTACACCAAGCTAGCTCTCCCAGTTGTCCCAGTCTGGTTGTCTCAGTCTGGTTGTCTCAGTCTGGTTCCTTTTCAGTTGTTTCCCCTAGCTGTTTCAGCGCTTGCAAATGCACAGGGTAGGGCGGAACAAGAGCACCTCATTCCACCATGCTGCCTCACAGTGGCCTCATGGCAATCCCTCATGGGGCTTTCAAGGCAAGAGATGAGCAGCATTCCTTGGCATAGCAACCCTGCTCTTCCTTGATGGTCTCCCATCCAAGTACTAGCAGTACCTGACCCTGTTTAGCTTCCAAGCACTGACAAACTTGGGCTAATCTGGGCTATTCAGTCTGCTATTTAAAAAAAAAAACTTTCTATGCTTTCTACAAATATTGTCCTCCCCCGTCCCCCCCAGGAAATTTATTTGGGACATGGTACATAACAGGGGTGCTTTCTTGCATCAGCATTATTATACAGGTTAACTCTGGCTTCTTTATGACAGCTCATAACCTATTTGTGATCTCTTTCTCTAACTCCTCTTTTAATTCCTATGATGTCAAGAGTCTTTTTTGGCCTCTAACAATGCTAAAACCTAAGTTTCCCCATGATTATCTTTACATATAAAATTCAAACATTTTTCTTTTCATAAAAAATAGGGTTGGTTCTTGCAGAGAAAACTAACAAGGCTGCACTGCACACCAAGACACAGCAAGCCCCTCCTCTCCGTGCGTTACACAAGACCTTTATTTCTACATGAATGTTCCTTTTATTTATTCACCCCTGGGAACATAAGAGAACATAAGAACATAAGAGAAGCCAATGTTGGATCAGGCCAATGGTCCATCTAGTCCAACACTCTGTCACACAGCAGCCAAAATATACCAGGTGCCATCAGGAGGTCCACCAGTGGGGCCAGGACACTAGAAGCCCTCCCACTATTGCCCTCCCCCAGGTACCAAGACTACAGAGCATCACTTGCCCCAGACTGAGAGTTCCTATCTATACCTTCTGGCTAAAAGCCACTGATGGGCTTCTGTTTCATATGCTTATCCAATTCCCTCTTGAAGCCGTCCATGCTTGTAGCCGCCACCACCTCCTGTGGCAGTGAATTCCATGTGTTAATCACTCTTTGGGTGAAGTACTTCCTTTTATCTTTTCTAACCTGACTGCTCAGCAATTTCATGGAGTGCCCACGAGTTCTTGTATTGTGAGAAAGGGAGAAAAGTACTTCTTTCTCTACCCACTCAATTCCATGCATAATCTTATAAACCTCGATCACGTCACCCCTCAGCCGTCGTTTCTCCAAGCGAAAGAGCCCCCAAGCGCTTTAACCTTTCTTCATAGGGCAAATGTTCCAACCCTTTTATCATTCTAGTTGCCCTTTTCTGCACTGGTGCTGGGATGTGAAATGGTATGCTGTAGCCCAATCTCGTCAGATCTCGGGAGCTAAGCAGAGTCGGTACTCGGACGGGGCAATGGCTAACACCCTCTGCTTCTCACTCTTCTTGAAAGCCCCTTGCTGAGCTCACCATAAGTTGATTGCAACTCGACAGCTCTTATGTCTGTATGAAACATGCATGCAGGATTAGGATCTTGCAACTGCAGACTCTAAAATGAAATTAGCATCTGAGCACTGTAATTTGCATCCCCCAGCAGTGGCTGATTAAGAGACAAGATGCAAAACTGTTGGTTGTGGGAATGGGAGCTGCTGGTAATTCCTTCTGGGAGACTGAGGATAGGGGGTGCTGACCAGTGTTCCCTCTAAGCTGAGTTAGTGTGAGCTAGCTCACAGCCTCCGGCTCAGGAAGGATGGCTCCAGACCAAACTAATTTATGCAGTAGCCAAATCGCTCGCTCACGACTTTAATGCCAGTCGCTCACAAACTAGAATTTTTGCTCACAGCTTAGAGGGAGCATTGGTGTTGACCTACTTCCCTCTAGCCTCCTTCCATATTGGCCCTTATTTAAAATGGCTTCAATAATGCTTCGGGCAAAAGTAACTGAATTGTTGAACTTCTTCTGTCGGATGAGGTTTTATAATATACCACCCCCTCGGTAATTGACAATGTCAATATCTCCAGAAAACTAGAGGGCACATTTAGGATAAATATGCCATGTGTAAAATAAGTAACCAAAATCCTAATAGCCAGTGTTTGTTGTCTTCGTAGCAGCCCGAAAGATCATGGAGCGGCACTCTGAAGAGAGAGAAGCAGAGATGAAGAGGTCAGAATGGAGATGAGTGGAAATCCCAGACCGTAAAAAGAAATCTAATACTGGGGACATGTTGGCTGCCTTTGCCCTTTGGTCAAGGCTCCTGAGGGAGGTCTGATATCATAGAGAAATAGATCAGGAAGCCAGCCAAAGGGCTACATTTAATAAAGGGTAACTTCACCTGCCCTCACATGTATCAGGAGACATACATTCACATTGCAAGGAACAGACAAAAATTCTGGATATAATAAATGACTACCTTAGAACAGTGAAAGAAGCTGTAAAGCTCTGGCACATCCATGTTCTTTAGCCTTATTAATTAATCCTTAGCTTTTGCTGTTAGCCTCTTTGCATCTTATGACTGCACCTTTGCCCTTGCTTGCCATGTTATGTTCCAGGTGTGTGTGTTGTTAGGGCATTAGGGAGTATTGCTTGTAACATCTTTAAGCACGCCTTGAGACAGTTTCTCATGAGACTGTACTTGAAGATTTCCATGCCAGGCTTAGTTAGATAGAGCGGCTATATATCTATCTGAGTTGCTATAGAAACGCATGACATATGAATGAATGGAATTTTGGGGTTTTACCTATATGTTACCTTTCCCCGCCTTTGGGCCTTAGTCCTAACAAAGAGTTTGAACCTACAGTATCTCATATCCTCCCTTATATATATTTGAGTTTTGGTCATACCTTATATGGTCAAAATGCGCGCCGGAATCAGTTGGCCGAGGGACTTGCCAGTCAGAGACGGAGTCCCTCGCCACTGGCTGCTTAGCCTTCCGGCGTGGCTGTGCGCCCTCCCACTCAGCCACCGCGCAGCCTCATGCCCCCAGTCTGCTCCAGCCGCCGATCGCTCGGGCTGGGGCGGCGGCGGCTACCGCCTCGAGGGACTTCACCCAAAGCTGGGTATGGAGGCTTTGTGGGGGAGGGCGCAGCGGGCCTCGGGAGCGCTGCCCGGCCACCCCTCCCTGAAGGCTTTCGGGAACGCGATGTGCGGGGGCGGGGTTGCCCATTTCGGAGGGCCCTCCCGAACGGCGGGGCAGGGAGGCTTGCGCGCGGAGTCCGCGGCGGCCCTCGGACTCTTCCCTTGCCCGGAGAACACCGCCCCTCCTCCCTGCGTGACGGGGCCAGCCCAGCCGCCTTGCCCACCCCCAAGGACTCTCCCTAGGGCCCGTTGCCTCGGCCGCAACGGGCTTCCCCCCCTAGTCTCTTAATAAAGCATTACCCTGCCAAAAGTGTGCATGGAGAGCGATTTGACTGGGGACCTGACTGGGGAAGCTTCTGAGTATTGTATAGGAACTAGTGTGAGATAAGTTGACTTATGAGAAGCAGTGGATACAGTGCTGCCAAATTCAGCATGTAAGTAAGTGCAACGTTGACTAGAAAGTCCAGCGCACACATTTTAGTTCTGAAGACAATGCCTCAATAATGAGGGGACTAAAGAAGTTGAAAGGGAACATGATCACCATCGCAGCTTTTCAAAGGAAGTGAAATCCTGAGCTTTAGCTTTCTCTTGTTTATCAGACAGCAGAAACTGAACCTGGAAAGCAAGCAGAGAATTGAGGAACTCGAGGCCAAGATTCAGGAGGAGAAACTGAAGCAAAGGAAGCAGAGGTAGTTCCTAGACCTTCAGAACTTTACCAGTTGACAGGACTGTGTTGCATATCTGATTTCGGTTCATGACATTCTACAGCATCAGATGACATCACAGCTCATTAGCATATTAGGCCACACACCCGTTACCAGAAGGGTGGTCATCCAGCTACACCCACCTTTTGCTTCTTATTCTGCTGACCTTATTTGTTGTCAAAAGCCAGGGCTTTTTTTTGTAGCAGGAACTCCTTTGCATGTTAGGCCACACACCCCTAATGTAGCCAATCCCAATGAGCTTCTGCTGTTGGGTGTGGCCTATTATGCTAATGACTTCCTGCTGGGCGTGGCCAACTTGGGAGCCAGCCGGAACTCCATTCCGGCCCTAAAATAGCCCTGCTTCTGTGTAAGCAGTTGAGTCCCTTCCTTCTAGGACTTGAATCCAGCTGGTTATGGAAAAGTAATGCCTTAACGGTGTTACAGGATCCAAATATGAAGGCAACTTACATTCAGTGTCTTCTGCTTTATTTGTTCACAAGCACAGAGTGTTCTTTGTTTGGAAAATAACACTGATGGAAAGTGCACTGGGATTTCCATTTTGCAGATGGGGAAAACCGAGGCTGGAAGAGTCTCACACTCTGAAAATGAGATAGACCAAGATGGGTAGGTGTGTTTGTCTGTGTGAGTCACTGAATGCTCACTTCTTCAGGTACCTGAAGAAGTGAGCAGTGACTCATGAAAGCTCATCCCCTACCACATACTCTGTTAGTCTTTAAGGTGTTACTGGACTCTTACTCTTTTCTGCTTCATAAAATGGATTGATATATGGGCTGCTTCCACATGAACCTTTCATTCTGCATCCCCTCTCAAGCTGCAGTGTTTTTTTTAAAAAGCATCCACTCAGCATTATCATGCAGTGACCATCACCTGCGTCCCACCTGCCTTAGAAAGTGTTTCCTTGAACCTCCTATGTTATCAGCATTCTTGAAATATCATACTAAAAGTGGGATTGGTGAATGAACGGATGGGGAAGTGCAGATTTTCAGACCAGCTGGTGGACCCCCTGATGGCACCTGGGTTCTGGCTGCTGTGTGACACAGAGTGTTGGACTGGAGCCATTGGCCTGATCCAACATGGCTTCTCTTATGTTCTTAAAGCCCTTGGTGGACCTCCTGATGTCACCTGGGTTCTGGCCACTGTGTGACACAGAGTGTTGGACTGAATGGGCCATTGGCCTGATCCAACATGGCTTCTCTTATGTTCTTAAAGCCCTTGGTGGACCTCCTGATGTCACCTGGGTTCTGGCCACTGTGTGACACAGAGTGTTGGACTGAATGGGCCATTGGCCTGATCCAACATGGCTTCTCTTATGTTCTTAAAGCCCTTGGTGGACCTCCTGATGTCACCTGGGTTCTGGCCACTGTGTGACACAGAGTGTTGGACTGAATGGGCCATTGGCCTGATCCAACATGGCTTCTCTTATGTTCTTAAAGCCCTTGGTGGACCTCCTGATGTCACCTGGGTTCTGGCCACTGTGTGACACAGAGTGTTGGACTGAATGGGCCATTGGCCTGATCCAACATGGCTTCTCTTATGTTCTTAAAGCCCTTGGTGGACCTCCTGATGTCACCTGGGTTCTGGCCACTGTGTGACACAGAGTATTGGACTGAATGGGCCACTGGCCTGGTCCAACATGGCTTCTCTTATGTTCAGCCTGCCCATATTGGCACCCCCCCCCCGTATTCTCCTGCCACAGGGTAGTAGGTATATTACTGTAGAATCATAACACTAAAGCAGTTTTATTTACTATTGATCTAAAAAAAGCTGAGCAAAATCATGGTGGTGATAGGGAGAATTCCACCCCCCACCAAATTTGCAACCTCTGTTGTTTCTGGCTGCTGCATGCATAGCAGCAGCGAGAGCACTACATGAGATCAGGGCTATTTTGGGGCAGGAACGCACAGGAAAGGAGTTCCGGCTGGCTCCCGAGTTGACCACGCCCAGCAGGAACTCATTATCATAATAGGCCACACCCAACAGCAGAAACTCATTAGGATTGGCTACATTAGGGGTGTGTGGCCTAACATGCAAAATATTTCCTGATACAACTTTGACAACAAACAAGGTCAACAGAATAAGAAACAAAAGGTGGGTGTGGCTGGGTGACCACACTTCTGGTAACATGGGGCGGTGGCCTAATATGCTAATGAGCTGTGCTGCCAGGGGTGTGGCCTATTATGCTAATGAGTTCCTGCTGGGCTTTTTCTACAAAAAAAAAGCCCCGCACAGGATTGTTCCTATGTGAAAGCTACCAGAGTTTCCATGTCCAAGACCATCCCCTATAATCACTGCTAGACGAGCTCCCTAAATTTAACACACTGGCATCCCCCCCCATTAAGTGTAGTGGCAGAAGTCTGCATGGTAGAACATGGGCTCTGAAAGAGAGCTTGCGGCCACAGTGTAAATCTCACTGGAAATCGTTTTTTGTTTGCTTCATTTTATACCCCGCCTTTCTCCCCAAAGGAAACCCAAAGCAGCTTATGTTGTTCTCCTCCCCTCCGTCTTGTCCTCACAACAGCCCTGTGAGGTAGATCGAGATGGGTAGTTGCGTTAGTCTGTCTGTAGCAGCAGAAAAGAGCAAGAGTCCAGGAGCACCTTAAAGACTAACAAGATTTGCGGCAGGGGAGGAGCTTGCCTGAGCCACTGACTGCTCACTTCTTCAAATCCTGCCACAAATTCCGTCGGTCCTTAAGGGGCTACTGGACTCTTCCTCTTTTCTACTCTGAGGTAGGTTAGGCTGCATGTGTGTGACTGGCCCAAAGTCCCCCAGTAATCTTACGTGGCAAATTGGGGATAAGAACCTGGGTTTCCCAGATCCTAGCCTGACGATGACGAAGAAGAAATTGGATTTATACCCCGCCCTTCACTACCCGAAAGAGTCACAGGGCCAATCTGCATTTAGCATTTTTACCCAACCCACACTGGAACAGAAAGAGATGCAGTTCAAAACCACACTCAACTATCCCGTGCCAACACTGTAGTGATTGCAGACACACGCCCCCGGCCATAAAATGGCCATAAATCTATGCAGACAGTCACTATAAAACCAGAGATCAAACGAAGTGAAAGCAACATGCAGTCTGGACGCTGTCATAAAATACGACACTCAATCAAAGTGAAAGTGACCGTTCCAGTGTGGATTTGGTAAGACAGGGGAGCAAATGCTAGATGCAGATCGGGCCTCAGAGCGACTTACAATCTCCTTCCCCTTCCCTTTCCCACAGCAGACACCCTGTGAGGGAGATGGGGCTGAGAGAACTCTTTTGAGAACTGCTTATGAGAGAACAGCTCTGAAATTTCTTGTAACTGACCCAAGGTCACACCAGCAGCTGCATGTGGAGTGGGGAATCAAACCCAGTTCTCCCAGATTAGAGTCCGTGCTCCTAACGACTACACCAAACTGGCTGTCATACTAAAAGTGGGTTTGGTACCACCGTTGTACCACACCATTCAGCATTCTTTGGTAGTGCGGGGAAAATCAATGTTTAGAATAATGGGGAATGGGACTGAACACAGAATTTCTGCTGTAGAAATGCAGGTATATAAATTATATGATGCAGCACGCCTAGAATAAAGAGCCTAGTTCTTGCCGTATCAGAAAGGATATTGTGGGGCTGGTGCAGGTGCAGAAATGTACAGCTAGAAGAACTGAAGAACTGGCGCATCTACGTGAGTAAAGGCTTGGGGCTTTTAAGATGAGGGGAAAGATGACGGGATGAGGAGGGACATAATAGAGTCCCATAAATTAAGTGGTATCCCATGCAGAGAAATTGAACAGAGAATTTTTCTCTAGCACGGTATTGAGAGTTCAGGCTCTTTGAACTAAATGTATTCCTAATTGGTTCAGGAAGGACAAAAGAAAGTTCGATGTATATTTAATATGGAGTTTGTTACTGTGGTCTCCAGCTTAGACAGCTTTAATAGAGGGTAGGTCTACTGATGACCATTAACCATGCAATCTCCATATTTAGAAACTGTATGCCCGATTGCCAAATGGTGGGAACAGAGGCCGCATGAAACTGCTTTACATTGAGAGAGACCTCCTTGGTCTGTCAAGGTCATTACTGTCTATGCCGACTGGCAGGGCCTCTCCAGGGTCTTAGGCTGAGGTTTTCCTGTGTGCAAAGCAGGTGCTGGGCCACCGCTGTCTCTGTCTTGCTTTGCTTGTGGGCTTCTCATAGGCATCTGAATTATCACTGGAGACAGTGCTGGACTAGGCGGATTTTTGATGTGATCCAGCAGATATTTCATTTCAAATGCTCCCTGCCTTGATATGTGCTGCTGCCCACACTGAAACAGTTGTATCAGTTGCATCTACTTCCCAATTTACAGAAGTATTCAGTGTTCCCTCTAAGCTAGCTCACAGTTTTTTAGCCTCCGGCTCACACACTTCTATCTTAGCTCAGGAAGGGGATGGCTCCAGAGCAAACTAATGTATGCAGCAGCCAAATCGCCTGCTCACAACTTTAATGCCAGTAGCTCACAAAGTACAATTTTTGCTCACAGGACTCCATAGTTTAGAGGGAGCATTGGAAGTATCTACTGATTCCATCTATGTGGCCATAACAGGGTTTTTAAAATGTAATTACTGCCACCTTTTGAATGTTATTGTTTTTAATGTAATGTAATTTTATTGTAATGAGTCTCTGACTCTGTTTTGTCGCGATCAGCCCTGAGCCCGCTTTGGGGAGGGAGGAGTAAAAAATCTGAAAAATAAATAAAATCTCCTGTCCCGTACCTGCCTTCCTTTAAATCTTTGTGTGTGTGTGCTTTCAGAATGGAATTTGAGCAGCGGCTTGAAGAGCTGATGGAGAAGCACAGGAGCCTCTGGGAGTGCTACGTAAGGGCCACGTCCTTGCCTTTCGCATGAGATAGACCTGGTCGTGCTGTTATCCCACGGCTGTTATTGCATGCTATTATCACATGGCTGATTTCTGGAATGTCAACCTGCACGTGACAATATGCGGTGAAGCAAATGTATCAGTGATGATGAAGCTGTATTCCCCTCTTCTGGCAGAGAGAGAGAAACAGATACTGACAAATTCTGTGTCTAAAAGTCCCAAAGTGTAATTGTTGAGTGGCTGAGGAGCAAGTGCAGCAGCAAGGGACAAGCCCATCAGCTTTGTTCAGATGGATAATGGGTAGGAGGGAGAGGAGGCACAGAAGGCACAGCCAGTACACTGCAGAAGAATCATAGGCTTGGAAGGAACCTGCAGGGTCATCTAGTCTAGCCCCCTGCACAATGCAGGAAATTCACAAATACCTCCCCCCCACCCCCGGTGGCTCTTGCTCCACACCCAGAAGAGGGCAAAAAACCCTCCCCCTCCAGGATCCCTGGCCAAACTGGCCGGGAGAAAAAGTGCTTCCTGACCCCAAAGTGGCGATAAGCATTTCCTTGAGCATGTAAGAAAGTGACATTAAAACTGCAGCTACCGAGCAATGCGACTTAAACCATTTTAAAAACCACGGGAATAGAAGAGTAGCAGCGCAACCACGTTCAGCCATGCAGCTGTGTTCGGTGAGGGTACAAGTGTGTAGATTTGCAGATGCTGGCCTGTCAACGTGACAAGGTGCTGGGAGATCTGCGAATGGATCTCCTGAGTATTTGTTCTTACTTATGTCATTTGGGATTTGAGGCAGATCACACTGAGACAATTAAAGCAACAGAAACGGGGCATGCAATGAACAATGTGATAAGAGTTTGGATTGCAGAAATCTGGAACCAGAGCTGAAACCAAAGCGTAAGCGTTAGCCTGACATGTTAAACGATGCAGAGATTACATAACAGGGTCATAGAGCAATAGACAGTGCTTACTGTACACAGCAGTCTAGTCCACAGTGCCTATCCCTTTACCAAAGCTTCTTACTGACACATTTCATTCCAGTGTAGGTCTGTTAGCTGTGTAAAGAAAAGCCATCCTGAATAATTCAAGATGAGTAGCTGTGAGCTCCTACCCTGCCACAAACTCTGTTAGTTTTTACATGCTACTGGCTCTTTTCTAGAGCTACAGGCAGACTCACACGGCCTCCCTTCTTGAATAATTCAGTTTTGCATATTTTATGGAAACAAAGAGATAAAGGGCCACACCAGTCACAGGAGATAAAAAACAAGGCCCAGGCCGATGGTGCAAAATCAGATTAAAATATATTTTATTACTCAGTTAAATCTTTTACTCCTTTCGAAGAACTGCTGCAAGACGAATCAGTTTTTGGCCACTGTGTGACAAGAGTGTTGGACTGGATGGGCCATTGACCTGATCCAACATTGGCTCTCATGTTCTTATGTTCCCCTGATGAAGCCTGTTGGCGAAACACGTATGGGATTTTTGGAAATGTAAAATATATATATATTTAACCTGATCTTGCACCATCGGCCTGGGCCTTATTTTTTATCTCATATTTTATGGAAAGCCAGAAGGGTTGGAGCCTTCCTGACCTCATCAGGCAGGCCATTCCGCAAGGTGTGGGCAGGGCCATAACAGAGAAGGCACATGGATGGGCCATGGTTGATTTTGCCCATTGGAAGGATGGCACCTGCAAAAGGCCCTGCTCAGATGAGTGAAGCTGTTGGGACAGAGAATGGGGAAGGAGGTGGTCCTGCCGATACGAGGTACCAATGGCTTTGTATGTGATGGCTAATACACTGAACTGAGCCTGAAACTGAATGGCGACCAATGAAGTGATTGCAAAATGGGAACAATATGCATGCTATGCCTAGCTCTCAATATTAACTGAGCTATGACATTTGACATCAGCTGGAGTCTCCAAGCTGACTTTAAAGGGAGACTTATGACGACTGCATTGCAGTAGTCATAGAATCATAGAGTTGGAGAGGAACTCCAGGGTCATATAGTCCAATCCTGCAGGCACCATGCAGGAAATTCACAATAACTTCCCCTACCCTCCCGTGATCCCTACTGTATGCCCAGAAGAGGGCAAAGCAATCCCAAAAACCTTCAGGATCCCTGACCAAACTGGCCTGGAGAACAGTAGCTTCCTGACTCCAAAGTGGCGATCAGCATTTCTCTGGGCATGTAAGAAAGGGCCACAAGAACTAAGCACTGATGCAACCCTTCCTATCCTCCCTTCTTGTGATCTGCCTAAGTTCACAGAATCAGCAGTGCTATCAGATGGCCATCTAGCCTCCGTCTGAAAACCTCCAAAGAAGGAAAGCCCACCACCTTCCAAGGAGGCCTGTTCCACCAAGGAACTGCTCTGTCAGGAAGTTCTTCTTAATGTTTAGCTGAAAACTCTTGATTTAATTTCAACCCGTTGGTTCTGGTCCGACCTTCTGTCTTGTCTCAATGTTACCGTGGAGTGGATTCGGGAAGCCAGATTAGCCATGTCAAGGTAGGGGGCCACCTTGTGAGCTAGGCCGAGTTGGAAGAAAGCCGTTTTTGCCACTGCATTAATTCGCTTCTCCAGCAGCAATGCTGGCTCCAGTATGACCCCTACCTGCTTAACTGAGTTGGCAAAGGTCAGTTGAAAATAGGAAGCACAGCGTCCTTCAAGATCTCCACCTTCCCAACCAGCAGCACTTCCATCTTGTCCGGGTTCCATTTCAGTTTGCTCACTTCCCGCCATTTGACCACAGCAGTCAGGCAGTGGCTCAAGACCTCTACTGAAGGGTCCACACCATGGTGCCCATAGGTGCCATGGCATCCATCAACACATTTCCTTGTGCCTGCCAAGTGGCTAAGTGGGGCTGTTGTCCAGTGGTGCTTCTGACTTGACTGTGCAGATTAAACAAGAATTGCTTTGGCAGCAGCTGTCACTATAGCACAAGGATCTTCACTGCATGACTGATGGTAGCCTTATGTGTAAGCAAAGGAAATATTTTTATACACGTTTATATATAAAAGGCATCCTGTTAAGTGCCACTTCTGTTAGAGAGTTACTATTAGAGCTATGCATAACCTTACTCTTTGGCATTTTGTGGCTGTCTCCGCCTCCTGCGGCAGCCATTTTATGGTCGCCTCCGCCTCCTGTGGCAGCCATCTTGTGGCTGTGCCCACCACCTTATGCCAGAATTCCAAAGGTGACCACATGCTGGAAAAGGCTGGGGACCCCTGCTCTACTGCATCACCAGGGGATCTGGATAGAGAAAGACAGAGCTGAGCATCATCTGCATATTGGTCGAATCTGCATTTGCATTTTTTAATCAGTTGCGCGCTGCTGTGACGCCGTCTTTCTCTATGCTTGTTTGAATGTTGTTTGGAGAAGATTCTTTTGAAGCAGTGCAGAGGTGCAATGACAGCGGAGCCGCCCCAAAGGACGATAAACATATGCGGATGTGCAAAAGTATGCTAGCACTGTTGAGGTGTGAAAACAACACCAGATGTGGACAGCTTTTTTGAAGACGGAGTCAAAAGGCGGGGACACTGGTGGAAAAGACAAATGCAGATTCGGCCACTGATGAGATCCAATTCCAAAACGAAAAACAATTTCTCCTAAAGGTTGTTGAGTAACATAAATAACATAAATTGTCAAATAACACAATTTTTTCTCCAGGCCAGTCTGGCTGGAGATCCTGGAGGCTTTTTGTCATCTTTTGGGCAAGGAACAGCGTTCACTGCGGGTGTGGAGGGGGAGGTATTTGTGAATTTCCTGCACTGTGCAGGGAGTTGGACTAGATGACCCCAGAGATCCCTTCCAACTCTATGATCCTGTGGGGTGGGGGATGTTGTGCCCTGTGGAACCCTCCCACCCTGAAGATACCTGGTCTCTAACAGCAGCTCTTTGGTTCCGAATTCGTGAGGACTGAGGCTGTGCAGCTAAAAGGGGGAGGGAGTTTTGCCCAGCGTGATGCAGCCCCTAGAGCTGTACCAGCAGGGCTATTTTTGGGCAGGAACGCACAGGAACGGAGTTCTGGCTGGCTTCAGAGTTGGCCACACCCACTACAGCCAGAGCCTCTGCTTGCCTGGCTACAGAGGGAAGGCCTGGAGAGCGACTCCCCCCAGCGACTCTGAGGAGGGCAGGCCAGGGGGGCCCTGGAAGGATTGGGGAGGCATTTAAATGCCTCCCAGTGCCTTCCCTGGCCTGTCTAAGGGCCGGCTTGGTTGGACTCCCTGCCCCTGCGGGGCGCCTGGGCAAGCCAAGGGAAGGCATGGGGGTGTGACCTAATACGTTAATGAGTTTCTGCTGTTGGGTGTGGCCTATTATGCTAATGAGTTTCTGCTGGGCTTTTTCTACAAAAAAGCCCTGCGTACCAGCGTGGGGCAATGGTTGGAGAGCTGGACCAGAATCTGGGAGACCCAGCTTCGAATCCCTGGCTCGCCATGGAAGTTCTCTAAGGGTCTTCAGGCCAGTCTGGTTGGCCTGAGAGAAGAGACCATCTCATGCAGTGGTTGTTGTGAGGATAAAATGGAAGAGAGAAGAGTAATACTGCAAGCGGCTTTGGGTCCCCGGGGGGAGAGAAGAAAGGTGTAAATATCTACATTAGTCTTTGTCCCTTTGGAGGATATATATGATCAAAATTCAGGCAACCTGTGAACAAGCGTCAGTGTGGTCCTTGCTCCTTGCCAGCGAATTCTGCTTCATAAGAACATAAGAGAAGCCAATGTTGAATCAGGCCAATGGCCCATCCAGTCCAACACTCTGTCACACAGCGGCCAAAATATACCAGGTGCCATCAGGAGGTCCAGCAGTGGGGCCAGGAAACTAGAAGCCCTCCCACTGCTGCCCCCTCCATCACCAAGAATAGAGTGCATCACCTGCCCCAGACTGAGAGTTCCCATCTATACCCTGTGGCTAATAGCCACTGGTGGACTTCTGCTCCATATGTTTATCTAATTTCCTCTTGAAACTGTCCATGCTTGCAGCTGCCACGACCTCCTGTGGCAGTGAATTCCATATGTTAATCACTCTTTGGGTGAAGAAGTATTTCCTTTTATCTGTTCTAACCCGACTGCTCAGCAATTTCATAGAGTGCCCATGAGTTCTTGTATTGTGAGAAAGGGAGAAAAGTACTTCTTTCCCAATCTGCTCAATCCCATTCATAATCTTATAAACCTCGATCATGTCACCTCTCAGCCGTCGTTTCTCCAAGCTAAAGAGCCCCAAGCATTTTAACCTTTCTTCATAGGGAAGGTGTTCCAACCCTTTTATCATTCTAGTTGCCCTTCTCTGCACTTTTTCCAATGCTATAATATCCTTTTTGAGATGTGGTGACCAGAACTGTACACAGTATTCCAAATGAGGTCGCACCAATGATTTATACAGGGGCATGATGATACTGGCTGATTTGTTATCAATTCCCTTCCTAATAATCCCCAGCATAGCGTTGGCCTTCTTTATTGCAGCTACACATTGTGTAGACATTTTCAGCGAGTTATCCACTATGACTCCAAGATCTCTCTCTTGGTCCGTCTCTGCCAGATCAGACCCCATCAACGTGTATTTATATTTAGGATTTTTGGCTCCAATGTGCATCACTTTGCACTTGGCCACATTGAATCCCATTTGCCACGTTGATGCCCACTCACCCATCCTCAACAGATCCCTTTGGAGTGCCTCACAATCCTCCCTGGTTTTCACCACCCTGAACAACTTTGTGTCATCTGCAAATTTAGCCACATCACTGCTTACTCCCAATTCCAAATCGTTAATAAACAAGTTAAAAAGCATCGGACCGAGTACTGATCCCTGTGGTACCCCACTGCTTACCACCCTCCACTGAGAAAGTTTCCCATTTATACTCACTCTCTGTTTCCTATTTATAAGCCAGTTTTTGATCCACAAGAGGACTTGTCCTTTTATCCCATGACTATTGAGCTTACTTAGGAGCCTTTGATGAGGAACTGTATCAAAAGCTTTCCGGAAGTCAAGGTAAATAATATCTATTGGGTCCCCCTTGTCCACATGTTTGTTCACTCCCTCAAAAAACACTAACAGGTTAGTGAGACAAGATCTTCCCTTACAGAACCCATGCTGAGTCTGCCTCAATAGTTTTTGTTCATCAATGTGCCTACTAATTCTTTCCTTAATAACAGTTTCCACCAACTTACCCGGTATCGATGTCAGACTGACTGGCCTGTAATTTCCTGGATCTCCCCTGGAGCCCTTTTTAAAGATGGGAGTGACATTAGCTACCTTCCAGTCCTCAGGAATGGAGGCAGATTTTAAAGAAAGATTACATATTTTTGTCAGGAGATCCACAAGTTCACATTTGAGTTCTTTCAGAACTCTCGGATGAATGCCATCTGGGCCTGGTGATTTATTAGTTTTTAAATTGTCCATCAGTCGGAGGACTTCCTCTCTTGTCACCGCAATCTGATTCAGGTCTTTCAAACCCCCTCCCGAAATCGGTGCTTCTGGAGTGGGCAAACACTTCTCCTCTTCCACAGTGAAGACAGAGGCAAAAAATGCATTCAGCTTCTCAGCCATTTCCCTATCATCCTTCACTACTCCTTTTACCCCATGGTCATCCAAGGGCCCCACTGCCTCCCTGGCTGGCTTCCTACTTCTAATGTATTTGAAGAAAGTTTTATTGTTGGTCTTTATGTTTTTTGCGATATGCTCCTCATATTCCCTTTTTGCTTGCCTGATCACAGACTTGCATTTTATTTGCCATAGTCTGTGTTCCCTTTTATCAACCTCACTAAGACTAGCTTTCCACCGCTTAAAGGAATCCTTCTTACCTTTTACAGCTTCCATTACTTTATTTGTTAACCATGCAGGCTTTTTTCTATACCTATTTGTACCTTTCCTAACCTGCGGTATATATTTTTTCTGAGCTTCTAGGACTGTCTTTTTAAATAGTCTCCAAGCTTCCCCAATGGTTTTGACCTTCTCCACTATTCCTTTCAAATTCTTCCTCACATGTCCCGTCATACCAGAGAAGTTACCCCTTTTAAAGTTAAAAGTGGTTGCGTCAGTCTTTTTGGGCAACTCCATATCTGTACAAATGTTAAACTCAATGACATTATGGTCACTGTTCCCAAGTGGTGCAATCACTTTTACATCTCTCACCAGGTCTTGGGTGTTACTTAGGACCAAATCCAGGATCGCCTCTCCCCTGGTAGGATCTGTGACCATCTGTTCCACAGCACAGTCATTGAGAGTGTCTAAGAACGCAATCTCTTTTTCCCGACTAGAACTCATATTGACCCAATCAATGTGTGGGTAGTTAAAGTCGCCTATTACAACACAGTTATTTCGTCTAGCCGCTATCTTTAATTCATTCATCATTTTATAATCCTTCTCTTTAGGTAAGAAAGAAGCCGATGACTGAGGCCGACAAAGAGGTTTTGCTGGCTGAAGGTGAGTGACTGCAGCTCTTTGGATGTCTTGTGGGTCCAGTGTTCCCTCTAAGCTGAGTTAGTGTGAGCTAGCTTACAGTTTTTTAGCCTCTGGCTCCCACATTTCTGTCTTGGCTCAGGAAGGCTGGCTCCAGAGCAAACTAATTTATGCGGTAGCCAAATCACTCGCTCACAACTTTAATGCCAGTCGCTCACAAAGTAGAATTTTTGCTCGCAAGACTCCACAGCTTAGAGGGAGCATTCTCCCATCCAAATACTAACCAGGGCTGACCCTGCTCATCTTTCTAGATCTGATAAGTTCAGGCTAGCCTGGCCCCTCCAGGCCAGGGCAGGCAGAAGTTAGATACGTCCTTAAAATCCCTTTTATTTGCCCTGCTCCCTTAGAGAAACAGATCCAGGAGAAACTGGCTCGTGTGCAGGATGAGTTGGATCTGCTGAGGTGCTCTCCCTTCAATGAAGAGCGGAGGTTTCTCAAGAGCCCTGCGGCAGCTTGTGCCATGTGAGTGTATACTAGCTTGTGTACTAGCATACCTTTGGGTATGAAGCTGCTTAGCTGTACTCTGCCACTATTTTGTACAGAGAAAAAGGGGTGCTCCTCTTGGCCCGTTGTTTATGCACGGGATGAAGAGGCAGATCACTGTGAGAACCTCCTCAATATCTCCTTTTCATTACCAGGGAACTGTTTCAAGAGGAAAATAAGAAGGCGAAAGAGTATCTGGAAACAACCTCTAAGGAGAATTCTGATTTGCAGGAGAGGTGCAGGAGGTGAGCAGAAATTTGGGAGGTCGCTGCAGGGTTTGAAAAGTTCTGGGATTCAGGACCCCTGCCTTCGATTCCCTGCCCTTACAATAAGACGCTTGTTGAATTTATTCACTGTTTTACGGAGCAATACTAGATTCCATATTTCACTTGTTTAAGGACGTGGGATCTTAAATGAATAGGATTTTAGGTCAACTGACACGTTTCTCCTCACGTTTTCCCTTTCTTTCGATACTTCTGTAGTTCTAGACAGCTGCGAGCCGTTCCCAACACCCTGTTTTGCAGCTTCCACCTTGGGGAAGTGATAGTAATAAGACTGCCACTCTATGCCACTATACCCAGTTGGAGGTGCCCCCATAGAGCCCAGACAGACTGCAGTGGTAGATTTTTGAAGTGCTAAAATAAGATGTCAGGAGAACAAAGTAGACCCAAAGGACTGCTGTTTTGATCAGGGCATTGGTGATGGGAGAGACAGTCCCTCTTTTGGTATTTCCCACATTTTAGATCTATTGGAGGATTAACTGGTGTGGTTAGTCCAGTTCCCACTAGCTAGCAGAGTGCTTAAATAAAGCTACGAATGCAGCAGCATTATTTTACCAAGTTACTCAGCTTACAAGGCTCCACAGAGTCACCTTGCAAGTTTAGAAGATAAATAGTTCTCTCTTTATTTGAGAAGTACGCTTTGGAAAGAAAAGAGTAGGGACAGGATAGAGTACTAAGTTACTAGCTAAGGATGGAAGCAGATGGCGAGAGGGCCATCTGCCTCATGGTGTAAGAGAGGACAGGATGTCCCTCTTAGTGCATGCAGGGAGAGAGTTTGAGCGATTCTGCACTGGCTTTTTCCTCTGTTGTTTTACCTAACCCACCTTGGAACAGAAATTCCCCTCTGCATTGCGTCCTGCTTTCACTTTCTTTGATCATCAGATTTTATGCTACCTTCTGCATAGATTTACGGCCGTTCAGGGGTGACTTTGCAGTCACTACCGTGTTGCCCTGGGGTATTTTTTCGAATATGGTTTTGAGCTGCACCTTTCCCTCAGTGTTGAGAAAATGTGCAGCGAATGCCAGATACAGAATCGCCCGTTATCTTCATCTGAGAGATAGAACAGAAGGAAGGAAATTGTCCCTGAGAACACAATCTACATTTCGAAGGGAACAGTGGGCAGAAGAGTAAACACAGGAGGAAAGGTCAGTGTGCCTATCTAGCTACCTTAGTCTCTCTTGCCACGAAGTCTGGAGGCTGAGGCAGGGACATTGCACCTGGAACTTCCAACGAGATCTTCACCCTCCCTTTGGTTTAAAGATGGCTGGCTGCTGGGGTGGAAATGTGCACAAGATACAAGGTGACGACTAGTAGCTGGTGCAGGGGGAAAGGGTTAAATGCACACACTGCTCCAGTGCTGCTTCCCTCATCAGATTAACAGCTAGCTCCATGGGGTTATTTTGTCAGGAGACCTGACTGTGTATATCCTGTGTCTACTGTGGTGGTTGGGCTTTTCCAGTGAAGTGCAAGAACCGATCCCATCCACGTCCTGAGCACGGTGATTAGTAGGGTTCTTTTTGTAGCAGGAACTCCTTTGCATATTAGGTGACACACCCCTAATGTAGCCAATCCTCCAAGAGTTTACTCTGTAAGCTACTGTAAGCTCTTGGGAGGATTGGCTACATTAGGGGTGTGTCGCCTAATATGCAAAGGAGTTCCTGCTACAAAAAGAGCCCTGGTTAGGCAGGGTTGAATCCTACTGTTATCGCTCCCCGGCAGGACAGAGTTCACACAATGGTAGTATATTCATGCCCTTGTGTCTGTGACTGATAAAATTAAAATAAAATAGCAGAAGCTCTGGCCCATTCTGCATCTAGCATTCGCTCCGTTGTTTTACCAATCCCACACTGGAACAGAAAAAGATGGGGCTCAAAACCACATTCCCGAGCCAATACTGTACTGACTGCAAAGTCACCCCCGAATGGCCATAAAATGGCCATGAATCTATGCAGACGGCTACCATAAAACCGAGAGATTAAACAAAGTGAAAGTGGCATGCAGTCTGAACACTGCCATAAAATCCAACAATCAAAGTGAAAGTGGCATGCAATGTATAGGGGAATTTCTGTTCCAACGTGGGTTTGGTAAAACAGTGGAGCGAATGCTAGATTTAGAATGAGCCACTGTCTATGTAGCCCTAAGAATGGCTCCACGTTTCTTAATAATAAAATTATGTAAAATTTCAGCTGAAGGGTAAAAAACTCTGAAGACTGATACTATAGAAAGCGCCCTAGACCTTGGTAAAGAAAGCTTATCTTTTTTACTTTGAAATGGATAAACGACTTCCAGATTTCACTCACGCTGAGTTTCCTGTCTATGCACAAATGCATGCACTGTCTAAGCTGCAGGCTGTGCTTTATTGCCACCACTCAATCTCTTTTTTCAGACTAAAAGCAGAGCTGGAAAACCTAGGGACAGAGGATGGTCACCCCAAGGAAGACTAACGTCAGTTTCCCCTTGCTGCACCTGAAGATGCAGTACAGGTTAATTTTTACCTGGAATTCATTAAGCCGTGTCACGTTAAAACACATTCCTTTTTGCCAAGGATGGGAGGAGCGAGCAGATCTGGCACTCTGTAGAAGGGGGAAGAGGTGGCCAATGGAATGACAGAGAGAATGGGACCAATCAAGGGACTCTGGGAGTATCAGACTGGAAAACGTGGATGTGTTTTGTGATTTTAAGGGACCAGAGAACTGCGAGGGGGGGATGGATTGTGGAGGATGGTGTGTGTTGGCATCCAGGTTGCTTTGCACCTGGGCTGCCTCTCATGTGGCCTCAGAGGGAAAGAGGAAGAGGGTTTGAGGGCATCTGGCTCACCAGCCTGGAGAGGACAGGGGGAGTTTCTCACTAGCCGCCTCCTCCCTTTGAAGGCATGCCTCCTGGCCCACTCTTACAAGAGGAGCAGTCTTCACCAGAGGGAGCTGACCAACATGCAAGTATCCCTGGGTCCCTATCCCTTCAAACTGCATTAGAATACACTGTCAACCAGCTGTAATGTGAATCGGTGACTCCTTAAAGGGTAGCTCTCCCTGGCTTTGTCCAAGGTAGCTCCTGGTTGGGGGATCTCCTTACCCTCCACCATAGCTGTGCTATTTATGTCAAATGCTGGAGGGGGAAAAGGAGGTAGGTGAAAGGTGGGTTTCTTAGGAGAAGTTGGATCGCAAAGAAAGTGGGCAGTTCTTAGCTCAGGCTTTTGGTTTACTGAAGCTGCAACTTTTCTTTGTCACTGTGAGGGATTCAAGTGCTGTAGGAATCTGGGGACTAACTTCAACATGTTACCTCCTACAGTAGGTCCATTGGATCAGGAGGCACACTGGAAGCTAACCGAATGCTGGTGCGTGTAGGGGGCGTCTAATATCAGCTGATAAAAGGAAACCGTATTTTTGGCACCCAGAAAAATCTACATCCACATGGACTGCGGGACTCTTTGCTTCATTTTCAGCTTTGACCATTTGTCTGTCACCGGGAGGAGTTTATTTTTCTCAGTTAATAAAGCCGTTTTACTGACTCTCTCCAATGAGGCTGGTTTTGAGTATTGCTTAATACAAAGAAGCTCCCTTATGCCCATTATCAAAAGGAACTATAGATTAATAGATTAATTAAAATTATATGAAAAAAGGAACTATAGATTAAGATTCGAACGTCATTTGGGAGTTAACACAAACTAACCTTTCACAAACATGGAATAATGCACTTTTACTCCACTTTTGCACTTAGATTTTACTGTGTGAAATGGCGAGATCCACTTGCAAACAATTGCTAAAGTGCACTGAAAACTCATTATTCAGCCTTAGCGATGCAGTAAACTGAAGCTGTGAAAGCGTTACGTTTTACAGGCTTTGTCCACTAGAAGGAGAGCTACGCTTACTTCATTGTTGGGGATGTCTGTCCAAGGCTTGTGAACAGTTCAGATGGTGGGAGTTAATGTGTTTTGCAGCCTGGAGCTTATAAACAGGCAACTGGAATGCACGTCAAACATTGATAAGGTCATTGGACCCCTTCAGTGATTGTAAGGCGTCATAATTCAAATTGTTGTATGACAACATGCAGCGGAAACTTAAAAATACCTCTCTGGAAGTCTACCCCGAACGGATTCAATACTGCTGGATAACGGATGGAAAGAATCACAAAAGGCTGATTAATTTCTTATACCGAGACAAGATCAAACATTAATCCAAGGGACACATAACACACTACTGTGATTTTGATAATGTGAACTTAAATGTCTGTTTGGAACATTCTGGACCAGGGGTGTCAAACATGTGGCCCAGGGGGCGGATCAGGCCACCGGAGGGCTTCTATCAGGTCCGCAGAAGTCTTCTGCTTCTTCTTCCAGTTCTGCTGCTACTGCATCATCGTTGCAAGCAAACTAGAACAAGAAAGTACTTTTTTAACATGCGCAGAGTGCCTCGCTACCCCCTCCCCAGGGAGGTCACACATTAAAAGCATTATTTAGTGTTGCAATCATAAAGTTAGAAGCATGCCTGTATGTGAAGAAGGCTTAAAAGTACAATGTTGGGTAAATGCTTGAATCATGAAATCCCTTTAAATTGAGCGTCCAGACTCTGTTTGGGATTAGGGTTGCCAGCCTCCAGGTGTGGCCTGGAGATCTGGAATTACAACTCCTCTCCAGACAACAGAGATCAGTGCCCCTGGATAAAATGGCTGTTTTAGAGGGCATAATATGGCATATATCCCAATGATATTATATCCCGATGATGCCCTCCCCTCGCCAAACTCCACCTTCCTCAAGTTCCACCCCCTCCAAATCTCCAGGTATTTCCCAACTTGGAGCTGGCAACCCTATTTAGGATTGCTCTGTAGAACATCATCATATGGTCGTTGCAACCCCCCCTTATTTTTACATTAAAAAGTATACAGGCGCCAACTCAGGGCAAACCTTCACGGTCCACATGAAATCGGCTGCAACACATAAGTGTTTTCATCGCTAACCTGGTTCCCGGTAAATATGCAGGAAGGGATCGATTATGAAACAATAACTCAGTGTTTTGCACTTGCTAGGCTGGTATAGCTACGTTGCTTAGCTTACTATGGTCTATCCGTTCAGCCAGCCTTTTTTTTTTTTTTAACCAAGCCTTTAATCGGTAGATATTGACTCGATTAACTTCGACTGGTGATTGCTGCTTTTTGTATCGTCTCGTCGGGATCACGGCGGACATTTTTGTCACTGGCACATCCACTCCCCCCCCGCATCGAAGCAGCTGGCCGTTGATTCCGATTCGCCACGCCGCCCGCATCGAACGAACAAGGGCGACGCTCGGCGCCATCTTTGGAACGGTCGCGTAAGGCGTCGCCGCGCCCGTTTCCGGCGCGTTCCAACGCGAGAGGCGGCCATCTTTAGACAGGGCAGGGAAGACGTGGAGAAATGGATGGCGTTTCTCTCTTTGTCCGTGTAACAGAGGAAGCGGAAGCTGCTCGGGGTGGTGGTTTGACTTCCCGTTGCCAGGTCCCTTGTTGTCTTCGAACGAGGCAACTGGCAGTTATAGGGAACAGGAATCATGGTGAGGAGGGCGAACTCTGGGCCTTGGACGAGGGAGGGAGGTCCAGTGGACTGGAATTAAGGGTCCTGGCGATCTGGGGCTGGAAGGACAGGGTGGCTTTTTGGAGCCGGGTCATGCAGGTTCTGTCCCGAACTTCTCTTCTAATGGGGAAATTTAATGGGTTGACAGGTGGCAGGTCCAGTTAGCATCTTACGGATCCGAACTTCTCTTCTAATGGGGAGACGTAATGGGTTGGCGGGTACTAGGTCCATTTAATATCCTTCGGTTCCGATCCTGACTTTGCAAAGAAGTGGACTTTGTAGGCGTTTTCATGTCTTCATGCACCTCGTTGCACGGGTAGACTTAGAAGAATTCCCTGTTCTTTGCTGCTGCTGCTGCTGCTGCTAAGTCTTTCCCCTTTTTTAAAACCTCTGCAATCTAGGATGAATTTTCAGATCCCGATCTGGCCGCTTTGGGTGAAGAGTCCAAATCGGAGAACGGGGAGAATGCCCCTGTCTACTGCATCTGTCGCAAACCGGATATCAACTGTTTCATGATGTGAGTGTGGCTGGGGAGAATAAAAAGGCTGGTGGGGATTACTTCTTTGAAGCATGCAGGAGTCGTTTGTGCACTGCGGGTGTAAGGAGAGATGGGGTTAACGTTAGTTATCAGCCATAGTTCTGAATATTGGGAGAAGGTGTGGCTTTGCAATAGAGCATCTGCTTTGCACACAGAATGTTCCACCTTCAATTCTCAGCATCTCCCATTTTTTTAAAAACAACAACAACAAGAAGTTTATTGAAAAATCCAAAGTGAACAATACAAAGGAATAAACGGGTGATTACAATGATTTTAAAGCTATATGAACATGTAAAACAGCTATAGATCTCAGATAAGCAATAAAGCGTGACTTTTTTTCTTTTTTCAAGTGTATACCCAGTCTGAATAATTGCAGATCTATGTTACAAGTAGTGTGTAAGTGCTTCTAAAAGAAAGTACAGATAAAGAGCAGGCAAAGTAAAGTAGGTGAAAGAAGAGAAGGGAATAGATTTAGATCAAGACTAAGTCTCTGTAAAAGCTACTTTGAAGTAAAATGCTGTTTGACATGGTGAATTCATAGAAAGGATACCATTTCTCAACAAAATTTGTCGATTTTGGAAAGATTTCTGTCTGGTAGAGGTTATGTGTAATCTTCTTGATCAGAAACTGATCCCACACTTTTGTCATCCAGCAAGACCTTGAAGGCGCTTGGGGAGACTTCCAATTTTGTGCAATCGCCATCTTAGCTGTGGTTAGTAAGCTTAGAATGAGATCCCAACAGGAATGAGGAATTGTGTTGTAGCATCTCCATTTAAGAGGATTGGGTAGTATGCCGTGTGAAATCTGAAACTCTAGAAACTTGCTGCCACTCAGAATTGACAAGGCCAACCTTATACTGCAAAGGTCTGCAGTATAAAGGCATGGCACTATTGGTTTCAGCAGTCCGACCTCCCTCCCTCCCTCCCCTCTCCCTCTCTCTTTCTCCCTCTCTCCTCCCCCCTCTTTCTTTCTTTCTTTCTTTCTTTCTTTCTTTCTTTCTTTCTTTCTTTCTTTCTTTCTTTCTTTCTTTCTTTCTTTCTTTCTTTCTTTCTTCCTTCCTTCCTTCCTTCCTTCCTTCCTTCCTTCCTTCCTTCCTTCCTTCCTTCCTTCCTTCCTTCCTTCCCTCCCTCCCTCCCTCCCTCCTCCCTCCCTCCCTCCCTCCTCCTCCCTCCTGTGGGGCTCAGAGCAGGTTGCAACACATGATGACAGAACATGATACAAGATTACAGCATGTCAGTTAAAAACAATTCCAACATTGACACTTCATAAACTGGCACATACAAGACTATACTGCCACCCCAGGGGAAAAGAGAGGAAGGGAGAGATAAGAAGGTCTGTATGGGTAGGAGTTCCCTTGACCTCACCCGTATGCTTGGCAGTACATTTCTGTTTTATGGGCCCTGTGGAACTGTACCAAGTCCCACAGGGTCCGGATCTCACTTGGAAGTGCATTCCACCAAGCTGGAGCCACAGCAGAGAAGGCTCTGTCTCTGATTGAAGCCAGGCGAATACTCTTTGGTTCTGGGATTGTTAATGTGTTGTTATTCAAGGAGCGTACTGCTCTTTGGGGGGGTATGTCAGGAGAGGCAGTCCCGCAGATATGTTGGTCACAGACCATGTAGGGCTTTAAAGGTTAGAACCAATACCTTGAACTTGATCCAGTGTTCAATCTGGAGCCAGTGCAGCTGGCGGAGCACCAGTTGGATATGTGCTCTAATAGAGGGTCCTCTAAGGACCTGCGCCACCACATTCTGGGCCAGTTGAAGCTTCTGGGTCAGCCTCATGGGTAGCCCTGCATAGAGCGAGTTACAGTAGTCTAACCTGGAGGTGACCATTGCATGGTTATGGGTCGTGTTAAACGGTAATGGGCTTAAGATGCAGGAACTGCATGGGAATAGATGACAGAAAGTGATGGATTTATTGTATAGCAGTTGCCTGTTGCGTTGCAAGAAACTATTTATGGTAGTAGCATATTGTTATGTGTCCTGGTATGTGACGGCAGAAGTGCTTCATTCTTGTAGCCCAGGAGGATGCCTGGTCAGGTTTAGCAATTTTCCTCCAGGCTAGTTTGGCCGGGGATCCTGGAGGTTTTTCTTTCATCATCTGGGCATGAAACAGAAGTCACTGTGTGTGTGTTTTTGGGGGGGGATGTATTTGTGAATTTCCTGCATTGTGCAGGGTGTTGGACTAGATGACCCTGGAGGTCCCTTCCAACTCTATGATTCCGTGATTCTGAGAAACTCCTCTGACGAATCCTCTCTTTTCCTTCTCCTCCTGCAGAGGCTGCGATCATTGCAATGAATGGTTCCACGGCCATTGCATTAACATTACTGAGAAGATGGCCAAGGCCATTCGGGAGTGGTACTGCCTGCAGTGTCGAGGTAAGTTGAGGAAGGAGATGAGATCGGAGCAGGGAACAGAGCTTGGAAATGTCGGCCAAGGTTCCTTGGAGCCTTTCTGGGTATCTTTCTAGAGTCATGCTGGAAGTTTGGAAAGCTAGAGTCTCCTTTACAAAAGAAAACGGGGCATTTTTGTTTGTTTGAAATATAATGGCTGAAAACGATGAAAGCCTGGAAATGGGGACACGGAGGAAAAGAGGATCTTGTGATCAATGTTCCCTCTAAGCTGTGGAGTCTTGTGAGCCGAAATTCTGCTTTGTGAGTGGCCGGCATTAAGGTCGTGAGCGAGCGATTTGGCTACTGCATCAGTTAGTGTGCTCTGGAGCTGTCCTTCCTGAGCTAGCCGGAGGCTAAAAAACTGTGAGCTAGCTCACACTAACTCAACTTAGAGGGAACACCGCTTGTGATTACTGAGTTTGTTTGGCAAGGCATTTTTCAATAAGACTTTTTTTCATTGGAAAGGTGTTTCCATCTGAGAAATATTGCTGAATGAGTAAAGGTAAACGTAAAGGTTCCCTTGCTCGAAAGCCAGTCGAATCCGACTCTAGGGTTGCGGTGCTCATCTCCGTTTCAAAGCCGAAGAGCCAGCGCTGTCCGAAGATGTTTCTGTGGTCATGTGGCCGGCATGACTAAACACCAAGGCGCACGGAACACTGTTACCTTCCCACCGCTGAATGAGTACCGTGTGATTATAAACTGTAACTTGGCATTTGCCATATGCACTTTTTGAACCAATAGCTAAAATAGATTGCTAATAGAAGCTGTATTATATCCCTGCCAGATATACTTTCTCATGACCCTAGACACCCCGTGTTTGCCCATTACTTGGACTGGATGGGCCATTGGCCTGATCCAACATGGTGTCTCTTTTGAATTGTATCCTCTTTTGCAGCTGGGTGTGAAATTCCTAGGGATCCATCCTTCCCACCTCCTGCCTTAATTAGGCTTTGGCGACAGGACTGCATCTGGACCATTCTGCAGGAGACCCGTGGCTTTTCTAAACTTATTTCTCTCTCTCGTCCTGCAGAGAGAGACCCGAGCCTCGAGATCCGGTATCGGCACAAAAAGTCCAAAGAGAAAGATCGCGAGGGTGAGCGGGAGCGTGCCGAGAAGGATGAGTTGCGTGCCAAGGCCCAGGAGCTAGCGATGGAGCAGAGTCGTAGCTCAAAGGTAAGGTTAGCGTTCGTGCCGGCGCAGGCTGTGGCGTTCGGACTTCAGAATGTTTCCGTGGGAGCTCAGTTCTTGGGTTTGGAGCATGCTTTGGAACCCTGGGGGCAACAGCTGATCTCCAACTGTCAAGGTTGGGTTTCTTGATATAGATAGTCCAGGTAACAAAAAGAACTTTGCCCAGTTTCTGTCTTTTCCTGTCCTCCTGTGCCAGTGCTTTATAGGGCACCGCAAGGAGGAAACCATTTTAGAAGAAGAAGAGGAGATTGGATTTATACCCTGACCTTCACTCGGAGTCTCAGAGCGGCTTACAAATTCCTTTCCCTTCCCTCCACAACAGGCACCCTGTGAGGTAGGTGGGGTTGAGAGTGCTCTGACAGAACTGTCCCTGAGAGAACAGCTCTGACAGAACTATGGCTTGCCCAAGGTCATCCAGCAGCTGCAAGTGGAGGAGTGGGGAATCAAACCTGGTTCTCCCAGATTAGAGTCCCCACACTTAACCACTACACCTACCAAAAGGTTTTTAAAAGCCTTCTTTTGTTATATCTTTCATGTGAATACAGAGCACCCTTAGAGACATTTCTCTAGGGTATTTGCAATAATAGTCGCTTGACAGTTCTTTTGGGATGCTGCCTCCCCACGGAGCTCTTAACTTGATAACCAACCTCAGTCTGCTCTTCCGGAATCAGGCCTGTTGCTAAGGGATTGCGTGGAATCGTCAGTGTTTTTAAAAAAATCTCTAATTTTTTTTTTAGCTCCCCTACTTCTGGTCTTATCCTTTCCTCAAAGCGAGGGTTATCTAGCATTGGCTTCAGGGCCCGGCCCAGGAAAGGACATGTACGAGATCTGCTTTTCTGTACCAAGCAGATTGTGGGTGAATCCAGGGAGAAATCTTTTGTTGTTGTTCAGTCGCACAGTCGAGTCCGACTCTTTGCGACCCCATGGACCAGATCACGCCAGGCCCTCCTGTCTTCCGCTGTCCTCTGGAGTTTGCTCAATTTCATGTTTGTTGCATCGATTACATTGTCTAACCATCTCATCCTTTGCCGCCCCCTTCTTCTTTGACCTTCAATCTTTCCCAGCATCAGGGTCTTCTCCAGTGAGTGCTCCCTTCTCATTTGGTGGCCAAAGTATTTGAGCTTCAGCTTCAGGATCTGGCCTTCCAGGGAACAGTCAGGGTTCATTTCTTTTAGGATTGACTGATCTGATCTCCTTACAGTCCAAAGGACTCTCAAGCATCTTCTCCAGCATCATAGTTCAAAAGAATCTATTCTTCGGCGCTCGGCCTTCCTTATAGTCCAGCTCTCGCAGCCATACATTACTACTGGGAATACCATTGCTTTGACCAAGGGAGAAATCTAGTGCGGAATTAAACCCTCATCATGGTGAGGTGGTTACCAGCTGAAGGCACTGATAGTTCTACTGCACTTTCCCTGCATCAGTGTGGTCTCAGTTAGGATGGTCCCTCTGTGGAGATTGATGGATCCAGCTGGTTTCCAGAATGCTCGTGTCTGACAAAGGGAACCTTGATTCTCAAGAGCTCATACGCTGAAACTCTTGTTGTTCCCTAAGGTGCTACTGGATTCGAATCTAACGGAATACTTGGGGGGTTTGAGACCCTTCGTGGCAACTTGGCAGGGGGCCTTAGATAGGAGCCTGGAATGCCAGACCTGGGGGCTTTGGATAGGGTCTCTCCCTGGCATCCTTTCTCCCTACTCCTTTGTTAGGAATCCGGTAGTCTGCTATAAGAAGAGAGATCACGAGAGGGTGCAGGCGTCTGGAGTGTTCCTGGCGGAAAGACTCATTCAGTGTTAGATAAAGCGCACCACAGAGCACACTTGAGTACCTTTGAAGCGACCGTGACAGCAGAAATACACACGAAACACATGTTGAAACTGCCTTATACTGAATCGGACTCTTGGTCTTTCACATCACCTGCTGCCAGATCTTTTAACTGGAGATAACCGGGGGTTGAACCTGGGACCTTCTGCACGCCGAGCAGATGCTCTGCCACTGAGCCGCAGTCCTTCCCTTGTTCTGCACTACCACTGTGCCCCCTGAAACACGTCCAGCACAATTTAAACAAAAAATTGACTGCAGCCCTTCAACATCCCGGGCAAGTTTTAGATGAACGTGATTCGGCTGTAAGCTGTGATGCTTTCGCTAGATTCTCTTGCCAGGGAAAATCTCTCTGATCTGGCGCCAATTTAGGCTCTAGTTTAAGTGCCGTCTGGGAGCTAGATAACCCCACAGGGGCAACTCGTAGAATATGCAGCAGCTTGGTGGCCGGATTGGATAATCTCAGCTGCCTGTTAGATCAATTACGTTAGCTGCCGGTTAGTGTCTGAGCCCAGTTCAAGGTGCTGGGTTTGACGTTTAAAGCCCTTTATGGCCTGGGACCCTCATATCTGAAGGGCCACCTCTCCCATGCGACAGTTCTGCTCTTCCCAGTGAAAGTAAACTCGTGCCTGTCCTTCTTTGAGGGAAGTCTGGCTACAGCCATTAAGGCTTTTTGTGCAACGGCTCTGCTTCTATGAAGAGAAGAGAAGAGATTGGATTTATACCCCACCCTTCACTACCCAAAGGGAGTCTCAGAGCGGCTTACAGACTCCTTTCTCTTCTCCTCCCCACAACAGACACCCTGTGAGGTAGGTGGGGCTGAGAAAGCTCTGACAGAAACTGCTCTTTTTCAAGAACAGCTGTGCCAGGACTATGGCTTGCTCAGGTCATCCAGCAGGTTCAAGTGGAGGAGTGGGGAATCAAACCTGGTTCTCCCAGATTAGAGTCCGCGCACTGAACCACTACACCAAACTGGCTCTCGGAATAGGTTGCCTCAGGGCAAGAGCTGTGGGAAGGCCTTTGCCCCTTTTCATGAAAGCTTGTCAAGCAGAGCTGTTCCCGAAGGCTTTTTTGTCACCTTTATGGGTCCTTAAAGCGTTCCAATAGTTGTCTTTAATGGCTGTTTCCGTTCTGGCGTTATTGTATGGTTTCGCCGGAAATGGCTTTCAGATGTAAAGGGAAGGTGATATCCCAGGTCAGGAGTCCCCAGCTTATTTGAGCTTGTGGGCAGCTTTGGAATTTTGAGATGAGGGGGTGGTGAGCGCCACTCCCAAAATGGCTGCTGCAGAAGTCGAAGTCAGACCCAACGAGAAGCGGGGCCAAATGGAATATCTCCCGTCTCACACTTCCTGGGAAGGAGGAAAGTCTGAAGGGGAATTGAACCACACATGGGCTAAGAAAAGCCCAGGTGTTTACCCATCCTCCTGATCCTCCAGTGAGAAACCCTTAAGAATATAAGAACATAAGAGAAGCCAATGTTGAATCAGGCCAATGGCCCATCCAGTCCAACACTCTGTCACACAGCGGCCAAAATATACCAGGTGCCATTAGGAGGTCCAGCAGTGGGGCCAGGACACTAGAAGCCCTCCCACTGCTGCCCCCTCCATCACCAAGAATAGAGTGCATCACCTGCCCCAGACTGAGAGTTCCCATCTATACCTTGTGGCTAATAGCCACTGATGGACCTCTGCTCCATATGTTTATCCAATTCTCTCTTGAAGTTGTCCATGCTTGCAGCTGCCACCACCTCCTGTGGCAGTGAATTCCGTGTGTTAATCACTCTTTGGGTGAAGAAGTACTTCCTTTTATCTGTTCTAACCTGACTGCTCAGCAATTTCATGGAGTGCCCACGAGCTGTTGTATTGTGAGAAAGGGAGAAAAGTACTTCTTTCTCAACCTGCTCTATCCCATGCATAAGCTTATAAACCTCGATCATATCACCCCTCAGCTGTCATTTCTCCAAGCTAAAGAGCTTCAAGCGTTTTAACCTTTCTTCATAGGGAAAGTGTTCCAACCCTTTTATCATTCTAGTTGCCCTTCTCTGCACTTTTTCCAATATTATAATATCCTTTTTGAGGTGTGGCGACCAGAACTGTACACAGTATTCCAAATGAGGTCGCACCAATGATTTATACAGGGGCATTATGATACTGGCTGATTTGTTTTCAATTCCCTTCCTAATAATCCCCAGCATAGCGTTGGTCTTCTTTATTGTAGCTGCACACTGTCTAGACATTTTCATTGAGTCATCTACTACGACTTCAAGATCTCTCTCTTGGTCAGTCTCTGCCAGTTCAGACCCCATCAACGTGTATTTATATTTAGGATTTATGGCTCCAATGTGCATCACTTTGCACTTGGCCACATTGAACCCCATTTGCCACGTTGATGCCCACTCACCCATCCTTGACAGATTTGAACCAGGGCAGCCAGTAACAAGCCCTGCCTTACAGTTGCCCCACCCACTTTCTGAAAATCTCAGTGGGTGACAAGGGGAAGTACTGGCAGGCACCATGGTGCATGGGCACCACATTGGGGGATAAGGTTGCCAAGTCTTACCTTCGCTTTAGCAGGGGGAGTCCTGGATGCATCCGGGAGTCTTCTGGTGCATGTGCAATGCCCGCACATCGTGCTGACACCGCCCAGAAATGATGACATTGCATTGGCACGTTGGGGGCAGGACCTCTATCATTCAAGGAGAAACCATAGAGTTTTCCCTCGAATGATAGAATGTCCCCCCAAAAGTGTCGGACGCGATGACTTCTCTTCCGGGTGATATCATCACGCTGGGCACATCTCTGCATCCTGGCAATTTGGGGGTGGGGTTTCCTCCGGTGGCCCAATCTGGCCTGGCTGGGAACGCGCCAATCGAACAGGGGTTTCCCTGCCCCTCGAGGGGATTTGGCAACCCTATTGGGGGAGCTGAATTTACCATGTAACGGAAACTTATATGCTTTCCATATAATGAAAACTGACATTTGTTGGAGTTTTGACTCGTACTATTGCACAAGGTAAAGCATATTTCTCCACTCCTTATTGAAGGCTAATAATCACTGATACAGTATCTAACGTCTTGCTTAGTCTTCATAGCCCTCTTGGCAATGAAAGTCAGAGCCTGTGATAGATAAGTCACTAGGTTATACCACGTTCAATAAAAAACCAAAGTTTTTAAACCTAAATGTAATTTACTGCCTCAGTAAGCATACCATGCCTAATCTTTAGCATATGCAAATTTCATTTTTTGGCGTGCTGATGAAATTAAAAATGCACAACTGTGATGGCAGGTACACTCCATAATAAGGAGGGAGCTGAACTCTGGTACCAGCATGGTGTAGTGGTGAAGAGCGGAGGACTCTTAATCTGGAGAACGGGGTTTGATTCCCCACTCCTCCTCCATATGAAGCCTGCTGGGTGATCTTGGGCCAGTCACAGTTCTCTCAGATTGGCTCTCTCAGCCCCACCTGCCTCACAAGGCACCTGTTGTGGGGAGAGGAAGGGAAGCGATCGTAAACCGCTCTGAGACTCCTCAAGGTAGAGTGGTCTAAGAACCAATTCTTCTTCTACCCTAGCATACCTCTCTTGTAGTTTTTTCTGGTGACCTGAGAGGTCTGAAAAAAGACAAAAGGGTGTTATTTAGACATACAGTCTCATACAGTCTCAATAGGACTGGCAGCATATTTGGACAGCAAGTTAAACTTGCAGATCTCCGTGTTTTCAGAAGATTATACAATTTATAACATATTAATCATGGACAAAATGAATCCCATTTAAACCGCATCTTTGAAAATACGTTGTATGCAGTAGACACACGTGAATTATTACTCTCTCATGTGGCAGACGGTCTTCTGTAAAAATCTTCATATTACGCTTCCTGAATGAGTAAAATATTCTCTTAAGAGGAAGTTATTGTTATTATTATTATTATTTTTACAAATGATCCCCTCCAGATTTTCCAGTTTACCACTGGAAAAAATTGGAAGTAAAACTCTTTGGAAGATGAGCCACACACAAATCCTTTCTTGGTTTCCCCCGAAGAAAATAAAGCTTTTCTCTCAAAGGATTTTCCTCTGTGACAACTTCATGTCCTGCTGTGGGTAGGTAGTTTAAAAAACAACCCCCAGAGTAAATCTTTTCACAATTTTTCCCTGAGTCTTCTAGGAGATGGACAAGCTACTTTTCAGTAGCTCACAAGCTATCTTGCTGGGGACCCCTGATCGAGCCCTGACCTTACTTCTCCTCAGTTTCTCATGATTCCATTAGTTACAAAGCTCCATTTAATTGAATATTGGAGCCAGTATGGAAAGCAGCTGGTTAAGAAATGAATTCATCTTCCACTAGAAGAAGAGGAGATGGATTTATACCCCACCCAGTGTTCCCTCTAAGCTAAGTTAGTGTGAGCTAGCTCACAGTTTTCCAGCCTCCAGCTCACACATTATTGCCTTGGCTCAGGAAGGGACGGCTCCAGAGCAAACTAATTTATGCAGTAGCCAAATCTCTCACTCACAACTTTAGTGCCTGCAGCTCACAAAGTAGAATTTTTGCTCACAAGACTCCACAGTTTAGAGGGAGCATTGTCAGCCCTTCACTACCCAAGGGAGTCTCAGAGGGGCTTACAATCTCTTTTCCCTTCCCCTCCCCACAACAGACACCCTGTGAGGTGGGTGAGGCTGAGAGAGCCCTTTCGAGGACTGCTCGTGAGAGAACAGCTCTGAGAGAACTTGTGACTGGCCCAAGGTCACCCCAGCAGCTGCATGTGGAAGTGTGGGGAATCAAACCCGGTTCTCCCAAATAAGAGCCCGCGCTCCTAACCACTACACCGAACTGGCTCTACTGACTGGTGTAAACTTAACATAGAAATGAGCAGTGACAAGAATTTTATATGCTTGCATTTTACGTCATGCAACAAAACAGTATTCAAACAATGAATTCTGGGCTTCCGTTGGGGATCGTCAAGACACTGCAACAAAATCATTGTTGAAGGATTAGGTGCAGCAACGGCACCTGAGATACAGGGACCCATGAAGTGGCCTTATACTGAATCAGACCCTTGGTCCATCAAGGTCAGCTTTGGTGTAGTGGTTAAGTGCGCGGACCCTAATCCGGGAGAACCGGGTTTGATTCCTCACTCCTCCACTTGCACCTGCTGATGTGACCTTGGGTCAGCCACAGAGCTCTCTCAGCCCCACCTACCTCCCAGGGTGTCTGTTGTGGGGAGGGGAAGGGAAAGGAGTTTGTAAGCCGCTCTGAGACTCCAAGTGAAGGGCAGGGTATAAATCCAATCTCCTCCTCCTCCTCCTCCTCCTCCCCTCCCCCTCCCCCTCCCTCCTCCTCCCTCCTCCCCCTCCCCCCTCCTCCTCCTCCCTCCTCCTCCTCCTCCTCCTTCCTTCTTCTTCTTCTTCTTCTTCTTCTTGCAGTGGCTCTCCAGGGTCTCAGACTGAGATCTTTTCTGTCACCTACTGCCTGGTTGTTTTACTTGGAGATGCCGGGGACTGAATCTGGGCTTTGTCGATCCTTTTTTATAAGTAGTTTTATTGACTTCAAGTGTATCACTTCATGATACACTGGTGGTGGTTAGCTGCCTCAAGGTGTCTTAAGATTTTTGAGACCTAAAAGTTAAAACTGTGGTCTTGGGGCTTGTGAAGTTCATGTATTTGTGGTCTGGCATACCATCGGCAGTAGGGGCACCCATTTAGGGAGTGTTCCTGAGGATGCATGCGGGGTACAGGTCAAAGTTGGAGTGTTAAGAATGGGGAGGTGATATTACGGCTCTGCTAAATTGGGAGATGGCAAAGAGTTTCTACCTGTGGATAAACAGATAGCAGCACTGGCCGGGGCACCTGTCACTAGTCTTGCCACAGTGGTGCATGCCCTAACATCTAGATTAGATTACTGCAGTGAGGTCAATTGGGGGCTGCCCTTGAAGACTGTCCAGAAGCTATAGTTAGTATAGAGTGCTACAACTAGAATGCTGTTTGGAGTACATGGCAGGGACCACATCACTCCAGTGTTGTTCCATTTACACTGGATCCCAATCCCAGGCCCTGTCAGTCTCCGTTAGAAGAAGAAGAGAGTTTTCTGTAGTCTGCTTTTGTCTACCCTAAGGAGTCTCAAAACAGCTTACAGTCACCTTCTCTTCCTCTCCCAGTTCTCCCTGAGAATTGTGACTGGCCTAAGGTCACCCAGCAGGGCTTCATGTGGAGGAGTGGAGAATCAAACCCGGTTCTCCAGATTAGAGTCTGCCGCTCTTCACCAGTGCACTTTGTTGGCTATCCAAAGACCTAGATGGCTCAGGGCTGGAACACCTGAAGGAGGCCCCCTCTTCCATATGAACCCACCCGCCCATTCTTGTCTTCTGCTTCAAGCGCTCCTGCCATCTGAGGCTAGACGGATGACAGCCTGAGGGAGGGCCTTTACAGGTCTCGGCGCTGAAACTTTGGAACTCCTTCCCAAGGAGATTTGTCTGTCTTCCTCTCCTGTCATCAGATGAAGACTTTTTGGTTTAGTTTGGTGGTTGCTCACTCACTCTGACTAGCCCTCCTCCCTACATATCAGGCATGTCCAACTTCGAACAGGTAGTGATCTATTTTTTCTGGCCAAAAGTGCCGGTGATCTACCACCATGAAAATAAAGTTTCAAATTACTTTCAAATTAGATTTTAACCCACTAAAGTTGGGTTCCACCCGCCTCCGCCCATTTATTAAAGATCAACAGGAACTGAAGACCTCTGGATGATGCTGAAACCACATACGCAGTTCTAAAAGTAAAAATAAGAATTCATCATACTGGCACCAATAATCAAATACCACCAAGCAATCATCAAAAAACCCCGAACACCTCTCCAGCAAACCAGGAGACCAAGTGGGGCTGGTGATCTACCTCTGACCCTTCCGCGATCTACTTGTTGGACATACCTGCTATATATATGTGCGTGTGTGCGTGTTTGTGTAAAGTGCTGTCAAGTTGCAGCTGACTTATTGTGACCCCAGCAAGGGGCTTTCATGGCAAGTGAGAAGCAGAGGTGGTTTGCCTTTGCCTTCCTCTGCAGAACCTTCCTTGTGAGTCTCCCATCCAAACACTAACCAGGGCTGACCCTGCTTAGCTTCCGAAATCTGACAAGGTTGGGTTATACCACGCTGCCTTCCCTTCTACACACACACACACACACACACACACACACACACACACACACGCACGCTAGTATGGGTATATATATAATTATTGTTGTAGGGGGGTTCCAATGTCCAGGAAATTGCCTGGGACCTCCACTAAACGTTCAGTGGGCTGGATTCCCGTACCGTCAGCCCGAAGAAGCAAATTTTAAAAGTACCAGCAAAAGGGTAGTAGCAACCGGAAAATGCGGGTTGCAGGCGAGCGTTGGATCGCGGAAGTGGAGTTAATCCGGCGCATCCGGCACGCGCATGCGTCCTGTCGCACCAGATGTGTTTTTTCCAAGCCTCCATAACATGTGAAGAAATGTAAGAGTGTGCATGCGCAAGACCCTTGGATGCGCTTCAACAGAGCCGTGTGATCGCCAGCTATTGGCATCTGCGCGGCATCTTGGGGACCTGTCTGATCGCGCTACTGTGCATCTTTTTGCTCCAGCTCTAATTTGCCTCCCTTCAGTGGCGCAGTATCCCACTCGTGTGACTGGAACCCAAGACAGTGGCTTTACCTTAGAAACTATTGAGTTTTGAAAACCAGAATGCGGAAACTTCCAAACATACAACATTCTAGTATGCAGCATACAGAATTAACCCCATAACTAAACAGAGTGCACTGTAGTCCTATAGAGGACATAGTTCGGTTGTCTGTCAAGACCCCCAAAGGGGGTGGTTGGCACACAACACTGACCCAAAGAAAATCTAAGTGTTAAATACCTTTTGCCAACTATAGAAGCCAATAGCTGTCAATTTAGGCCTGTGACGTACATCTGAGGCACTTGACAAAATCCAGCCCCTTGTATACACTATGCATGAACTTGGGCTGTTATTAATGTAGTATCTACGAGGGCAGGAAGCCCCAGACTGTGGCAGTCTGTATATTATCAGTGGTTCGGGAAGCTTCAGAGATGTATCACATCGAGGATATCTAAGGCGCCCTGTAATCTATGTTTAGGTTTAGGACTAGTACCATGGACATGGAAAAACATGAACTGTTTTCTAGGGGAGAGTTCACCAGTGAATTCACCCTTGCTTGAAAAAGCACAGCGCTTCCGTCAGACTGAGAAAAACTTATGGGGTCCTAAGCCAAATCAGGGATGTTACAGCCAATTCAGAACAAACAGAACAAACAAAACTGACAGACAGGCCCAGTCTCATTATATCCCAAATTCTGCCGCCTTTATATATATGAATGTGGTATTTATGTTTAATATAAACTATATGTATGTGCGTGTGTTTTAAATACTTTTTAATGTATCAGCTGTTTTAATGTTTGCTGTGTTGGGACCCTGAATTGGGTTGAAAGATGGCATAGATAGGTTTTAAGTAGACAAAATAGCAACTCGTCCTGTAATTTAACAGCATCAGGACAAGCGACAACCTGAGAAAGGGCCTTCTCAGGTCATGGCGCTGAAACTTTGCAGTGGGGCAGAAGTGGTCTCTTCATTTCTTTGAAATCTTGGGATTGAGAACAGCTTTTATCTTTGGCTAATGCTTGCTTAGATTCCCCCCCCCTTTCCCGTAACTTCTTTTTCTGTGATGAGCGTTAATACTGCCTGGATATGATCAGTGTAACCTTTCAAACGGAGAGGCAGTTTGGTGTAGTGGTTAAGAGCACGGACTCTAATCTGGGAGAACTGGGTTTGATCCCCCACTCCTCCAACATGCAGCTGCTGGGGTGACCTTGCGTCTATTACAAGTTCTTTCAGAGTTGTTCTCTCAAGGGCAGTTCTCGAAAGAGCTCTCTCAGCCCCACCTACCTCACAGGGTGTCTGTTGTGGGAAGGGGAAGGAGATTGTAAGCCGCTCTGAGACTCCTTCGGGTAGTGAAGGGTGGGGTATAAATCCAAACTCCTCCTCCTCCTTCTGGCGAAGGGTATAACTGTTTAGGATTGAAGCTTTGTGCTCCTTGCTTTGTGCCTGTCAAGTGCAGGACTTGTTCTTCTGGTGAACTTGAAAGCTTGCGTACTGTCTTCGTCTTTTTTGGTTTTAATAAAAGGTATCATATGGACAAAAGGAGCTGCGGTGGCTCAAGTGGTTAAGACGCTGAACTGCAGGCTGTGGAAGGTCAGTAGTTCAGCAGTTCAAGACCCGAGAGTGCCACATGACGGAGTGAGCTCCCGTCTCTAGTTCCAGCTCCTGCCAACCTAGCAGTTCGAAAGCAAGAAATTGCAAGTAGATCAATAGGTACCACTTCGGTGGGAAGGTAACAGCGTTCTGTGCACCGTGGTGTTTAGTCATGCCGGCCACATGACCACGGAAACGTCTTTGGACAGCGCTGGCTCTTCGGCTTTGAAACGGAGATGAGCACCGCAACCCTAGAGTCGGATTCGACTGGCTTTCGAGCAAGGGAACTTTTACTATCGTAGGGATTGTGCTTCAGTTTTGGATTTGACTTTTTGGACCGGCTACAGACAACTGTATTCTTCCATTAGCGGAGGCTCTGGGGTTGAAACATGCCCGAACATGATGCCCTCTTCAGACCGTTGGCCCTAATGCTAGACTTCGGGGTGGGGCATACAAGGGCTAGCAGCTCAATAGCCCGACCTAGCCTGATCTGATCTCATGAGAGCGTGGAATCTAAGCAGGGTTGGCCCCAGTTAGGATTTGGACGGGAGACCACCTGGAAAGGGGAGGGTTGCTGTGCAGAGGAAGGCAGTGGCAAATCACCTCTGCTCATCTGTTCCCTTGGAACCCTACGGTCGGAGCTCACCACGAGTCGGTTGTGACTTGATGGCACAGGATTGTTCATAGAAGGGCTTGGCTCTGGTTAACCCTGAGCAGGGGTGGCCCGACTGTGGCTCAGGAACTGCATGTGGCTCTTCCACACATATTGTGCGGCTCCCGGCAGGGCGGCTGGGGAAGCGAACAAATGTCATTGCACAAATAAATAGCATTATCAATATCTGCCTTTACCCCGTTTGTTATTATTTTTGGCGGTCTCGTTTAATGTTAATAAAAAGCAAATCTGCATATTTCCCAGTAAAAACGTGTAATGTTTGTTCATGTCTTGTGGCTCTCAAACACCTGACGTTTATTCTGCGTGGCTCTTACGTTAAGCAAGTTTGGCCACCCTTTGATCTTCAGGAATAAAGGAAAGGGTACACATGTTCAGAGGCACACACTCCCTCACCCAGGCACGTTTCAGCCAGAGCCTGAATGCAGCTGAGGCCCTGAATCACCCCCCTTTCCCCCCTCTCCCTTCCCACTTCTCATGGAAAATCCTGGTGCAACTTCCTCAGTGCAAACTGATGAGTCCATCTATCCATCCATCCATCCATCCATCCATCCATCCATCCATCCATCATCTATCTATCTATCTATCTATCTATCTATCTATCTATCTATCTATCTATCTATCTATCTATCATCGATCTATCATCGATCTATCTATCATCGATCTGTCACCTGTCATCCATCCATCCATCTATCTGTCACCTGTTATCCATCTATCACCTGTCATCTATCAATTGTCTATCTACCTACCTATTACCTGTCATCCATCTGTCATCCATCCATCTATCTGTCTGTCTGTCTGTCTGTCTGTCTGTCTATCACCTGTCATCCATCTATCACCTGTCATCCATCTATCTATCATCTGTCATCTATCTGTCTGTCACCTATCTTCCATCTATATCTGCCTATATCTATCTACCTATCACCTGTCATCCATCTATCATCCACCTGTCATCTGTCGATCTATCGCCTGTCATCTATCATCTGTTATCTATCTATCTATCTATCTATCTATCTATCTATCTATCTATCTATCTATCTATCTATCATCTGTCTGTCTGTCTGTCTGTCTGTCTGTCTGTCTATCTATCTATCTATCATCTATCTATCTATCTATCTATCTATCTATCTATCATCTATCATCTATCATCTATCATCTATCATCTATCATCTATCTATCTATCTATCTATCTATCTATCTATCTATCATCTATCATCTATCATCTATCATCTATCATCTATCATCTATCATCTATCATCTATCTATCTATCATCTATCTATCTATCATCTATCTATCTATCATCTATCTATCTATCTATCTATCTATCTATCTATCTATCTATCTATCTATCTATCTATCTATCTATCATCCATCTCTTATCCATTTATCTCTCATCTCTCATCCATCTATCCAATCTATTGCAGCTTTCCTGCCCAGAGTTCCCATTGTGTGCTGCTGCCATTAATAGCGTGTGTATTGTTGAGAAAGCGCGTTAAGAAGAGGAGAAACCATTAATGGAGTAGGGCGTACAAGAATGAGTTCAGTCAGCAAGGGATTAAGTGATTCCAAACAAGAGCCAGTTCTCGAGCTGCAGATTTCTCTCCCTCCCTCCTCTGCAAGGCGATCAGATGAAAAGCAGCTCGCAGGGTCCCCCTTTCCACCCATCTTTGAAAGGAAAAGGGTGAGACTTTTTTTTTAAATGAAAGCTGGAAATTCAGAGAGGGGTATATTTTTAAGAGATTCCCTATAGCGACGTTCCCCATTTCTGGCTGTTCTTTTAACTAGAAATGCCGGGGGCGGGGAGAGAGTGGAACGTTTCATAGGCAAGAATCTCTTTCTCCTCCTGAGCTCTGGCCCCGGGCTGCTCCCTCCTCTTGTAAGTGACCCCCTTCCATTGGAGTGAGCGACTCAGCATGCCTGGATGTTGGAAGGCACTACGTCACGCTATGTGGCACAATCTGAAGTTTTTGGTGCCATCGGGTAATTGTGTATCATTTGACTGTTCTGAACTGTTTTTATTAAACTATAAATGTGTTTTATTGTTGTTCGCCACCCTGAGCCTTGCATGCCCGGGGAGGGCGGTCTAAAAAGCTTACTTTATAAATAATTATGAATAAATTACTCTCACATTCCAAAGGCAACACCCTGTTCCCTTCTCACTCTTGGCAAAAGCGTAAAAGAGTTATCCCCCAGTTTGGAACACACCCTGTTACCCCTGTTTCTTGGTTGGCCTCTTGCTTTTTTCATAATGGACCTGTCTTCCGGGCTCCTTCCCCTCCTTGGTCAGTTTCACACCGAGGAGCAGGCTCCTATGCCTTGTTCCCCCTCTGAGAGCCAGTTTGGTGTAGTGGTTAAGTGCACAGACTCTAATCCGGGAGAACCGGGTTTGATTCCCCACTCCTTCACTTGCAGCTGCTGGCGTGACCTGGGGCAAGCCATAGTTCTGTCAGAGCTGTCCTTGAAAAAGAGCAGTTTCTGTCAGAGCTCTCTCAGCCCCACCTACCTCACAGGAAATGTTCCCTCTAAGTTGTGGAGTCTTGTGAGCAAAAATCCAACTTTGTGAGCTACTGCCATTAAAGGTGTGAGCAAGCAATTTGGCTGCTGCAGAAATGAGTTTGCTCTGGAGCCATCCCTCCTGAGCTAAGACAAAAATGTGTGAGCCGAAGGCTAAAAAACTGTGAGCTAGCTCACACTAACTCAGCTCAGAGGGAACACTGCTCCCAGAGTGCCTGTTGTGGGGAGGGGAAGGGAAAGGACTTTGTAAGCCACTCTGAGATTCCAAGTGAAGGGCGAGGTATAAATCCAATCTCCTCCTCCTCCTCCTTTTTAGTTTATTCCCCAGTAAGTAGGTAATTATTCAGGGAGAGGTTTGTCATTTGTCACATTGCTTTTTCCTTCCTGTAATTTCTGTTTCCATTTTTCTATTTGCATAGATCCATTTGGTCACTTTTTCTGTTAATAAAATAAAAAAACCTCCTCCTCTGAATCTGGACCTCAGTATACACAGAGGTTACTGTACTGGTGCAGCTTCCCCAGGAGGCATGGGCTGGGGTCCAGCAAGACAAGTCACAGGCAAGGTTGTAGAGAGTAACCAAAGTCCAGTCCAAAAGTCAGGGGTTCCAGAGAGCAGGTTTACCAAAGTCCAGTCTGGGGTCAGGGAGTTCCAGGCAGAAAATCCAGTCCAAGGTCAGGGGTTCCAGAAAAGCCGGTTGTCAGCTCCAGTCTGAGGTTCAAGGTTGTAGAGGTTGGTAGCTCAGTAGCAAAGTGTACTTGTTGCGTGCACAAACTGCTGCTTCTCCCAGCTGAATTTATAGCCAAGTCTTAATGAGCTAAACTCCCAGCCAATTCCTTGGCAGCCATCCTAAAACTACTCATTTGTCTCTTCAATTGATAGCTGATGACGAGACATGAGTCTCGCACTTCTCCTTTCTTCTAACTCTCAGCGTCTCTAACAGCTGCAAGGGTGTGGGTGAGCTAGGTGGGCTGGGAGTGGCTTCTGAAGACTTGTTTACTGCTTCAGAGCTACAAGGTGTTGGCTCGGTTTCAGCTGTAAGCTGTGACTCCTGATCAGCCGGTAACCTGATCTCTTGTTGTTCTCCTTCTGGCTCAGAGTGAGCTACAGCCGGCTGTTCATTTACCAGCTGTCAGCTAGCAGGTAGCTCTTCATTGTAGATATATCTGGGCCCTCACTCAGCACAGACTGACTTCTGACAGTTACGATCCCAAGTATACCAAAGTACCCAAAACACATGGGGTTGCTCTGTGCTAGCAAGGCAATGCCTTTACACATTATAGCCCTGACATGTGTAGACCGATTTGGATAATGGGACATCCAATAGACAGTGCAATAAGATTTGAGCTGTTGGAATCTGGAACCAACTTAATACTAGGAAGCCAGAGGTAAGCAGGGAGTGCTTCCTTTAGCTCATTTAATGGCAGGGAAAGCCACATGTTGCTTAACTTGGAAGTGCTCCTTTCCCTCAGTCTCCTAAAGAGTAAAGGGAGGGAAGGGGAAGAGCTGTCAACTTTCAACTGACTTATGGAGACCTCATAGAATGTTCAGGGCAAGAACAGGGGTGAACATAAGAGAAGCCAATGTTGGATCAGGCCAGTGGCCCATCCAGTTCGTCACACAGTGGCCAAAAATACCAGGTGCCATCAGGAGGTCCATCAGTGGTGGTTTGCCATTGCCTACCTCTGCATATCATCGCTGGACTTCCTTGGTAGTCTCTCCTGCTTAGCTTCCGTGATCTGATGAGATCAGGGTAGCCTGGGACATCCAGGTGAGGGCAGAAGGGTAAGGCAGGTTGAGTAGAAAAGGATATGAGCTGTGCTCAGAATGAAACTGGCAGCTCTCCTGACGGCGGTGATGCCCCAGGAGTGCTCAGCCACAGCCATTTCTCTGGGTTTCTGTCTTATTTCCTACATTTAGCTTGAAGGTGTCTTAAATTTAGAAAGCTGCTGGGGCAAACCATTTCTGAACGTCTCTGGCCTTGAAAACCCCTCAGGATCACCATTAAGTCAGCTGTGACTTGACGGCACTTTCCACCACCAGGGGTTACTGGGTGTTCAAACGATCAAAGATTCATCTTCCTTATTAGCCTGAGTTCAGATTGGTGTGACAGTAAATTGGCCGGTCAAATATTGTCCCTTGACATCCATTATTTGAACACATTCAGACATCCCATGAAATCAAGGACAGCACTGTGTTAGGTGTCCATTTATTATTCTTAGCATCGGTATGAGTTCACTTGTGAGCAAGTCCCCTTAGTTCTGCAACAGTCTGGGGCAGACCTAGCTACCTGGCAGAACTACTCCTTGTGGCCACCTCAGATAACTTTCCCGTTATAACCCCCCGCACTCCCTTTGGTCATCATCTAAGGCCTCTTGCAGGTACCTGGCCCCAGGATGGCTTGGTTAGCTGCCACCAGGGGAAGGGCCATCTCAGTTGTGGCCCCTATCCTGTGGAAGGCACTCTTAGATGACACCCTTACCTTGTTGGACTTGTTAAGTTTCCGCAGGACATGCAAAGCTGAATTGTTTAGGTTGGCCTTTGGAGGGTAACTACATGTTTGGGCTCTTTTAATAGTGGTATGGTGATAGCCACGTATTTTAAAGTTAATATTTTGTATTTGTTATTTGTTTTTATGTGGTTTTCACCTTACTGGTTTTAATGTTGCAAGTCGCCGCGGGACCCTTTGGGTGACTGACGACTAAGAAAAATCTAATAAATAAAATAAAAAGGAGGAATCACTGAGGGGATGCCAACCAAAACAAAAGTCTTCACCTCTTGGTGAAAGATGCCAACAGAAGGGGACAGATGAATCTCCCTGGGGAGAGAGGTCAAGAGTTTTGGCCCTATGATGGACAAGGTTCTCTCCCGGGTTGCTACCTGCCTAATCTCCGAAGATGGGGATGCCTGAAGTAGGGCCTCCGAAGATGACTGTAGTAGTTGGGTGGGTTCATAAGGGAGTAAGCGATCCTTCAGATAAGTTGTTCCCAAACCATGTTGGGCTTTGAAGGTCAAGACCAACACCTTGAATTGTGCCTGGAATCAAATAGGGAGCCAGTGTAGGTGAGCCAAGGCTGGACTGATAAGGTCCCTGACCCATTCCGGTCGTCATCCTAGCTGCAGCATTCTGCACTGACTGAAGTTTCGGAACACTTCTCAAGGGCAGCCCTACTTAGAGTGCACTGTAGTAATCTGTCCTAGATATATTTTGTTGCTTCGCAAGTGATCGCACGTACAACCCGGGTACAGTTCACACTTGATCATTCTTTGTATGTACATAGAGTACTTCTCATGTTACAGTTAATGAACACATTATGCGCAGTACGAATCCCACATATATGCAGGTACCGGTCCTCAGTTTGATCCATGAAAGTGATGTTTCTTTCAAACATATGTATGCGCACACAGACCGGATGTGTTTCCACTAACTGTAACATGTGAACAGGGTTCAGACCAGTGGATGTTTCTTGGAAGTAACCTAAGCGTGTTTATCTTTCGTTTTGGACCCTGAATTTAAGTTTAGTGCTTTCGAAATATTTGACCAGAAAGTGACTGGTCTGTCGATCCTGTGTCCGTCCCTAGCTTTGAGCCCCTGCTTTACGGATCCTTACAGTGTCCAGGAACTGGAAGGAAGTGGGTCAGGGCACCAGGAAGTCTCAGATTCTCACCTTTCCCCCCCTTTTACCACTTGCAGCAACAGATTAAGCGCTCGGCACGGATGTGCGGTGAATGTGAGGCCTGCCGGCGCACAGAGGATTGTGGGCAGTGCGACTTCTGCCGCGACATGAAAAAATTCGGGGGGCCGAACAAAATTCGCCAGAAGTGCCGCCTCCGGCAGTGCCAGGTTCGGGCTCGGGTGAGTATCACATTGGGCGCTAGCTGCCCGCTTTCTCTCTTTTTTTTTTTGCACGTTTTCTCCGTGGGGCACTTCCCGGGCTGCTCTACCCCCCGAGGGCAGCTGCCGTCTTAATTGAAGCCGTTGATGTGTGTGTAGCTCACACGTGATTTTGTTTTTCCCGTTCTTTTTCTTCCTAGGAGTCCTATAAATATTTTCCAGCTTCGGTAAGTTTCCTTTTTCCCTTCAGGTTTTTCTTTTTGTTTTTGTCAAGGCTCAGGATTGAAAGTAGATGAGTGTTAAGTTGGGACTCCTGGGTGTTTTTTTTTTCCCTAGGTAGGAGAGGAGAATAAGGCTGGATCTACATATGCAGCCGAATGAGGTGGTTTGAGTGGACTGTAGAACTTCAGACTGCCGATTGGGGTTCCTAAATGGTCCCCTGTGCCAAAAACGGCCCTTTGCAGAAGCCACAAACTGCTATAACAAGAGGGGTTGAAGGGGCACCAGAGTTTCTAGCCCGGCCACATTCTTTGCTGTGCTGATTTTCTGGGGGTGGCGTGTGGCTCAATGATAGAGCCTCTGCTTGGCATGCTGAAGGCCCCTGGCATCTCCAGTTCAAACGACCAGGCAGCAGGTGACGCAAAAGGCCTCTGCCTGAGACCCCGGAGAGCCGCTGCCGGAATGCATAGGAAAATCCTGACCTCGATAGACTCGAGGGTCTGATTTGGTATAAGGCAGCTTCGCGTGTACATCTGGACTTGCAAGTAAATTAATGTAGCATGGCGATCAAAAATGCCCCCTCAACCCGGTTGTCTGAAGTCCGGTTTGTTCTGCCGCTTCCTTTCGGCTGCATCGTTTAGATCTCGCGTTTCACGGGTTGTGATGGAGGGCTGCCCCTAGAGCCAGTTGGGATGTCGGCTAGTTTTTAGAGCTTGCAGGGTTATTTGGCCCCACTTCTTCGAACTGAAGCTTTGCTCGTCTGCTCTCGGGGTTTTTTTTTTGGGGAGGTGATAAACCAGGTGGTGTTGATTTCCGGGCGGGGGTGTGCGCTCCTCTCTGCTTCTCGCGCTTTGCCGCTTGGTATCCAGCGAGCCTCGTTTTTCTCTGTTGCCCGCTGCCGTGGCCCGGAAGCAGAAGGGCGTGTCTGCGTGTTTTGATGGCTGGTGCTCCCGAAGCCAGGTGGACGGCTTCTTTAATGCTTTCCTCTCTCTCTCTTCTTTCTCCCCTCCCTCCCTTTCTCTCTCCCGTCCTCTCTCTCTCTGTCTCTCGTTCGCCTTCCCTTCCCTCTTCCCCAAATGCTGAATAGATGTTACGGGGGCGGGAGGATGACCTGCAGATGCTAAAGGAACAGCTAGAGTCGGCGGCCACCCCCGAGCCTCTGTCGGATGACGACCTGCACATAGACCCCGATTTGTACCAAGAGCTTTGTTCGGGGGCCTTCGATGATCAGAACCTGGTGAGCCCGGGGGTGGGAGGGGATCTGTTCCTCTTGGATTCCTAGGTCAGGTTGACAGGGCTCGGGGGCAAAACTTTATCCTAAAACGGCGAGCAGATTCGGTCGTCCCCGTCCCCCCCCGGATAATCCCCGGTTCTGTACTCGGAAACGATACAAAATTTAACACACTCAGAAAAATGTCGCCGACGTGTTTGGCTGGATGTGAGAGAGCCCCCTAGCTTCTAAAGCTCCCGACTTATTCACCCTCTACTGTTCCTGAAGCCTCCTATCAAGCTAATCCTTGGCTCTGATTTCTCTGCCCCCCTTGCCCCCCCCCCCACTTAGATCACTCTTAGCCTGAAGGTCCAAGTCGCTTCCGCCCCTTGAGTCCTTCCTTTTCGTCTTGACTGCCTTGTCTTCCTTCCTTGACTCATCCTCCTTGTGGGCCCACTCATATCCCAGGCCTTTTGTCTCTCTGCTTGCCGGGTGGCCTCCCCCACCTTTGTCCTTGTTCGTTGACAGCACATACACCTTCCCAAATGACTCTTTCTCTCCTGCGCAAGCTTCACCTTTCGCTCTTCTCACTTACACTGTGCTGTTGATCAGTGGTCTGCTGCTGACAGCTTTGCCTTGAGAAGCTGGAATGGTTGTGAACGTTCTGTGACGGTGCTGCTGCTGCTGCTGCTCAGCCGTTTGCTCAGTAGGGGATTGCATACAGAGGCTTGCAAACAGTCCCGTGCAATTCCCGTCACGTGGTTGAAAGTGCATTTCATTGCTATAATTTGGCTTCTGAGATAACTTTCATTTTTAAAAAATAGCCTTTCCGCAAAGATGCGGGTAGCAAAATATGAACGGTGATTAAAGTGGGCGAGTATAGCAGTTACAAGGCAACTAGCTGAGTTGTTTCAGGATCGAAGAGCCTCACTTCTGGTTACCAGGGCTGGTTCAGTCGTTACCACGCCCCCGGATGAAAATCCCCCCAAATGCTTCTGTGGGAAGGCATTCAATGCGCCAAAATGTAACATGGTATTTAGGGCGGACTCATTACTAAGGATAGGCACCGACCAAGAAATCCTGGTTCAGTCTGGGGCTCGCGAGCCAGGCAGCCCCGGACTGAACCCCCAAACCCTGCCTGAACAGAATTGGTTCGGGTGGCGCCAGGCCCTGCCCCAGTGTGCCTGTGTTACCTGGAAGCAACATATGGCTGGCACTTTCAGGTGGTGTTGGGCCCTGCCCCCTGGCGTGCTTGTGTCACTTCCGGGTAATGTGGATGCGCATAGGCAGGGCCCAACATCACCCGGAAGTGGCGGGTGTGCATCAGGCTGAACACGTTCCCGAGCCTGCCTGAGACGCTTGCGTCGAGTGTCCGGGGATGGCGCCTTCTCTGTACCTCAGCTCGCCAGCCCCAAACTGGGCAGTGTCTGGGCCAGACTTTGGTTCAGTGTTCGGGTCTGTGCCTTTCCCTACTCATTACCATATGAAGGGCCACCGTGCAAACTCTTTTGGGGTAGCCTCCAAAGGGCAGGGCTATTTTTGGACAGGAACGCACAGGAACGGAGTTCCGGCTGGCTCCCGAGTTGGCCACGCCCAGCAGGAACTCATTAGCATAATAGGCCACACCCAACATCAGAAACTCATTAGGACTGGCTACATTAGGGGTGTGTGGCCTAACATGCAAAGGTGTTCCTGCTACAAAGAAAAGCTCTGGGTTTTGACAACAAACAAGGTAAACAGAATAAGAAGCAAAAAGTGGGTGTGGCTGGATGACCACACTTCTGGTAACATGGGGTGTGTGGCCTAATATGCGAATGAGCTGTGCCGTCATGGGTGTGGCCTAATATGCTAATGAATTTCTGCTGTTGAGTGTGGCCTATTATGCTAATGCGTTCCTGCTGGGCTGTTTCTACAAAAAAAGCCCTGCCAAAGGGCAATGTTGAACCAACCCCTTTACTGGGGACATCACAAAGATTAGAAGAAAGGACCATGAAAGTGGGGAAAAAAGAATTTACACAGAGCCAAATTTTGTACCCAGTATCAGATTCCAGGCTATGGAAGAGTAAGGGCCAGGATCTGGGGGCTGCTGGCACATATCTGCCACCCCTCCTCAAGCTTCTAGTACCAGGAGGGAAAGAAAAGTGTAGATCTGTGATGGAGGAACTTGGTTGCAGCCTGTTGTAATGGTGGAGGTGCAGGGCTTTGGTTTGGCACTCTTTATTCCTGTGTCAGAGGTGTAATTCGGCAGAGCTAGACACTGACCAGGGCTGTAGAAGTTTAGAATCCACAAAACTCTTTTCCTGGGGTGTCACTGGAAGCAAAACTGGCTTCTTTCCTGTGTTCCTCCAATGGCTTGTCGTAGAGGTGGTTGCAGCTCCATATTAAGCAGATCCTCTAATCTCTTCAGTCTCTGAAGAAGTACTATAGAGAGGTCCCAGGTATTACGTACCTATTTGGCCGTCAAGTCTCAACTGACTTATAGTGGCCCCAGCGAGGGGCTTTCAGGACAAGTGAGGAGCAGAGATGTTTTGCCGTTGCCTTCCTCTGCAGAGTCTTCCTTGATGGTCTCCCATTCAAAGTACTGACCCTGCTTAGCTTCTGAGATCTGATGAGATTTGGCTATACCAGAGGTGGCCAAACTTGCTTAATGTAAGAGCCACATAGAATAAACATCAGATGTTTGAGAGCTGCAAGACATGAACAAATATCACATACACGCTTTTATTGAAAAATATGCAGATTTGGGTTTTATTAACATTAAATGAGACTGCCAAAAATAAAAACAAAAGGGGTAAAAAGAGATATTGATAATGATCTTTATTTGTCCAATGATATTTGTTTGTATACTAATGATATTTATTTGTCTAAGAGAGAGAGAGAGGTGGAAAGAAAGAAGGAAAGAGATGGAAAGAAGGAAAGAAAGAGAGAGAGAGAAACAAAGAAAGCAAACAGATGGGGGAGGGAGGAGGAAGAGAGGAAGGAAGGAAGGAAAGGAGAAAGAGAAAAAGAGAAAGAAATATGGAAAGAAAGCAAATAGTTGTGGTGGGAGGAAGGAAAGGGGAAAGATAGAGAAAAGAGAGAGAGAGAAACAAAGAAAGCAAATAGATGGGGAGGGAAGGGAGGGAGGATGGAAGAGAAAGAGAAAGGTGGAAAAGAAAGAGGTGGAAAGAAAAGAGAGAGAAAGAGAGAAATAGAAACAAATCAAATAGATGAGAGAGGGAAAGGGAGGGAGGAAGGAAGCGAGAGAAAGAGAGAGAAACAAAGCAAATAGATAAGGGGCGAAAGAATGGAAGGAAGAGAGAGAGGAAGGAAGAAAGGGAGGAAAAAGAGAAAGATGAAAAGAAAGAAAGAGGTGGAAAGAAAGTAAATAGATGGGGAGGGAGGGAGGAAGGAAGGGGAATAGAGAGAGAGGTGGAAAGAAATAAATGGGGAGGGAGGGAGAGGTGGAAAGAAAGCAACTTTAAATGTGTTCTCCAACCGCGCCCCCCCACACCAACTGGCTTACCTTAGAGAAGGGATTTAAAGAGAAAAATGGCTTCTCCAAGCCGGTGTGCGGGGCCATGGGGCAGGGGCTTGGAGAATGCCTTTAACTTTAAATGTGTTCTTCAAGCCCTCTGCCCCTGCTGCCACATTGGCTTGGCTTGGAGAAGGGATTTAAAGAGACAAATGCCTTCTTCGAGCCAAGCCGGTCAGGTGGTATGGTGAGGCTTGGAGAACACATTTAACTTTTAGATGTGAAGGGAGGGGAGAAAGAGATAGAGAGAGAAAAAAAGGTGTAAAGAAAGAAAGTGAAAAGAAAGCAAATAGATGGAGGGAGGGAGAGGTGGAAAGAAAGCGACTTTAACTTTAAATGCATCCTCCAAGCCCACCCCCCCCACCTCAAGCCTACTCAGGGAGGGGTCACTGGCTGGGGAAGGGAAGACCGATCAGGAGGCCTCCCCTTCCCTTCCTCAGCCACCCTGTTGGGAGCCGCACAATATGCGTGAAAGAGCCGCATGTGGTCCTGAGCTGCAGTTTGGCCTGTACCATACCACCTTCCCTCCCTCCCCACTACCAGCTTGGCAAGTCACATCCTAAGCAGAGTCAGACCCAAGCTTGTTGAAGGCAGTGGGCTTAGAAGGGTGTAACTGTTCTCACCCTGACCTGGATGGCCCTGATCTTATCAGATCTCGGAAGCTAAGCAGGGTCAGTGCTGGTTAATCCTTGGATGGGAGACCACGGAGGAGGTCCAGAGTTGCTGTGCAGAGAAAGACCGGGGCAGTCTGCATCTGTCATCTCCCGTCTTGGAAATCCTACAGGGTTACCATAAGTCGATGGTTTCTTTCCATCACCAACTGTGCTCCGGGTGGCTCCGGGTGGCCCCGGGGGGGGAGGGGTGCTTAGTTCTCACGATGGCAATTCATCTGAGCAGGTTAGGTCGATTTTTCTTCTTCTTTAGCATTCTTAGGTCCAGGTGTGTTGACAGGCAGGTGATCTTAAGCTCTGTTTAGTACATCCAGGTTTAATGACGACAAGGCCACGAGTCCCTTTTCATTCCTCTGGTTCTTCTCTCAGCCATGGCTCAGCGACACGGACGACGCGCCGTTCCTCGATCCCGTCCTGCGGAAGCGTGCCGTGAAGGTCAAGCACGTCAAGCGGCGGGAGAAGAAGTCGGAGAAGAAGGTATGATCTCGGCGTGGCAGGACGGCCGCGTTTTTAATCTATTTTATTTATCAATCTTTTATCCCCGCCCTCCCAGCCACGGCCGGCTCAGGGCGGCTTACGACAGAATAAAAACAGCAATAAATAGTATAATCCATAAAACCATATCACAGTGACACTTCGAAAAGGTGCTAACGTGTATGAACCCGATACCCTTAAACAGATATCAGTCTAATGTTACATTTGGGATGGCGCTCAGACTTCAGTGCCATCCTAGGGGCGGTCCCGATCTGATGTTATACGGCTGGCTCAGGCTGCTTTGAATTTCAGGGCGGGTGTTGTCCCCCCCCCCAACCAGGGCGGCTCCTAGTTGAACGCCTGGTGGAACAGCTGCGTCTTGCAGGCCCTGTGGAACTGCATAAGGTCCCGCTGGGCTCTGATCTCCTCCGGGAGCTCGTGCCACCAGAGAGGAGCCACCACCGGGAAAGCCCTAGCCCTGGCTGTAGCTAGCCTGGCATCCTTTGGTCCGGGGTGAGGCGGTGTTGCGACCTTGATCGCAGTGCTCTCTGGGGGGACGTGTGGGGAAAGGCGGTCCCTCAGGTATGTAGGTCCCTGACCATATAGGGCTTTAAAGGTAAGAACTAGCACCTTAAAGCGAATTCGGTATGCCATTGGTAGCCAGTGCAATGCTCTCAGCACAGGCTGAATGTGCTCCCCGTATTGGGGGCAGGAGGTGTCGGAATCACTGAGTATGCTGGCTGGCTGGCTTTTGATGGCCAAAATCTATCCTAAAGCTTCATCCCCCCAGGTTTTGGCCATTTTGGTGCAGTGCTTAGGAGCGCGGACTCTAATCTGGGAGAACCGTGTTTGATTTCCCCACTCCTCCACATGCAGCTGCTGGTGTGAGCTTGGTTCAGAGTTGTTCTCTCACGGGCAGTCCTGGAAAGAGCTCTCTCAGCCCCACCTCCCTCCCAGGCAATGTTCCCTCTAAGCTGTGGAGTCTTGTGAGCAAAAATTCTACTTTGTGAGCTACTGGTGTTAAAGTTGTGAGCGAGGGATTTGGCTACTGCATAAACTAGTTTGCTATGGAGCCACCCTTCCTGAGCTAAGACAAAAATGTGTGAGCTGGAGGCTAAAAAACTGTGAGCTAGCTCACACTAACTCAGCTTAGAGGGAATACTGCTCCCAGGGTGTCTGTTCTGGGGAGGGGAAGGGAAAGGAGTTTGTAAGTCACTCTGAGACTCCTTTGGGTAGTGAAGGGTGGGGTATACATCCAATCTCCTCCTCCTCCTCCCTCCTCCTCCTGGCATGTAGTTTATACAGTAAAGCTGGTGTAATCTTTCAGACAGGGGTCTCCAACTTTTTTGAGCCTGCGGGCGCCTTTAGGAATTCTAAAACAGTGTGGTGGGCACAGTCACAAAATGGCCACTACGCAATGGCTGCCGCAAGAGGCGGCGCCAGCCACCAAATGGCTGCAGCAGCCTCCCTGCAGTCACACCGTGAAGATCCTTGTGCTGTGGAGGCCGCTACTGCCAAAGCAACATTTTAAAAAAAATCTGCACAGCCAATCAGATCTCCAGTGGCCAATCAGAAGCCTTGCTGGGCAAAAAGCCCCACCTGGCCCTGCCCACTTTCTCAAATCACTTGGCGAGCACCAGAAAAGGTGTCGGTAGGCACCACTGCGCCCACGGGTACAGTGTTGGGGATACGTGCTTTAAGAAGTGTGAGAGTCCGCCCCTCTCCCTCTGAGGATGGCACCTCAGTTTCTTGAACTCCGCCAACCTCAAGAGTGTCGCTCTGTGTGTTGAAGCGCTGCTAAGTGCTCGATCTGGGGCTGCCCTTGCAGGTATATCAGAAACACTGGTGCAAAACACGGCAGCTCGCTTTTAGATAGGAGTCTTGTTGCAGGCATATCATGCCAATGTCGAAAACAGCTGGTTCTTGCCCTTCGCAGTCTGCGAGCCACGTACTTAAGAACATCAGAACATGAGAGAAGCCAGTGTTGGATCAGGCCAGTGGTCCGTCCAGTCCAACACTCTGCGTCACACAGTGGCCAAAAACACCAGGTGCCATCAGGAGATCCAGCAATGGGGCCAGGACACTAGAAGTCCTCCCACTGTTGCCCGCTCCTCAAGCACCAAGAATACAGAGCATCACCTGCCCCAGACCGGGAGTTCATAAGAACATAAGAGAAGCCAATGTTGAATCAGGCCAATGGCCCATCTAGTCCAACACTCTGTCACACAGCGGCCAAAATATACCAGGTGCCATCAGGAGGTCCAGCAGTGGGGCCAGGACACTAGAAGCCCTCCCACTGCTGCCCCCTCCAGCACCAAGAATAGAGTGCATCACCTGCCCCAGACTGAGAGTTCCCATCTATACCCTGTGGCTAATAGCCACTGATGGACTTCTGCTCCATATGTTTATCTAATTCCCTCTTGAAACTGTCCATGCTTGCAGCTGCCACGACCTCCTGTGGCAGTGAATTCCATATGTTAATCACTCTTTGGGTGAAGAAGTATTTCCTTTTATCTGTTCTAACCCGACTGCTCAGCAATTTCATGGAGTGCCCACGAGTTCTTGTATTGTGAGAAAGGGAGAAAAGGACTTCTTTCTCAACCTGCTCAATCCCATTCATAATCTTAGAAACCTCGATCATGTCACCCCTCAGCCGTCGTTTCTCCAAGCTGAAGAGCCCCAAGCGTTTTAACCTTTCTTCATAGGGAAGGTGTTCCAACCCTTTTATCATTCTAGTTGCCCTTCTCTGCACTTTTTCCAATGCTATAATATCCTTTTTGAGATGTGGTGACCAGAACTGTACACAGTATTCCAAATGAGGTCGCACCAATGATTTATACAGTTCCTATCTATACCTTGTGGCTAATAGCCACTGGTGGACTTCTGCTCCATATGCTTTTCTAATTCCCTACTTGAGGGATTACTTCTCCCTGTGTATGCCCGTTCACCCTCTAGGACCCCTATTTCTCTTGGGAGTTCCCTCAGTTCGCCAAGTGCAGATGGCTTCTGGGGAAGGCGTTCTCCTTCACTGAGGTGGCCTCTTGGGAACAGACTTGTGGAGGAAGTCTGGTTTGCCCCTTCTCTTCTTCCGTCCTGATGAGCCTGTTCTCTTTTGGAAAACTCTTGATTTAAAAGAAAACCCTGGTATCTTTGTTCCGACTGACGACAGTGTCTCTCTTCTGACGGCTGTTCCTTTGATTTGTCGGAATAGGGGTTTTTATTTGGATTGGTTGTGCCTGGTGGAACTCCGTGCCGAACAATGTTGGGGCCCTGTGGGATTTAAGGCAATTCCACAGGGTCTGTAAGGCAGAGATGTTCCACCAGACTTTTGGTAGAGGACAGCACCCTCCCTCTTCCCCCTTGTTCCATCAGTTTCCCTCCTCCTACCCAGCCCGTGGGGCAGTGGTGCCGTCCCATACGGGAGCAAGATTTATTAGGACACCATCTTCGATTTTTGGGTTTCAATTACATGTTATTTATCTGAAGTGCCGTATGCTTTTATCTATTGTTTTATCATTGGTGTATATCGTCTGCAGCCCTGGTTTTGCAGGGATGGGGCGATTCATAAATTGAATAAATAATAAAATAATAATAATAATAATAATATTTTTTAACATGAATCATTTTGAGCCGCTCGGGATTCATTTGGAGAAGCGTGGAGCAAAATTTCAAACAAAGAGGAGATTAATATGTTGTCAAAGGCTTTCACGGCTGGAGTTCATTAGTTGCTGTAGATTTTCTGGGTTGTGTGGCCGTGGTCTTGGCATTGTAGGACCTGACAATCCCTCGTTGTAGGACCTCTGAGGATGCCAGTCACAGCTACTGGCGAAACGTCAGGTCCTACAATGCCAAGACCACGGCCACACAACCCGGAAAATCTACAGCAACTAAAGAGGAGATTGTTGTCGAAGGCTCTCACAGCCAGAGTTCATTAGTTGCTGTAGATTTTCCGGGTTGTGTGGCTGTGGTCTTGGCAAAGTTTAAAGGAAAGAAGAGAGTTTAAAAATAAATAGGGCATGGTTTCCTGTCCGGAAAAACACAAAATGCTCTACATCTGACAGTAGCACTACAGATAAGATTAGAATTTCAGTAGCCATACCACGTACAAAAGAACCTCCTCAGGAAACAGGAAAACCTCCTCAGGAAACAATCCATGGACAAAAGAACCTCCTCAGGAGAGTTCCTCCATAGTCTGGAGAGCTCCTACAAGATAATGACTCAGCCCTACCCCACCTTCCGGGGTAGATATAAATTATCCATGGACAAAAGAACCTCCTCAGGAAAGCTCCTTCATAGCCTGGAGAGCTCCTACAAGATTATGACTCAGCTCTACCCCACCTGCCTACCATTTTTCTGCTCACCTTGACACAGAGAGTACTCCATCTTTCTGTGTTATACCTCCGAGGATGCCAGTCCTAGCTACTGGCGAAATGTCAGGTCCTACAATGCCAAGACCACGGCTGCACAACCTGGAAAATCTACAGCAACTAAAGAGGAGATTGTCCTTCCCTCGCTCATTGTCTAGGGGACTGGGTAGTAGAGTCCGCTGCCACTTATCAAGAACATCAGAATTGCCTTCAGTGAGTAGACCACGGAGCGGGGCTCTCTTTCTGGCAGCAGCCAGCCACAGACATCTGGAAGCTTACAGAGAAAAGGGAATGATTTAAAATATATATATATATTATTAATTCTTTTATTTAAAATGGTTATCCCACCTTTCTGCCCAATTAGGGCCCTCGGGGCGGTGAACAATTTAAAAGACATTAGAAATCAGTTTTAAAAACAATGTATGCGTATAAAACTAGAAATTAAGAACAAGCAGTAAGGGTGTGCCAGACTTCACTTGCTGGTGTAGGCAGTGATCAAGGGGGCAGACAAGTTTTCCTGGGGAGATTATGGCATTTATTTATTTGTTCATTTGGTTCAATTTCTATCCTGCCCTTCCTGCGAACGGGCTCAGGGCAGGTTGCAAACATTAATATAAAACAATAAAATCAAACATTAAAACTATAATCTTTACCCTTAAAACGATGGGAACAACTACATTTCAACAGTGGTGTCCTGGTGTTAAACAATTAGAAGCAGAAAGGGCTAAATCCCATAAGGGATCCCAGATTGTAATTACCCTACCTTGGCTAAGCCAAGGTGGTCCTCATTCTGTGTCCTTATTCTGCCTATCTTTCGTAGAGCTCAAGGGGTTTCTCAGAGGTCCCTAGGCTTACTAGATTGCCTGCCATGGCAGCCAGTCTCCTGGCCCCTGCCATTGCACTTTGCTCCAGGAGGAGCAAAATTGGGATATGGAACATAAGAAGAGAAGAGCCCTGCTGGATCAGACCAGCGGTCCATCTGGTCCAGCATCTTGTCTCACACGGTGGCCAGTCAGTTCCTCTGGACGGCCGACGACAGGGTATAGAGGCCGAGGCCTTCCCCTGATGTTGCCTCCTGGCTCTGGGATTCAGAGGCTTCGTGCCTCTGGATGTGGAGGTTCCCCACAGTCATCATGGCTAGTAGCCATTGATAGACTTATCCTCCATGAATCTATCTCATCCCCTTTTAAAGCTGCTTATTCCTGTGGCCATCGTTACTTCCTCTGGCAGTGAATTCCACGTTTTAACCACTCTGTGTAAAGTAGTATTTCCTTTTGTCTGCCCAGAACCTACTGCCCATCCACTTCTTCAGTCGCCCTGGAGTCCTAGTATTTTGGGAGAGGGAGAAAAAGTTCCCTTTGTCAACTCTCTCCACCCCATGCGTAATTTTATAACCCTCTATCATGTCTCCCCCTGAGTCGTCTCTTTTCTAAACTGTAAAGTCCCAGACTCTTCAGACTTTCTTCATAGGGAAGGTGCTCCAACCGCCCTAATCATCTTGGTTACCCTCCTCTGTATTCTCTTCTTTTTCCAGCTCTGCCGTGTCCTTTTGGAGGTACAGTGACCAGGACTGTACACGGTGTCCCAAACGAGGCAGCACCATAGATCTATATAGGGGCATTACAATATTGGCCGTTTTGTTCTCCATCCCTTTCCTAATAACCCCTAACGTAGAGTTTGCATTTTCCACTGCTGCAGCACACTGGGTTGACACATTCACTGAGTAATCCACCCCCCCCCCAGATGATGTCACTTCCGGTTGGGCCTGGAAGAGACTTTGCGATGCTCAAGGAATGCCCCAGATCTCTATGGTTTTTACTGTAGAGATCAGGGAATTCCTTGAGTGTTGCGAAGTCCCTTCTAGGAATAACTGGAAGGGACTTCATGATGTTGCTCCACGTGCCACTTCTGCACCTTCTGGAGCTAAGAGGGTGGCTGGCGGCCCTGGAGGTCTCCCATCCAGGCGCTAACCAGAGTCAGAGCTGCTTAGCTTCTGCAAGGTGGCCGGTTCATTTGCCTTTCAGTGTGACCCGCAGAGCAGGAATCGTTCAAACACAAAACTCATTCCAGTGTGGCTGAGTTGTTATATGAAGTTAGGGAATCCCCGAGCCCAGGAGCGTCCCCTGGAAACTCAGACCCCACCACAGTTCCATGGGCTGGATGGAGACTGGCTAGAGCAGGGGTGTCAAACTCATTTCTTATGCGGGCCGGATCTGATGTAAATGAGACCTTGTTGGGTCGGGCCATGTGTGTCATAAAATGTAATGCCAGGTAGCAGAGAAATAAACTTTATAAAGGACACAGAAAAACACAATTAAGGATATTATAGCAGCTGTTCCATTGGAGCCCCGCATTAGGGGCTAATATTTCTCTGCAAAACCAAAGTTCCTTGAGTTTGTGGAACTCTGTATTTTAACTGTGGTTAGTCCCGAACCTCCCACCCCCACCCCAAAATATAAACTACAAATATAAATGGACTGAGCGTAGGACCCAGGGGAAGAACATGAAATGACTGAGCATTGCAAGCTTCCCCTGGTCTACTCAGAGTGGCAGTGGCTCTCCAGGGTTTTTTTTTAACAGGGTGGTTTGAGATAATAATTTTGGGTGTCCTCTTCAGCACTTGTTCTGCTTTTGTTCCATTGGAGCTCCGCATCAGGATGGGGCGTATATGATAAAACTAGTATTCCTCTGCAAAACTGGAGTCCCTTGAATTTGCAGAACTCTAAATTTTAACCTTGGCTGGTCCCGACCCCCCCTCCAAATGTGCCTGCCTAAGCTGGAAAGGTGGGGGGATTGTGGGATTTTGCAAAGCCAGTTTTAAAATAAAAAAGAAGCACAAGGATCACAGCAGAAGGACCCCCCCCCAGCCAGTGTTCCCTCTAAGCTGAGTCAGTGTGAGTTAGCTTACAGTTTTTTAGCCTCCGGCTCACACATTTTTGTCTTCGCTCAGGAAGGATGGCTCCAGAGCAAACTAATTGATGCAGCAGCCAAATCGCTCGCTCACGACTTCAATGCCAGTAGCTCACAAAGTAGAATTTCTGCTCACAAGACTCCACAGCTTAGAGGGAACATTGCCCCCAGCTCCTACCTGTCACGAGAACTACGGAAGCTGGGAGTGGTGGCTGGGAAGTTTGGCAGCCTCCCCCTCTGCTTCCTGCTCTCAGAGGCAGCCCTGCCCTCTTCTCTTTGTACTCCCACACAGCTCAAGCTGAGAACAGCGAGGTTGGGCAGGGGAGGGGGGAGAGAAGAGAGCCCCACTCCCGGGCCGGATTAAAGGCCTGGGTGGCCAGTTTTGGCCCGTGGGTCACAGGTTTGACACTCCTGGTTCAGAGATTGACTCCTTTTCTAGAGAGTGAGACAGTTGGAGCTCAGCAAAACTATTTATTGAACTTCATAAACATGCAGAAGAAAAACCTTAATGCAAAATCATACAGTGCAAAGAAAAACATGGGTTTGACAAGAACCGGCCTCTTCATATGTTGGCAGTATAAACATTGCCTTCATACTGGTTTATCATCCATGAGGTCAAGGGAGCTCTTGACAGGATCTTCATCAAGGATAGGGAGCTAAGGCACCTTGCAAATTGGTAATTTATATGTTTAGACTCCAGCCTGGTACCCTTGTCTCCTGGAATGTAAACTATGCACATACGTGAAGTGCATAGGGCAGGGCAATGCTTAGTTGCAGAAATATAACGCTGGCTGGGTGCAAAGCCTTGTGGGATATTGAGCCAAAGGACAGAGTCAGAGCCAGTTCAGAATGATGCTCAGAAAGGCCTAGTCTCATTGGGGAGTAAATTCTGGTGGTACTGAAACACCTCTATCAGGGTCAGGAGGACCTCACGAGCAAAATGTGCCATAGAATGGTGCACCGCAGTGGCAACAGGATATTGGGATAACATCGCCTCTTTCCCTGGGTTCATGATTTGTGGTCAACAGAGGAGTAAAAGGTAAAGGTTCCCTTGCTCGAAAGCCAGTCGAATCCGACTCTAGGGCTGCGGTGCTCATCTCCGTTTCCAAGCCAAAGAGCCAGCGCTGTCCGAAGACATTTCTGTGGTCATGTGGCCGGCATGACTCAACGCCAAGGCGCAGAGAACGCTGTTACCTTCCCACCGAAGCGGTACCTATTTATCCACTTGCAATTTCTTGCTTTCGAACTGCTGGGTTGGCAGGAGCTGAAACCAGAGACGGGAGATCACTCCGTCATGCAGCACTTGGGTCTCAAACTGCTGAACTACCAACCTTCTGGTCTGCAGTTCAGCGTCTTAACCACTTGAGCCAGAGGAGGGAGAGAGGCAAAGTTACCAGATTCATCCTTGTCGCTGCAGCGCCTTGCCCTGCAGTGAATGTTGTTCTTCCAATTCTGAGAGGGGCATTTGGGGAGAAATGGCCATCTGCTTGGGGAAGGGGAGGGCAGTTCTGCACCATTAACTCTTCCCACGAACTGTTCCACTGGATTCAACCTATCAAATACAAGAAACTCCTCCATGGGTGCTGACTGTCATTCTAAGTGGCTTCTGCCCACTGGACTGTCTCTTCCCTTCTGCCCTGCTGTGGGTCTAGTACAATGGGGCGCATAAGGACTACAGGCTACACATTAACCCTTGAAAGCCTGGAGAAATCTTCTACATCCCTTATAGATGAAGGGGTGAATAATAGAGGAGGAGGCATGGGGGTGCCTGTCGGGACAGCCCTAATGATTGTGGGTCCAGGATGGGGCTCTGGAATCGCTATCGGGGGCCAAGTAAGGGGTGGCCCTTGTCCCGTGTGAGGTGGGCAGGAGCCCGCACTGCTGCTGGAACCCAGCTACCCAAGTCCCAGACAGTTAATATTCCCGGGAGCACTGTGGTAAATCCACACAGTAACAAATGAAGTCAAGAGAGCTCTTGACAGGATCTTCATCGAGGATAGGGAGCTAAGGCACCTTGCAAGTTGGTAATTTATATGTTTAGACTCCATCCTGGTACCCTTGTCTCCTGGAATGTAAATTATGCACATAGGTGAAGTGCATAGGCAGGGCAATGCTTAGTTGCAGAAATATAGCGCTGGCTGGGTGCAAAGCCTTGTGGGATATTGAGCCAATGAACAGAGTCGGAGCCAGTTCAGAACGATGCTCAGAAAGTGGGAGGGCTTCTAGTGTCCTGGCCCCACTGCTGGACCTCCTGATGGCACCTGGTATTTTTGGCCACTGTGTGACAAAGTGTTGGACTAGATGGGCCATCGGCCTGATTCAACACTGGCTTCTCTTACGTTCTTATGTAAAGCACACCGTGCAAAATCTGGCTACATATCTTGTAGAAAATGTTCAGAATAAACGTGAAACCTACTAGATTGCATACAAAAATCTTACAGATCCAAAAATACAATCATTACATGCAAAGCTATTTCCAGTCTTCAGTGTTATAACACCACGTAGATATTCCGCCATGTAAACAATGAATACATACTCTCATTCAGTATGAATAGAATTGAAACAGTAAAATCCGATGTGCTAAGTCTTAAGCACCTCACTCTTAAAGAGAAGTCCCCTTATTATTACTGCTGGTACGCTGATACGCTTAAGGCAAATAAGTCCAGTGACTTGGATCTTTAACACTTCATTCTTTAAAGAGAACTCCCATTCATGATTCTTTGGATTACCGGATTTCTTGCTCGTTTTGAATAATACTTGTCCAGGAATCACTCATTTCTTCAAGTCATACAGACTTTTTTCTAAGCTGTCCCTAATCAGAGTGTGACCTTCTGGCAGGCAAAGATACATCTTGGCAACTCAACAGAAAACATATTTCCAAAAGTGTCACGTAAACATATATAGATCTTTCAAATAGGGATATAGTGTATTCCGGTAGTCTTCACATTTATTCTTAATCTTTTCTGCAATGTATGTAGCTAGATTTTGCACTGTGTGCTTTGTTATTGCATTGAGTCCCAGACAGGGCAGGTGCAAGCATTCGCAGGAGCCTCCTCTTCTTCTTTGCCCACCTCCTGGGGCGGGTGGGACTGTGGGCAGTTGTGCCCCCCCCAAGGCAAGACCCAGGGCACCTGCTCCTCTTGTCCACTGGCTAAGACCACCCCTGAATATAAGAACAAAAGAGAGGCCCTGTTGGATGGGACCAATGGCCCATATAGTCCAACACTCTGTCACACACTGGCCAAAACCCGGGTGCCACCAGGAGGTCCACCACAAGGGCCAGAACTCCAGAAGCCTCCCCACTGTTGCCCCACCAAGCACCAAGAATACAGAGTATCGCTGCCCCAGACATAAGAACATAAGAGAAGTTGGATAAGGCCAATGGCCCATCCAGTGCAATACTCTGCATCACATAGTAGCTAAAACCCAGGTGCCACCAGGAGGTCAACCAGTGGGGCCAGAATTCCAGAAGCCCTCCCACTCATGCCCCACCAGGCATCAAGAATACTGAGTATCACTGCTCCAGACAGAAGGACGTAAGAGAAGTTGGATAAGGCCAGTGGCCCATCCAGCGCAATACTCTGCATCACATAGTAGCTAAAACCCAGGTGCCACCAGGAGGTCAACCAGCAGGGCCAGAATTCCAGAAGGCCTCCCACTGTTCTCCCACCAAGCACCAAGAATACAGAGTATCACTGCCTGAGACATAAGAACATAAGAGAAGCCATATTGGCTCAGGCCGATAGCCCGTCCAGTCCAACACACTGAGTCACACAGTGGCCAAATCCCAGGTGCCATCAGGAGGTCCACCAGCAGCTTTAAGCACATAAGAGAAGCCATGTTGGATCAGGCCAATGGCCCATCCAGTCCAATACTCTGTGTCACACAGTGGCCAAAACCCAAGTGCCATCAGGAGGTCCACCAGCAGCTTTAAGCACATAAGAGAAGCCATGTTGGATCAAGCCAATGGCCCAACCCGTCCAATGCTCTGTGTCACACAGTGGCCAAAACCCAGGTGTCATCAGGAGATCCACCAGTCGGGCCAAAACTCCAGAAGTCCTCCCACTGTTGCCCCCCCCATGCACCAAGAATACAGAGCATCCCAGCCCCAGACAGAGTGTCCCATCTCTACCTTGCGGCTAACAGCCACTGATGGACCTCTGCTCCATATGTCTATCCAGTCCCCTCTTGAAGTTGTCTGTGCTTGCTTTTTAAAGCACTCTGTAAACAAGTGCCTCTGCTTGTTTTGATGAGCAGGGAGGTCCATGCTGAGCCTCTCCTTAGCAGTTTTGTTCTTTCCCCGCAGAAGGAGGAGAAGTACAAGCGTCACAAGCAGAAGCAAAAGCACCGCGACAGGTCGAAGCACGCCGAGCGCGTCGACGCCAAAGACCCTTCCTCGCTGCACCAGTGCCTGGGCCCCGGCTGCATCCAGGCCGCCCGGGCCAACTCCAAGTACTGCTCCGACGAATGCGGCATGAAGCTGGCCGCCAAGTAAGAGTCGGCCACCTCTGCTTTCCCCAACACTTTGCAGTTGCTTTTTTGGCAGGATCTGGGTGTCCATGCAAGGCTGTGTTCAGGGCTCTTATTGTAGAAAAGGCCCGGCAGGAACTCATTAGCATAACAGGCCACACCCGACAGCAGGAACTCATTAGCATATTAGGCCACACCCCGTGACAGCACAGCTCATTAGCCTATTAGGCCACACCCCCATGCTACCACACGTGTGGTCATCCAGCCACACCCACCTTTTGCTTCTTATTCTATTTACCTTGTTTGTTGTCAGAACCCAGGGCTTTTTTTTTGTAGCAGGAAGTCCTTTGCATGTTAGGCCACACACCCCTGATGTAGCCAATCCTGATGAGTTTCTGCTGCTGGGTGTGGCCTATTATGCTAATGAGTTCCTGCTGGGCGTGGCCAACTCGGGAGCCAGCTGGAATTCTGTTCCTGTGCGTTCCTGCTGCAAAATAGCCCTGGGTGTGTTTGTGTGACCATTGAAAGGGGGTCTTAGAATGAATTATAGTGGTGTGGCAGTGAGAATACCGGCTTTGGGCCTGGGAAACATGGCCTGCAACATGTACAGCCTCTCCAGTTCTCCGTCTGCACAAAACAAATGGGGATGGTATTGCTTAGAGTGGTGCTTCAGAGGACAGATGTCCTACAGTACTGTCACAAGCTACCCACCTTGATCTGTCTCAAGCAGAGTTATTCAAGGTACGAACTTTCGTGTGCGTGCACTCTTCTTCAGATACAGTGAACTGGAGCTGGGTATGTTTAGTACTTGAAGGGCTGGTCATCTAGAGGATGGTGCAGAATTGTTTTCTGTTGCCCCAGAAGATCGGACATGAACCAACGGGCGGAAATTAAATCAAAGGAGATTTCAGCTAAACATCAGGAAGAACTTCCTGATAATTGGAGCGGTTCCTCAGTGGAACAGGCTTCCTCGGGAGGCGGTGGGCTCTCCTTTTTTTGGAGGTTTTCACACAGAGGCTAGAGGGCCGTCTGACAGCAATGCTGAGTCTGTGAACTTAGGCAGATCATGAGAAGGGAGGGCAGGAAGGGCTGCCTCAGGGCTTAGTTCTCGTGGCCCTTTCTTACCCGCCCGGGGAAATGCTGATCGCCACTTTGGGGTCAGGAAGCCATTTTCCTCCAGGCCGGTTTGGCCGGGGATCCTGGAGGTTTTTTGTTATTTTCTGGGTGTGAACAGCAGTCACTTGGGGTGTGGGGAGGAGGTATTTGTGAATTTCCCGCCTTGTGCAGGGGTTGGACTAGAGTTCCTTTCCAACTCTCTGATTCTATGAGTCTATGAAATAGAAATAACAGTCACACATGTAGAGGATGGGCAGTAAATCAGCATAAAGAATAATGAAGATTTTTTTTACTGGCCATCCTCTATATGTATGACTGTTATTTTATTTCCATTTCCATTTCGCTGTATCTGAAGAAGCGTACGTGTGCACGACAGCACACACTTGGAGTAAACTTTTGTTGGTCTTAAAGGTGCCGCTGGACGCAAAATTTGCTCTACTGCTACGGCTGCCCGCCTGGATCAAAATAGTAAAAAGCCCAGTAGCGCCTTTAACAAACTTTATCGTAGCATAAGGTTTCGGGAAACACAGCTCTCTTCATCAGGTGCATGGAGGGTATGAAGAAACTGGCCGGAGATATATAGGTGGTAAGGGGAGAGGATGCGAAAAGTGCCGTGTAAATGCAAAGCAGTTGCAAAAGTCATGGGAAAAGGCTGAACGCGCAATCCAAGTCAAATGCACCTGGTTCAAGCAGAGTTATACCCTTCTAAGGTTGTTGAGAGTCAGTGGGCTTACAAGGATGTACCTCTGCTGGGGATTGCACTGATAACATGGGGGTGGACGTGTCAGCTCCACAAAGGCCTAAACCAAAGAGCCAGTGGGAAGCTGGGGATTGGGGAGTCCCTTTTGCCTCTATGTGCTCTCGAAATCTTTGTCTGCCCCCCCTGAATCCTTAGTCCTGAAGCGGCTAGGCAGGGCTCCCTAGGATTTCAGACTCCCTACCCCCCCAGCTCTGAATGAGACATTATTTTTCCCTTAAACCATTTGGGACAGCCTGTAGCCCCGATCTGGATAGCCCAGGCTAGTCAGATCTTCGAAGCTAAGCAGGGGAGGCCCCAGCGAGTGTGTAGATGAGAGACCACCGAGAAAGTTGCTACACGGAAGGCAGGCAATGGCAAGCCACCTCTGAACGTCCTTTACCTTGAAAACACGACAGGGTCTCCATAAGGTAGCTGCAACCCGTGCTCCCCCTAAGCTGTGGAGTCCTGTTAGCAAAGATTCTACTTTGTGAGCCGCTGGCACGAAGGCTGTGCGGGAGCGATTGGGCTGCTGCATGAGTTAGTTTGCCCTGGAGCCATCCCCTTCCTGAGCGGAGACCAAAATGTGTGAGCCAGAGGCTAAGAAAACCGTGAGCTAGCTCACACTAACTCAGCTTAGAGGGAACGTTGGCTGCAACTTAATGGCAAACAAACATAGCTTGTCAGGGTTTGGGAAGTAGGCAAGGTTGGCCACGGTTACTAGTTGGATGGGAGACGACCAAGGAAGGTGAAGGTTGCTATGCAGAGGCAGGCAACGGCAAACCCACTCTGTTCTTCTCTTGCATTGAAAACCCCATGAGGGGTTGCCGTAAGTCGACTGCGACTTGATGGCGCTTTCCATCACCAGTTCCTTATTTACACTAACCTGGATGGCCCAGGCTAGCCCGCTCTCAGTAGCTAAAAAGAGCTGGCCGTGGTTAGTACTTGGATGGGAGACCACCAAGGAAGGTGAAGGTTGCTATGCAGAGGCAGGCAATGGCAAACCAACTCAGTTCTTCTCTTGCATTGAAAGCCCCATGAAGGGTTGCCATAAGTCAACTGCAGCTTGATGGCTGGCCCTGGTTAGTACTTGGATGGGAGACCACCAAGGAAGTTGAAGGTTGCTATGCAGAGGCAGACAATGGCAAACCAACGCCGTTCTTCTCTTGCATTGAAAGCCCCATGAAGGGTTGCATAAGTCAACTGCAACTTGATGGCTGGCCCTGGTTAGTACTTGGATGGGAGACCACCAAGGAAGGTGAACGTTGCTATGCAGAGGCAGGCAATGGCAAACCAACTCTGCTCATCTCTTGCATTGAAAGCCCTATGAAGGGTTGCCATAAGTCAACTGCAACTTGATGGCTGGCCCTGGTTAGTACTTGGATGGGAGACCGCCAAGGAAGGTGAAGGTTGCTATGCAGAGGCAGGCAATGGCAAACCAACTCTGCTCATATATTGCATTGAAAGCCCCATCAAGGGTTGCCATAAGTCAACTGCAACTTGATGGCTGGCCCTGGTTAGTTCTTGGATGGGAGACCACCAAGGAAGGTGAACGTTGCTATGCAGAGGCAGGCAATGGCAAACCAACTCTGCTCATCTCTTGCATTGAAAGCCCCATGAAGGGTTGCCATAAGTCAACTGCAACTTGATGGCTGGCCCTGGTTAGTACTTGGATGGGAGACCACCAAGGAAGTTGAAGGTTGCTATGCAGAGGCAGGCAATGGCAACCCAGCTCTGCTCATCTCTTGCCTCGAAAGCCCCATAAGTCGATTGCAGCTTGACAGCACTTAGTTATTATATTAATAGCCACGTGGGCCTTTTGGGGAAATCTCAAAGCTGCCTCCTCTTCATTGGCTCCTCCTTCCTGGTGGGCGGGCCCGTACCAAGCTCCTCCCCTCTTCTCTCCCTGCCCCCCAGCCGCATCTACGAGATCCTCCCGCAGCGGATCCAGCAGTGGCAGCAAAGCCCCTGCGTGGCAGAAGAGCACGGCAAGAAGCTGCTGGAGCGGATCCGGCGCGAGCAGCAGCAAGCCCGGTTCAAGCTGCAGGAGATGGAGCGCAAGTTCCACGAGCTGGAAGCCATCATAGTCCGGGCGAAGCAGCAGGCCATCAAGGAGGATGAAGAGGTGCCCGGAGGGACCGGGGCGAGGGGGCCCAGGCGCAGCGTCCTCTTCTTGGGTGGCCGGGACCAGCCAGTTCCTGGGAAGGGGGTTATTTTGTTTTATTTATTTTTTGGATTTGTATCCCGCTCTCCCCTTAACGGGCTCAGGGTGGGTTCCAACAATATAAATATAGTACAGCAATATCAATACAATACAATTAAAACCGTGTTAAAACATATACAACATTTGTTGTTGTTCAGTCGCACAGTCGAGTCCGACTCTTCGCGACCCCATGGACCAGATCATGCCAGGCCCTCCTGTCTTCCGCTGTCCTCCGGAGTTTACTCAATTTCATGTTTGTTGCATCGATGACACTGTCTAACCATCTCATATACAACATACCACTCTTATAAAAAACCAGTTGCCTCAGTGGCTGATAGTCCTGGGAATAGATTTCTCAGAAATCCGTACCGGTTAGGATCTCAGACCCAGGCTATAAAATAGGGGCCGACCCAAGCTGTAAATGGGGCCGACCCAAGGAGGGAGGGGACGCCGCCGCCTCAGCCGAAAGCCCAGTGGAAGAGCTCCGTCTTGCAGGCCCTGCAGAATTGTAATAAATCCCGCAGGGCCCTGATCTCACTCGGGAGCTCATTCCACCAGGCAAGTCGAGGCAAGTCGGACGTTGCTGGGGCTGGGGACCACCAAAAGATGTCGATCGGTGGACCCCGGTGCTCTACGGGGCTCATATGGGGAGAGGCGGTCTCCCATCATCGCCATCTACAGGTGGTTTTAGTTTGTGTACACCTTGACCTGGATTTCCCAGGCTAGCCTGATCACAGATATCGAAAGCTAAGCAGGGTTGGCCCTGGTTAGGGATGGGAGACCACCAAGAAAGTATAGGGTCACTGTAAAGTGGCAGACAATGGCAAACCACCTTTGTTTGCTTCTGTCATAATCTTGGTGGCCCCGGCTAGCCCCGTCTCATCAGATCTCGGAAGCTAAGCAGGGTTGACCCTGGTTAGTATTTGGATGGGAGACCGCCGAGGAAGTACGGGGTTTCTACGCAGAGAAAACCTTGGCAAACCACCCTCTGAATGTCCCTTGCCTTGAAATCCCTGTAGTTGGCCGTGGCTTGATGGCACTTTCCACCACCACCAGGGCTCTTTTTGTAGAAAAAGCCCAGCAGGAACTCATTAGCATAATGGGCCACACCCAACAGCAGAAACTCATTAGCATATTAGGCCATGCCCCCATGTTAGCAGAACTGTGGTCATCCAGCCACACGCTCCTTTTGCTTCTTACTCTATTTAGCTTGCTTGTTGTCAAAACCCAGGGCCTTTCCTTTTTGTAGCAGGAACCCCTTTGCATGTTAGGCCACATACCTCGAATGTAGCCAGTCCCAATGAGTTTCTGCTGTTGGGTGTGACCTGTTTTGCTAACAAGCTCCTGCTGGGCGTGGCCAACTTGGGAGCCAGCCGGATCTCCATTCCTGTGCGTTCCTGCCCAAAAATAGCCCTGACCACCACATGTGGATGCAAGTTCTAGTGTTTGTGGGCATGAATAGAATGGATGCAGTCCCAGATTAAGTGGCGATGTCCATAATTGCTCTGCGATGGTCTGCAGCCATTCAGTGTCAGAAATGGCTCTGTGTGACTTCGGTCCTCCAGAGCAGTTGGTTTCCAAGGGGCAGAGTGGCTTGCGTGTGTGGAGAGCGGTGAGGTCATCTGTTCTACTCATCCACAGTCTTTTGTCTAGCTTGATTCAGATCTTCCCAGGGCAGTCCCAGGGGGTGGGCTGAGAGGGGAGCGAGCACGCCATGGCACTTTCTTAACCAGGTGTTAGAGTTAAAGGGGTCCGGCTGAAAGATGGAAGCTGCTGATATCACCACATGGGGAAAACCTCTGGGCAAAGCGTACCCGGTTCCTTCAATGTCCCTGCTAGGCCCAGAGAACTCCGTGGGTTGGGCCCTGTGCAAAGATTGCAGATTTTTCCCCATTTCCCCTTCCTCCCAGCGGCACTTTCCGACCCTGGGAAAGTTTACTTGTGGGTTTATAGAACATAAGAACATAAGAGAAGCCAATGTCCGATCAGGCCAGTGGCCCATCCAGTCCAACACTTTGTCACGCAGTGGACAAAAATACCAGGTGCCATCAGGAGGTCCAGCAGTGGGGCCAGGACACTAGAAGCCCTCCCACTGTTGCCCCCCCAAGTGCCAAGAATACAGAGCATCACTTTCCCCAGAGTCCCTATCTATATCTTGTGGCTAACAGCTACCAATGGACCTCTGCTCCATATGTTTATCCAATTCCCTCTTGAAGCTGTCCATGCTTGTAGCCGCCACCCCCTCCTGTGGCAGTGAATTTCATGTGTGAATCACTCTTTGGGTGAATAAGTACTTCCTTTCATCGTTCTAACCCGACCGCTCAGGAATTTCATTGAGTGCCCACGAGTTCTTGTATTGTGAGAAGGGGAGAAAAGTACTTCTTTCTCGACCTGCTCTGTCCCATGCATAATCTTGTAAACCTCGAAACCTGCACAGAGGTGTAGCTGTGTGGATCAGTAGGCTGCAGTAGGGGAGCAGGCCTAATCTCTCCCTCCTTCCTCTGCCATGAGTGGAGCTGTGCTGGATGGAAGAGGCAGGAGTCTGGCCCTCCCCTTATCCATTCTTTTAAACCCACACGGCCGTTAGTTCCTGCAAATCCTATGAGTTAGTGAGTAAAATTCCCTGGGATTGGCAAAGGGCTGCTGAGTGGTGGTGGGAGATCTGTAATTGTCCACTGACAGGTCGCTGGATCAGGCCTGTAGCTGGGATTTTCTGGCTTGTGGGCCAGATATTTTTTCTGGTGGGACTGAAGTTCTCAGTGCAGGAAGAAAAGCCATTTAGCCGATAGAGGTCTTGTACCAGGATAGATCTCTGCATTGCGAGCTGTCCACCACTTTAGACGACAGTTCTCAGCTGCTGCAAGTTAATCACTTCTGCCAGCCTAAGCCACAGTTCTGAGAACAAGCTGGCAGGTGGGGGGTGAGGACTTCTGTAGGCAGAAAAACTCTCTTAAAGGAGACCAGTTTCTTGACACAGAGTTTGAAGGGATCCAGTGCGGGAATTAGTCAACCGCAGCACCCCACTCTGCATAAAGGAGCGCACGCCTTTTAAAAAATGTTCTCAAATGATTGAAAAAAGCATTTACAGGAGAAATTATTGTGGGGCTGTGCCTTTAAGAAAGGGGGCAGAGCCACCCCCCCAAGCCCCACCATAGCTATGAGCCTGTGCTGGATCCGACCTGGAATGGATCCCGAAGCCTCTACTGTGCTGTATGGGACGTGATAACTGATGGCTGAGTTGGAGGGCGGAGGAAGCTCTTTCCACCACCACCAGGGCTCTTTTTGTAGAAAAAGCCCAGCAGGAACTCATTAGCATAATAGGCCACACCCAACAGCAGAAACTTATTAGCATATTAGGCCACACCCCCATGTTAGCAGAACTGTGGTCATCCAGCCACACCATTCCCGGTGGGCGACTGGGTGTCAAGATTGCTCAGCTCATTCCAGGAACTGTGACTGGTGTGAAGCCCTGCTTCATGGTTGGGAACCCGCTCAGCCAGAGGGTAACCTGCTAGGGGATTTTAAAAACTGTATTCCCTCCCCCGCCCCCGACTTTCCATGAATTTCAAAAGCTGAAGTCTGGTGAGGCACCTGATGGGCCACAGTTCATAGCCGAGGGGCCTCCTGGGGTTTGGTGGGCCATGGGCCACAGAGCCTAGCCTTCTGCTAGGTACGTGGGGGTCAGATGCTGCTTGCGACAGAGCGAGCTTCTAATTCAGGGTTTTTTTCTCCTCTCACTGCCTCTCCCCTGCCTTAGACCAGCGAAGGAGACAATGACGACACCGACTTGCAGATCTTCTGCGTCTCCTGCGGCCACCCCATCAACCCCAAGGTGGCCCTGCGGCACATGGAGCGGTGCTACGCCAAGGTACGCAGACCCCTGTCTCTGCACTCGCAGGTCCGCTCTGAGCCCTTGTGCCTGAATTGGCATTCCCGGGGTGGTTCTTAGGCAAGCCACTGTCTTCTCAGCCTCGGTTTTCCGTACGTAAAATGGAAATTAACTTGTCGGTGTGCCTTGCAAGCCAGTGGCAAGCACGGACCAGATAAAAGATCGTCTCAGGCTAAAGGAGTGATGGGTAAATCCAGTCTGGGATCAGCATCCCTTGGCCGAATGGTTATCCCCTGCTGGGTTGGTGGAGCGATTTGCTGACAAGTTTCTGGGCTATCTGAGATGACTAGGATCTTGTGGATTTACTGTATGTCAAGCCTACATTGAAAGAGCGAGTTTGGTGTAGTGGTTAAGTGCGCGGACTCTGTTCTGGGAGAACCGGGTTTGATTCCCTAGTCCTCCACTTGCACCTGCTGGATGACCATGGCAAGTGATAAGTTCTGATAAGAGCTGTTCTTGAAAAAGAGCAGTTTCTGTCAGAGCTCTCTCAGCCCCACCTACCTCACAGGGTGTCTGTTGTGGGGAGGGGAAGGGAAAGGAGTTTGTAAGCCGCTCTGAGACTCCTTCGAGTAGTGAAGGGCGGGGTATAAATCCAATCTCATCTTCTGCATTTCAGACAGGAATTTATCTGTCCCGGCAAGGAAAACTCAGTAAAAAATGCCACTGTGCTTCCTATAAAAGGGAATCCGAGGTCTTCAGGCTTATAAAGGGGTGTGGAGGGTAAGGATGGAGGACTGAGGTTGTTCAGCATGGGCATAAGTCACAGCGCCCTTTGCAGTTCCGCAGGGCCTGTAAGACGGAGCTCTTCCACCAGGCCTTCCATCAGGGACCGATCTATCCACCTAAGGCCCTGGCCCCGATATTGAGAATATTACTTCAACATTAACATCAATATTATACCAGCTGACTAGCCGATACAACCCAGACCATGTTGCCAGCTGACTGGCGGATGCCCACCATCGTTCTATTGTGCTAAAACCATATTTAGACCTATTTTATTGCAGTTTTATTAATTTAACTGTTTTATCTTGTTATACTATTATGTAAACCACCCTGAGCCCGCTTTGGCGGGGAGGGCGGAATGTAAATTAAATAAATAAAATATCTCTAACCAAAGCTATGTCTGTTCTGTAGCAGTAGCAGTAGTAGTAGTAGATAATAATAATTTTGCGCTTTTCTCCCCAGTAGGCACCCAAAGCAGCTTAGAACATCATTCTCCTCCCATTTTCTTACAACAACCCTGTGAGGTAGGTTAGGAGGTGCCAATGTGATTGGCCCAAGGTTACCTGGCAAACTTTCGTAGTAGAAGGGGGATTCGAACTTGGGACTGCCAGCATCCCAGCCCAACACTGTCCACTATGCTGCACAGGCCTCTGTCTGTACTAAGGTGGGTCTCGTACCAAGGATAAAAAGAAGAGCAGACCTATATCCCAGGCACCTAATGTGAAGATGGGGAAGTGAAAGGAAGGAGAGATATTAGACATAAAAGGAGTGGGTTTGAATTTTTCTCCTTTGTGTGAAAACATTTCTCAGTAATAGTAGCGCAGGAATGCAACGTGTTGCTCACTGTAGCTGGGCATGCGCTATAATGTGCACCGTTAACAGTTTGGGAACAGGTTGCCACAGGACGTTGGGAGGCTGACTGCTGTAAAAAGCTTGGCTTAACACTCAGGTTCAATTTGTGGATAGATCTGCTGATCCGTCATGCCCGAATAAGAAATCTGAACTACTCCGAGGATGGATAAATCTCCACGTTGGGTGCTTGGAGCTAAAAGGGTGCTTGATATTGTCCCTGTGTCTTGCTTCCAGACTTTGACGCAGTGTCTGTTGTGCTGCTGCCTCAAATGCGAAGCTGAGATGGCAAGACTACAAGCTCCTATTTAAGCCAGTTTGGCGTAGTGGTTAGGACCGCGGACTCTAATCTGGGAGAACCGGGTTTGATTCCCCACTCCTCCACATGCAGCTGCTGGGTGACCTTGAGCAAGTCACAGTTCCTTCAGAGCTGTTCTCTCAAGAGCAGTCCTCAAAAGAGCTCTCTCAGCCCCACCTACCTCGCTGGGTGTCCGTTGTGGGGAGGGGAGGGGAAGGAGCTTGTAAGCCGCTCTGAGACTCCAAGTGAAGGGCAGGGTATAAATCCAATCTCCTCCTCTTCTCAACTATTTGTATGCCATTTTTAGGAAGGTCGGAAATGTCTCTTGAGGTCGTGGCAACAGCCCATTCAATGGGGCTTCCTTTTAAGAACACGTCTGACAATGTTCGAGTAGAGTATGTTGTTCGAAATGAGACATATTACTGTGGCTCTCCAAGTCGTGAAAAAAATTACAATCTTGATTGTGGCGGGCTTAAGGCTGTAGACTTTGGGCCATGCTATTAATCGTGGGAGGAAAGGACCTAGGGAGCGAGAGGAATAAAGTGACTGAATAAGGCATTGGATTCCTTATGGGAAAAGCTGGATTTGAAAAGATAAGGCTTGCTTAGCTGATGTGACCGGTAATGTGGAAAGCCAGCATAGTGCAGTGGCTACTAGGATCTAGGAGAGCCATGTTCGAATCCCCACTTAGCCGTGGGAGCTTACTGGGCGACCTTTGGCCAGTCACATTCTCTTGGTGCTGCCTTGGTGCTACCTACCTGTCTCTTGGTGCCTACCTCACTGGGCCGTGAGGATAAAATGGACGAGAGGAGAACTGTGTAAGTCCCATTGGGTCCCATTGGAGAGAAAAAGCATGGTCTAAAATGTGTAAAAGTAAATCGATACGTAAAGCTAGCCCCGTTGAGACTTCACGACTTGTGTGTTCCTCTTCTCCTCCGCAGTACGAGAGCCAGACATCCTTTGGGTCTATGTACCCGACACGGATCGAAGGGTAAGTCGGCCCCTCAACCTTTGTTCCTTCCTGCCTGGGGGTTCCTGACGTTGCACTGATGGTTGCTTGTCTTTTGAAATCTGCTGCTTTTTATCGCACAGCCGTCTGGGGGCAGGGAGAAACGGGACGAGTAGATCACGAAGGAAATGGACTAGAGTCAGGGGTGGCCAAACCGTGGCTCGGGAGCCACATGCGGCTCTTTCACACGTATCGTGCAGCTCCTGGCAGGGTGGCTGGGAAGTGAAGGGGAGGCATGCCTCCCCAATCAGTCTTCCCTTCCCCAGACAATCAGTGTTCTCCTCCCTGGGTAGGCTCGATGTGTGTGTGGGGGAGCAGAGAAAGAAAGCAACTTTAAATGTGTTCTCAAAGCCCCGCCCCCACCAGCCAGCTTGGAGAAGGCATTTGTCTCTTTAAATCCCTTCTCCAAGCCAAGCCAGCTGGCCTGGGGGGGGCTTGGAGGACACATTTAAAGTTAAAGTCGCTTTCTTTCCACCTCTCCCTCCCTCTGTCCATCTATTTGCTTTCTTCCCACTTTCTTTCTTTCCACCTTTCTCTCTCTCTCTCTCCCTCTTTCTCCCATCATTTGTCTCTTTAAATCCCTTCTCCAAGCCAAGCCAGCTGGCCTGGGGGGGCTTGGAGGACACATTTAAAGTTAAAGTCACTTTCTTTCCACCTCTCTCTCCCTCCCTCCGTCCATCTATTTGCTTTCTTCCCACTTTCTTTCTTTCCACCTTTCTCTCTCTCTCTCTCTCTTTCTCCCCTCCCCATCTAAAGTTAAATGTGTTCTCCGAGCCCCACCACACCGTCACACCAGCAGTCTGACTTGGCTTGGAGAAAACATTTGTCTCTTTAATTTAATATGCAAATGTGCATATTTTCCAATAACAGTGTGTGTGTTCATATCTTGTGGCTCTCAAACAGCTGATGTTTATTCTATGTGGCTCTTACGTTAAACAAGTTTGGCCACCCCTGTACTAGAGAGCCATTGATTCTCTGTTCTCCTCCTCAGGATAGCTCCGGAAAGGAGTGCATTCTGGTGCCTTAACGTGCACCAGAGGGGGAGGATCCAAAAGTGGGTGTCACCTCGACCTATGGTGGATGGCACCAGCTACACTGCCACCACTTCGATTATTTAAAAAAGTTTTATTCTAGAGGCTGGGGGTGGGGAATCGAGAAAGTAGAACAGAAACAGATGGGCAAACAAATGTTAAAAAATAAGTAAGGGGTGCTACATTGCTAGTAGAGGTGGGTTGTGGGTACGAAGGACTGAGGATGGCTGCATTGGTGCCAACAAAAGCATAACATGGAAAAATTCTGGGTTTGATACTGTGCTACAAGGTCGTGAGTGAGTATAGCTTCGTCCTATAAAATAAGCTTGATGAACTGAAGTTAATTTGGAGCACTTTCTGCCTCTCCGCCAGCCAACGCATCAGAGGGAACTGATTAATCTGGGAGCCTGTTTGGTGTGGTGTTTAAGAGTGGTGGACTCTAATCTGGGAGAACCGGGTTTGATTCCCCACTCCTCCACATGCAACCAGCTGGGTGACCTTGGGTCAGTTACAGTTCGCTCAGAGCTGTTCTCTCAAGAGCAGTTCTCTCAGAGCTCTCTCAGCCCCACCTACCTCACAAGGTGTCTGTTGTGGGGAGGGGAAGGGAAGGAGATTGTAAGACGCTTTGAGACTCCTTCAGGTAGTGAAAAGCGGGATATAAAAACCAACTCCTCCTCCTCCTTCTTCCCCCCTGTCCCAGGATGGTACCTATGCATGCCATGGTGTCTACCAAGTACTTTTAGAAAGTGTGTGGGGTCTTTGACCAGCAAGGCTTCTAACTGGCCGTTGGAGGTTCGATTGGCTGTGTGGATTTTAAAAATGTTGCTTCAGCAGCAGCTGCCACAACAGCACAAGGATCTTCAGTGTGTGACTGAAGGCAAGCTGCGGCAGCCATTTTGTGGTTGGCCCTGCTTCCTGTGGCAGCCATTTTGTGGTTGGCTTTGCTTCCTGTGGCAGCCATTTTGTGGTTGGCTCTGCTTCTTGTGGCAGCCATTTTGTGGCCACGCCCACCCACTCTCTCAGAATTCCAGAGGTGCCCACAGCCTCAAAAGGGTGGGAACCCCTGATCTGGTGGAGGATCATGTCATCTGCCCTCTGTATCACTGTGGCAGCTAAAGTTCTGTTCTCACTGAAGGGCGTATGTGTGTAGGGGCTGTATCGTCTCTTCACGAAATATCAATTGTCCTTTCTTCCTTAACCTGTGTGGTGGTGGTGTGTGTTTTTCAGGGCAACCCGTCTTTTTTGTGACGTCTACAACCCGCAAAGCAAGACCTACTGCAAACGCTTGCAGGTCCTGTGCCCGGAGCACTCCCGTGATCCCAAGGTAGGGGAAGGGTTATTCCTTTGTGTCTGGCCACTTCTCTCCCCCCCACACAACAGTTTTGAACTTCCTAGGTCTCCATATAAATACATAAAGGGGGAATGAGCATCGGTTGGAATATCCCGCAGCTTTTGTGAACTTTGCCCAAGACACCCTGTGTGCTGTGATTCTGTAGGAGCAGAGAAAATGTGTAGGACGTGATACCGGTCACAGATTAAAATATCCTTGGTGGTGGAAAATGACGTCCGGTCACAGCTGACTTCTGGCGACCTCTGGTGGGCTTTTTAAGGCAAGAGATGTTCAGAGGTGGTTTGCCATTGCCTGCCTCTGCGTCACAACCCTTATTTTCCTTGGTGGTCTCCCAACCAAGTACGAGCCGAGGTCGACTCTGCTTAGCTTACGAGATCTGACGAGATTGGGCGAGCCTGGATCATCCAGGTCAGGGTGTAATATCCCTAGAATCTTGTTTTTTCATTTAAAAAGTGGGATGGATTCAACTGTCCTCCAGGTAGCCTTCATCCAGCCTATGGAGCTTTCCTCCTACTTAAGTGGTTCTCCCTCCAAGGGAAGGACCGCTTAATTCAGAAGGAAGTTTCAGAGGTTAGCTGTGTTGGTCTGTGGTCCAAGAGCTAAACATAAGTCCAGTTGCACCTTAAAGACCAGCAATATTTTGGGGTATAAGCTTTCGTGTGCCAAAGCTTATCGGATGAAGGGAGCTTAGACTCTCGAAAGCTCATACCCCCCAAATCTTGTTGGTCTCTAAAGTGCTGTTGGCTTCGAATCTAGCCCTCGTAGTGCAGATCAACACAGCTACCCTCTGAAACTCTTCTCTAGCTCTTCATTTGGAAGAATGCTTCTTAGACTACAAGAAGGCTTCAAGCTTGAGCCTAAAGGGAATGTGAGGTATACGTATTCTAAGTATATAAATAAATTTTGCTCAGTGGCATAAGAAAATAAGAGAAGCCAATGTTGGATCAGGCCCAATGGCCCATCTAGTCCAACACTCTGGCACACAGTGGCCAAAAATACCAGATGCCATCAAGAGGTCCAGCAGTGGGTCCAGGACACTAGAAACCCACCCACTGTTGACCCCCTTCCCACAAGCACCAAGAATACAGAGCATCCCTTGCCCCAGACTGAGTGTTCCTATTTATACCTTGTGGCTAATAGCCACTGATGGACCTCTGCTCCAGATTTTTCTCCAATTCCCTCTTGAAGCTGTCCATGCTTGTAGCCGCCACCACCTCATGGTGGGATACGGGCAGGATCCACCCTAATCTTTATGGCTACCATATGACGTGTGATTTTGGGGGGGTATTTTTGTATTTGTGTGTACCCATGCCTGGATGTCACGGCAACTTCTAGAGACCCCTACTAGAGGTTGGAGGATGTTCAGAGAAGTGGCTGCCTCTGCCTCCCGGCCCTGGTATTTACTGGAGGTTTCCCATCCAAGTACTTGCCAGGGTCGGGCCGGCTTAGCTTCCAAGATCTGACAAGATCAGACTTGCCTGGGCTATTTGGGTCAGAGCTAAGTGTGATCTTTTTTGAGGAGTGGCTGCTGGTATCTCAGAAGCCAGTGAGGTATCTAAATAAGATTGCCAAAAATTGGGGAAAGGGCTTCAGTTACATAATTCTTTGCCCCTTCCCATGAGTAGTTAAACCTCAAGTACATGATGCAAACTAGGCAGTATTACATAACTTCTGTGTAATGAATTTACATAGATTGCAGAATTCTGCCTTTCTTGGGCAGAATTCGGAGTATCTAGGCACACAATTAGTCTGACTGCACACAGCCAGAAGTTTACTTTGTTCAGTCCCCCTTGTTGTAATTTTTCACTAGGTGTCCGCCGATGAGGTGTGTGGCTGTCCGCTCGTAAAAGACGTGTTCGAGCTCACTGGGGACTTCTGTCGCGTGCCCAAGCGGAAGTGCAATCGACACTACTGCTGGGAGAAACTGCGCCGGGCCGAAGTGGACTTGGAGCGAGTGCGCGTGGTATGGATCAGGAGCTGCTGGGGTCCTGGAATTTGGGAGGGGCAAGTTAACAACCGGCCTTATTAGACTGTATAGAACTGGTTGGTGTAGTTGTGGAGAATTTGCAGAGGTGAAGTTCTTCTGTGGGAGACGGTGTTTCCATGTGCATTCAGGAAGATGTGTGTATCCTAGATTATGTGAATTAATTTTTTTTAATATCCTGCTTTTCTCCCCAGTGGGGACCCAAAGCAGCTTACATTGTTCTCGTCTCCTCTGTTTCCTCCTCACAACAACCCTGGCAGGTGGGTTAGGCTGAGAAATGTGTGACTGGCCCAAGGTCACCCAGCAAGCTTCCATGCCAGAGTAGGGATTCGAACCTGGGTTTCCCAGATCCTAATCCAACACTTTAACCACTACACTCTGCTGGCTGCTGTACTGATGTAGCTTACCCCAGGAGGCATGGGCTGGGGTCCAGCAGGGCAGGTCATAGGCAAGGTTGCAGAGAGTAACCAAAGTCCTGTCCAAAAGTCAGGGGTTTCCGAGAGCAGGTTTACCAAAGTCCAGTCTAGGGTCAAGGAGTTCCAGGCAGCAACTCCAAATCCAGTCCAAGGTCATGGGTTCCAGAAAAGCCAGTTGTCAGGTCCAGATTGCAGTTCAAGGCTGCAGAGGTCCAGTAGCAGCAAGGTTGGTGGCTCAGTAGCAAAGTGTACTTGTTGCATTCACAAACTGCCGCTTCTCCGAGCTAAATTTATAGCCAAGTCTTAATGTGCTAAGCTCCCAGCCAATTCCTTGGCAGTCATCCTGAAACTACTCATTTGTCTCTTCAGTTGACAGCTGACAATGGGCCATGACTCTCGCACTTCTTCTCCTTTCTTGTAACTCTGAGCGTCTCTGACAGCTTTGGTGCTGCAAGGGTGTGGGTAAGCTAGCGTGGGCTGGGAGTGGCTTCTGAAGACTTGGTTACTGCTTCAGAGCTACAATGTATTGTCTGATTAGCCAGTAACCTGATCTCTTGTTGTTCTCCTTCTGGCTCAGAGCGAGCTGCAGCTGGCTGTTCAGTTACTGACTGAGGGCTAGCAGGTAGCTCTTTGTCTGAGAAATCTGAGCCATCATTCAGCACAGACTGACTTATGACAGCTGCACTGCCTCTCACTTCTGTGCTAAAAAAGCTACTGGCTTGAGGGGAGATGCACAGCAAAATAATAACTAAGCAATCATTTGGCAGGCTCCTCACACAAATTTGGAAAAAGCACTGCACCCTGAAATATAATGAAATCAGAGCTTGCTTTGTGGAGCAGAACAATTGATACAGTCACCCAGTCACGATAATGTCAGGCATTTAAGCGTGGTATCAGATTCTAGAATGCTCAGAATAAGATGCAGATATTCCAGAGGTCCACACAGAGTTTGTATCTCCCAATAGGGTAGGGTAGAAGCCATAGAGGTAAGGTCTGAGGGGAAAGCAGCAGCTTGTAGCTACCTTTCTTAGCAGAGATCCAAATCCTCGGGCAGGGAGTCTAGGATCCTGGGCAGCCAATACTCCAGAAGGGTAAAACCCAGAGGGGAAAGTTCTGTAAAGCTGAGCATTGCTAAATATTGTATTCAGGGTATGTGGCAAGAGCAGGCTAGGAGTACAGTTTGGGGAAGAGTTCTGGCTTCAGTTATAGGGTCAGAGTAAAAAAACCCAACCCAAACGTACAAAAGTATCTTTTGTCTCTAAGCTTGGTGGAAAGATGAGGGGGCCAGAGCAGACAGGCATGCTTCCTTTTTTCTTTCTTTCTAAAATAATTTTATTATTTTCAAACAAACAAGCATAGATGAGAGAGTTCATAGCTGTGTACCTGTTAAAATACCTCATACATATATATCTAATTGATTATCTGTCTACCATTTAGCCTACTCTAATTCTTGCAACTCAGTGGTTTGATCATATACCTTTACTGCTATTTAAGCGTTGTTTAAACATTTTACTATATTTTTCAATGGATATATTTGAGTATAGTTCAGAGTTTCAGAAATACATAAACTAATATACATGTTTTCTTATCATTTCTGATCTTATCATTTGTTGTACATAATAGCTTTAAAATTTTAAAGTTACTTTTCCTTTCAGTTCATTCAATATGCATCATAACTTTCCATACATTTCTCTAACCATTCCTAATCTGTTATAGAAATACAAGAAGTCCCTTTCACTTTTCTATTATATGATTTGTTATACATATTTTAATATCATCATAAATTCGGAAGACACCCTTCAGAAAATTTTTTAAATTGTAAATCCCTTATACAAATCTAATTGCCATTACCATTCATAAGCATACCAAGAAAAAGCTTAAATGTTACTTAGCCAATCTTAACCAATTACTCATACAGAGCCTTAGCTAGTCTTAACCCATTATACCAACAAGGAGGTTCCCAAACCCATTCTTATTTGTAAAGTTTAATTCTCTTCCTCTTTTTCTGATTCCTTCTCTTCACTACAATTTTAATTCTATGTCTTTTATTCTTATAAGTGAAGAAGTTTTCCTTTAAATCTCGCCATCTGTATTCCAGTCTTGAAATAGTTAAGAGTTCCATAGATTTTATTTCTCTTTGGAATGTTTTTTTCCTTGGGAACTTTGAGAATTGCAACTTTTAATTGCTCTATAACAGTTCTGCTATATTTTCCTGTGTCAGTCTTGTCTCTCTTTTTTGGTGCATACGTCCTTCTGCGAGGTTCATCTGCTTGCTTGAAGTCTTGATCCGTGTCTTGAAAAGTTGGGTTCTGGGATTTTTCCATCTCATTTGTAATTTGTACAGGCACAGCCTCCCATTCGTCCTGCATTAACACAAAGACCTTGTCCACTGCCAGACTGACTACCCGTTATCATGCATTTAAGGTCCTCCCGAAAAATCTGTGTCCAGTAGGTATTGACAGAGCTGTCTCTAGACACGTCATCTGGCATTTTTTCTAATGTAGCTTGGAAGCTCATTTTCCCAGCTCAGCCCAGCTCACCAAAAATCTCATCAGGCTGACCGCATTTCCCAGATAGCAGCTGTTCCAGACATATCCACAAGCAAGAATCCCTCAACACAAGTCAGGTGATTAGTAGTTTTTGTAATGGTGTCTAAACAGCATATGGTTTTACAACAGGAAGCTTAATAGTTAGGGTACTATTACAAAATAAAAAGTTCCGTTTTAGATGTCTCTCTTCCTTCCCTTCTTTTCCAAGGACAATCTGTACTCCTTTTAATGAAATATATCCTCAGTTAAAGTCATTTGCATTTAAATCCCAAAGAAACCGAAAATAACAGATTGTATCCATTTAGAGTAGCAAAAGCCAAGAGTCTGAGATTATTCAGGTTATATCAGGTCATGAAAACCACTAAGAGATGTTTGAACAACAGTCTTTGTATCCTTTTTGCCCTCAAGAAAAGTTCAATACAGTTTCAGTGGAATGCATCTAGCCGCTTCGCTGAGGAAGTTGGGGGGGGGTTCCGCCTCTCCTTCCTTGTCCTTTTAAAGATTTAAAGGGGGCTTAGTCAAAGAATCGGTGGATTCTTCAATGTTGCTTTTTACAAGTACTCACAGTAGTTTTCTTCATCGATGTTATGGATGAGTCTCATAATTTCTCTCTTGTGGGGTGTTAAAAGCTTGTGCCATCATGGCTGCCATGACTACTCTATTTCATCTCTTGCTTCTGGGACGATCCTGGGCTTCCACCCGCTCGCTACCGCTTGCGGGGGCCCCAAATCAAGTCCCTTGCCCCAAACCTTCCCCCAGGAGGTCCAGTGGAGTTCGGGATCCCCCGAATCTCCCCTAAAGGTAATGAAATACCGGTAATCTCTGGGAACAAAGCCCAGTGTCAACTGTGCCGCTCCTGAAGGTGAGCATGAGGGAGTTCCCGACTCTGTGAGAACTTCCAAATAAGGGAAGAGAAGTCTGTGGGTAGAGAAAGGCGTGATTGGAGGCAATCGTGATTACTTCATTGGTATGTCATTTGAGCGAGAAGTAGAGCCTCTTAGTGGAAAATGATAATGTGGAACTAGCAGAGAAAAAGAGATTGGATTTATACCCCGCCCTTCACTCGGAGTCTCAGAGCGGCTTACAAACTCCTTTCCCTTCCCCTCCCCACAACAAGACACCCGATGAGGTAGGTGGGGCTGAGAGAGCTCTTTCGAAATCTGCCCTCTGAGAGAACAGCTCTGAGAGAACTATGGCTTGCCCAAGGTCATCCAGCAGGTGCAAGTGGAGGAGTGGGGAATCAAACCCGGTTCTCCAGATCAGAATCTGCTGCTCTTAACCACTACATCAAGCTGATCAACATCTACTGGTCAGCCCTGGCCCAAAGGATGGCCACTTAGCCTCAACGAGGGCCAGGGCTTTTTCTATCCAGGATCCTGCCTGATAGAACATACTCCCACATGAGATCAGGGCCTTTGCGGGACCATTACAGTTCTGCATGGCCTGTAAAACAGAGCTACTCTGCCAGGCTTTCAGTTGAGGCAGCAGACACCCAGTTAGTTGGCCTCCCTGCATAGAAATTGCCCTGACTATTTGCCCTATGCGGAGTCTGGGTGTTATATGAGCAATATTGGTGGGACTCCAGTTACCATCAGTCTGGCTTATAGGAAGTCTGAACTGTTATATTTAATTTGCCATCTTTTAATTGTTCGATGTTTTAGCTGTTTTAAGAATTAATTATATTGCTGGTTTTAATTGTTCTTGCACTTTGTTGTTACCTGCCCTGAGCTAGTTTAGGGAAGGGCGGGATATAAATGTAACTAATAAAATAAAATAAAAAATAGTTAGGAACAGGAACACAAAGGCAGCAGGATTAATTTTTTAGAAGCCCAGTGCAAGGTGGGTCCGGATCTCTCTGCCACCACTGTTGCCCTCAGCCAGTTGCAAAGAACTTTGTCATCATTTTGTACAATCCCGCTCCTTCTCTTTGGGCGTGAGGTCTTGGAGGTGGCCTGAACCTTGCAGGCCCTGCACGATTGGCCAGAGAGAAGCCAATCTCAGCCCCCCGAAGCGGAGGGCAAAAAGTCAGCGGCCCCCGAAAGGGAACACGTGACGGCAACCGCCGAGTGACAGCTCCCTTGCTTTTTTTTGGCAGTGGTACAAGCTGGACGAGCTGTTTGAGCAGGAGAGGAACGTGCGGATGGCCATGACCAACCGGGCGGGGCTGCTGGCCCTCATGCTGCACCAGACGATCCAGCACGACCCGCTGACGACAGACCTGCGCACCAGCACCGACCGCTGAGCCAGTGAGTTCAGGGTCCTGGCTTTGACTGTGGCCTTGGAGGGAGGAAGTGGGTTCACATAGACCGGTCTGCGGCTTCTTCAGGCCTTTGGCCGTTCTCACCTTTGAGGACCCTCAAAGTCCTGGGGAAGGAGAGGCGAGTTGCCTATGCCATGTGGAAGAAGGCCCCCCCTCAATCTTTTGTACTGCCACTGCAAGGACTTGGTGGTATCTCAGTGCCTGCCTGGAGGCTGCCTTGGCCTGCATACACCATGACTACATGAGAGTCCGGATGGTAGCACTTGCCGGCTGGTTGGGGAAAACCCAGTGGCCCAAACAACCACAAGTGCCCCCTCCAACAGCCATTTCAAGTCCAGTTTCACTCCTGCCCGCTTCTAATGGGGGGGGGAGGGAGCGAAACCGATTGCTGAAAAGGCTTGTGCCAATTGCAAGCCTTTTCAGTGATCAGTTTTGCTCTACCCCCCCCCCGATTAGAAGTGGGGCGGGGGGAGAGCAAACTGGCTGGGAAATGGCTGGCAGCCATTTGAGCGGTCCCTTTTGCTTAAAGGGATTGCTCAAATGGTTGCGTTGGGGGCAGAATGTCCCTTTCTTGGCCACTTCCAGTTTTACCAAAACATAATTGGGGGCAGGATGTCCCCACCCACCCCCGGAACGCCCCCCAAAGGCCCCCACTGGCGTGGTGAGGGGACCTAGCGACCCTGCCCATAATAGGCCTACCTTGAAAACCTCCAGCCCCGACTGGACCCACGATATGTGCTCTGATGGGGTCTAGGAAGCATCGGTTTCCATCCAGCACTGGGGTTGGGGGTCGGCATTTGTCACTTCTCAGCACTGTGGCCACAAGGAGGGCCAAAACTAGAATGGGGGAGGCCCTTCTCCCCAAACAATGTCCCAGGTATGGTCAGGAAATGGAACGTCTCATCTGGAGGGCGGCAGTAGTGCACTTCCTTGTGAAAAACTTCTCCTAGGGCTTCCAGCACCATTAAAGGGAAAGATGTTGTCACCGCCAGTCATGGGGAGGGAGTGTTCACATGTCCGCACTGCGCAGACGACATGGCGGTGCATTTGTGCCCACTCTCCTTCCCTGCACAGTCAGTCAGTGTGGGGACACGTTACGGGGAAGGGGCCGTGGCTCAGTGGAAGAGCCTCCGCTTCGTACGCAGAAGGTCCCAGGTTCAGTCCCCCGCTTCTCCAGTTAAAAGGACCAGGCAGGGGGTGATGTGAATAGACCCCCGCCTGAGACCCCCAGAGAGTCGCTGCCAGTCTGAGTCAATATTACTGACTTGGATGGACCAGAGTTCTGATTAAGTACGAGGCGGCTTGATGCGTTCGTATGTCTGTACAGAATCGTGGAGTCATGTCTTCCCTGCCCTAATTCCCACTTCCTTCTGCTTGCAGGTTGTCTCCCGACGGCCGGCGATACCTTTGCAATTCAGTGCCAAGTCAACCGGAACTTTTTACAAATGATTTTTTTTTCTTAATGCCTCTCCCCCATTAAAGTAGTAAGCCCCGGTGCGAGTTTTTGGCTCTGAGCCGCTACCTCTTGCTCCTGTAGAATCCCGCTGCTTCGGCGCTCTCTCCCGTGCCAGTGTCTGTCAGCCTTGCCTGTGTATAATTCTTTTTTTGATATATACATATATATATATATATATATATCCCTGTGCTCAGAGGTGGAGACCTGGCGAGAAGGGCTGGGAGCAGGGAAGTAGCGGTTTTTCTCCTCTCCCCTTCCCTCTATTCCTGCCCCCCTCCCCAAATAAAGAGAAAAGAAGGAAAAGGAAAGTATTCTGACTTTTTTTAAAAAAACAAAAACGAACAGATCCTGCTTCACTAAGCAGAAATTTGTCTAGATCCGTGATGTGATACTGCAGCAAAGGTACCAGGCAGCTGCTGCCTGCTAAGAGAGCTGGAAAAGGGGACACGGGGGCTGTCTGGTCAGAACAAGGGAAGAAAAAGAAGGAAGGGGGGAGGAGGAGGAGGAGGAGGAGGAGGAGATTGGATTTATATCCTACCCTTCAGTACCCAAAGGAGTCTGAGAGCAGCTTACAAACTCCTTTCCCTTCCCCTCCCCACAACAGGGACCCTGTGAGGGAGGTGGGGCTGAGAGAGCTCTTTCCGGAACTGTCCTTGAGAGAACAGCTCTGAGAGAACTATGGCTTGCCCAAGGTCATCCAGCAGGTGCAAGTGGAGGAGTGGGGAATCAAACCCGGTTCTCCCAGATTAGAGCGCGCACTTAACCACTACACCCAACTGGCTCTCCAGAAAGATGGTTCTCCGGAAAGATATTGTCCCGTTCAAGGCTGCTTTCTGGAAACACCCTTCCCCCCAGTAGTCGACTACATGTACTGAGTAAGGCTGATGTCTCTCAAGTGTGAATCATCATTTTCTCTGCTAGATTCAAATCCAGTACCACCTTAGAGGTCAACTAGATTTCTGGAGTATAAGGTTTTGAGAGTCCAGAGCTCCCTGTTGTAACTCACTGTATGCTGGCCGGCCCTTGAGACTGACCCGGAAGCTCCAGCTTGTCCAGATTGTGGCAGTGTGAGTCCTGACGGGAACGCCACGGACAGCACATATACAGCCGGTGCTGCACCAGCTACACTGGCTCTCAGTGGAATGCTGAGTCAGGTTCAAGGTTCTGGTGTTGACCTTCAAGGCCTTGAATGGTCAGGGGCCTCTGGTATGTCCCTGGAAGAGCCTTACGCTCCGCTGAGAACAATCTACTGGTGGTCCCTGGCCCTAAAGACATCTGGCTGTCATCGACCAGAGCCAGGGCCTTCTCGGCACTGGCTCCGACCTGGTGAAACTCTCTGCCAAATACCATCGGGGCCCTATGGGACACAATGAAGTTCTGCAGGGACTAGAAGGCAGAGATGTTCTGCTGGGCCTTTGGTTGCGGACAGCGACAGTTCCATCATAGCCAGCACCCTCCTCTTCTCCTCCTCCTTTTTTCCTCCATCCTCACTTCGGCCCTATCCTCAACCTGCCTGCAGGTCACTGACGCAGTCCAGGGAGGGGTAGCACAGAAATTGCCTGATGCCGTCTGAAATAACGTAGTCATCCTTTTTTGGATTTTGGTTTTGCCTTGTTTTTAATAGTTGTACATCACCCAGGGCCTTACATCATAGGGAATAGGCGATTTATAAATTGAACTAAGGTTGACGATGATGATGATGATATCTGACAGACAGAGCTTTGACTCACAAGCTTACATCCCGAAAATCTTGTTGACCTCGAAGGTGCTACTGGATTCCAGCCTTAGCTGTTCTGCTGCAGGCCAACACTGGCTGCGTCCTGTTTTTTTTTCTCGGCTGTCTCTCTCCGGACCTCATTTTTATCGACCTTTGCACACACACACACCCTTGCTCGACCTTTGCACGCACACACCCTTTCACTTGGCCCCTCCCCCAAAAGAGTCTGAAATCTCGTTATTGTCTCTGATGCCAGTTTGGCCCGGGGATCCTGAAGGTTTTTTGTCGTCTTCCAGGCATGGAACAGGGGGCACTCTGTGTGTGTGTATGGGGGGGGGAGGCATTTGTGAATTTCCTGCATTGTGCAGGGGGTTGGACTAGCTGACCCTGGAGGTCCCTTCCAGTTCTATGATGCTGTGATCTCCAACTGCCCATTGGTGCTGATGTGCAGAGCCTGGTGTGAACTTGGCCCTCTTTTTCTGTTAGGAGCCTGACGTTCCCATGACTTTGGTGTCCGCCCTGAAGAAGGTAGTTGGGTGGAAGCGTGGCAGTTAAAAACCTCTGACATTTCTTGAGTTTGACTTTTGACCCAATTGCTTTCACGCATGCTAAGGCTGCCAGCTCTGGATGAGGAATTACCTGCAGCTTTTGGGGGTGGAGCTTGGGGAGGGACCTCAGCAGGGTATAATGCCATAGACTCCACCCTCAAAACCACTCATTTTCTCCGGTGGAACTGATCTCTGTTGCCTAGAGGTCAGTTGTCACAGCAGATCTTCAGGCCCCACCTGTAAGCTGGCAACCCTAGTGAAGAGGAGAGAGATTGGAGTCATACCCTGCCCTTCGCTACCCAAAGGAGTCTCAGAGCGGCTTACAATCTCCTTTCCCTTCCTCTCCGCACAACAGACACCCTGTGAGGTGGATGGGGCTGAGAGAGCTCTTTCAAGGACTGCTCCTGAGAGAACAGTTCTGAAAGAACTTGGTTTTTTTTTTACCATTTTATTTTCCATAAAAGACAGAATATAAAAACAAATATACATACAACAAGAAGGGGGGTTTCCATTTACAACATATGTTATGAAAGAACTTGTAACTGACTCATAAGAACATAAGAAAAGCCAATGGCCCATCTAGTCCAACACTCTGTCACACAGCGGTCAAAAATACCATGTGCTTTCAGGAGGTCCAGCAGTGGGGCTAGGACACTAGAAGCCCTCCCACTGCTGCCCCCTCCAGCACCAAGAATAGAGTGCATCACCTGCCCCAGACTGAGAGTTCCCATCTATACCCTGTGGCTAATAGCCACTGATGGACTTCTGCTCCATATGTTTACCTAATTCCCTCTTGAAACTGTCCATGCTTGTAGCTGCCACCACCTCCTGTGGCAGTGAATTCCATATGTTAATCACTCTTTGGTCACGCCAGCAGTTGCATGTAGAGGAGTGGGGAATCAAACCCTGTTCTCCCGGATTAGAGTCCGCATTCCTTACCCCCTACTTTTCCCCCCGCACTCCTTACCCCCGCACTCCTTACCCCCTACTTTTTCAATATAAAATACAAATATTACAAAATGCAAACATGAGTTGTAGGTATGATAACTGTTTAGAACTATATGAAAATTGAGAAAAGCAAATAGATGACAACATATTATGCACTTTAACAACATAGACAACACTAGAGATGTCTGAAGATTGAAAGGCGAAGATTAATATCCATATGTACTTCATAAATTTAACATGGATGCAGAAAGCAATGTTGGTTAGCTAGAGTTAAATAATCAATCCTACCATAACCATAATTCATCAATCGCTTTAGGAATGCCTTTTTGTCTGGAAAGGTATTCCAAAATGGGAAACCATGTAGCTACAAA